>NW_006499948.1:192229-238463 GCF_000471905.2 Amborella trichopoda | reverse complement strand
AATTAATTGAATACAATACAATAAACTAAAAATAAAAAGTAAATAGTAACCTAATTACGTTACTAATAAGACAGATAGATAGAACGACCGACTAACTAACTACAAGATATGAGAGAGAGAGAGAGAGAGAGAGAGAGAAGTCACATGCAAAGGGACCGTATTCACCCAACATGGAACGGGCCAATATCCCCTGTTCTGAGAGCCCTGGCAATCTCAGAGGCTGCAGAGATACAGATTGAAATCCAACTCTTCAAAACATCCCACACCACCAACATGCTTGCTAGGTAGAATGAGAAGTTCCATGGAAAAGCCATCAGAAATCAGAGTTCAAACCCAGAGTTTTGGGTGATAAGAATAAAGAATCAGTGAGTGAAAATCAGCTTTCTAAATATGGGGAGAGAAATTAAAGGGTTGGAAAACAACAGGGAGAAAAAGGGGTTTGATGGGTGTGGACGAAATGTGTGTATGAGATAGAGAGAGGAATAAACGAAATTTGAAGGGTTTGTACGTAGTGATGAATACGCTACAGGGATTATTACCCCCTGCATAAAAACAGGGTACAAAGAATATTTACTCAGGGACTCAGTTTCTATGCGGCCAAGCCCGCGTATGTAGAAATCGGGCCTCTTGATAAATCTATTTTTGAGATGGATTTTAAGACTTAATTTTTATAGATATGTAATCTCTAACTTGGAGATCATGAATATGGAAAAGTAAATAAATTTTAAAAATTAAAAATAGTATTTCTAATAAAAAAACATTTGGATTGCTAGTTTCGATTGTTTGTAGATGGAACATTTAATTGCACATATCTTTATCTTTAAGGGAAAAAGTTTATACAAGGATGCAACCTTATAATGTAGAACTAATGTACCTCAAAAATCCATCAGAAAATATAGTTTTGATGTTGAAAAACCCTTTGATTGATCATCTCGATATCGAGATGTATGACCATGAAAAATAAAAAGATTTTAAGCATCAGAAATAGTGCATTTTACAACATATTATCTACACCGTCCATTTTCAAGATTTTTATATGTTTATAGATCTACTTGATTTCAACTATTTTTAAAATTTAAAATTTTATAATTAGATATAAAAATAGATTTTGAGATAATCCTGAGAACATTTTACATCAAAATTATATATCATGAGAAGATTTGAAAGTGCACCTTACCTCTACAGCTACGGAAGCATCCGTATGCCAACTGCACCCATCTTTAAGATGGATGGTTTACACTTTCTAAACCGCATATGTAGAAATGCGGCAGCCTGCATAAAACAATTTTCCTTTACCTCAATGCATATAAAGGTTATAATCACTCTTGGCAGTGTGATTTCAAATCAGAAAGTCAGATGTATTATTGATTTCAAATAAAAAAGTCATATGTATTATTGACTACGTTTAAAGTAAGAAAAAATATTGAATTTACCCTCAAGCTATCCAATTTGAAATTGAATTGTTTTGGGTGTTTGTGATGTGCTATTAAGTAAATTTAAAGTTAAAAAAAATGTAAAGTTAAGAAAACATAAAATTTATGATATACCCCAAGCAATCCAATTTAAAATTGATTTGTTTTGGGTGTTTGTGACATCCTTGCGAGAAAGGTCATTGTTCTCATTATACATAACCCTATCATCTTTTTTTTAATCTTTTACTCAGAAATTCATAAGATCTTATTATTATTATTATGGACACTGTTTTTATGAGTCCATATGGAAATGAGTTACCTCTTAAAAAAAAATATTTTGAGATGGATTTTTTACCTAATTTTTAAGGACACATAATCTCTACCATAGAGATCATGAATATGAAAAATAAATAAATTTTAAAAATTAAAAATAATAATTCTATTAAGACAAAACATTTAAACTATTAGTTTCAATTGTTTTTAGATGGACCACCTATTTGCATCTTAATTTCAATTTTCCTTATTATAGAATATATTTTTTCATATTTTTACAAACGGATTGGGTAAAGTTATCAAATTTACCCCGTGGTTTTTTATTTTACCACTAGGTCTTACCCCTAATTATTATTATTTTCCATGTTTGCTTAAGTGTTTTTTTTTTTGCAGTTTTTGACTTTTAGGGCTGTCAGATTTCCAAAATTTAAACCACCTATTTTGTAGGCAGTGGCAGTTTGTTAACGGAAACATCGTATCGTACTATACTTAAAAAAAAAAAAAAGAAGGAGGTAATCCTGGAGGTCTGAATTTGTAACATTGAACTGTCCACCGAAAGTACAGGGCAATCGAACTTTTTCATTATGGCATTGCTCTACAGATAGGTTGATTTGATATTCTAGACACCGGAACCCCTACAAAAGTAAAATTAAAAATAAAAAAGGTTCAATGGTTTTTTAAAAAATGGCTCAATATTTAAAACATAGAACTAGGTGTAAACTTGAAAAAAATAAAAAAAATAATGAGCACTTGACACTGTAATAATATTATTGAACTTATTAACCAAGGGAAAAATTCAGAAAATTTACTCTATCCATACCCAAAAACTTCTATACTTTTAATTTGAATTCATCATCATTTTAACCTTTTTTCCAATTAATTCTATACGAATCCTGGTTCTTCTACTTGAACTAACCTGCACCTTCTAAATTTTTAATTTGAATTAGTTCACATAAATTTAAAAAATGATTAGATATATCCTATAAAATTATCTATATTTCAAATATATCAAAATCTCCGGTTAAATACACCTATATTTATTTTCTCCAAATTTTTTCATATGTGCCACTTTTATCCCACCACGGACCTATAATATCTATCGCAGTATATTAAACCCCAAATTTTTTCATACGTACCACTTTTATCCCACCACGGACCTATCATGAGGGCAATGCAAATGCATTTTGGTACACATCACCCCCTTGCATTACGACCATGTCAATGATGCAAGATCCTTCCCTTGCGATGCATTGTTTCTTGACTTTAGATATTCCTCCGCATGAAAACAAGGGAGAAAATGATGGAAATGGTTGGAAAGATGTTTTAAAGAACCCTCCACACACTATCACGGATTTGCTATGCTTATGACTGTTTTCACGCTTCTTGAATATTGAGGAGGCATCCCCATGGGGTTTCAGGAACCCCAAACCGCCTCGGCTTTAAGACCGTCACAAACTTGCTACATTTGTGACGGTTTGATGTCTCCTAAACATTGAGGCGGCGTGCCAAAGGGGTACCAAGAACCCCTGAACTGCCACGGCTCTATGACATTGTCATGGACCTGCTACGTCCATGGTGTTTTGGAAGTGATTTGGGGTTTAATATACCGCTATAGACATAATAAGCCCATGGCGGGAGTAAAAATGTCATTTAT
Source organism: Amborella trichopoda (assembly GCF_000471905.2). The sequence goes on along the minus strand of NW_006499948.1, from coordinate 235,124 downwards.
GAAAAAATAGAAAAATATGGGTAGGGATGTATTTATGGGAGTTTTTATCATATATATGAAATATAGAGAACTTTATGGGATTTTCTGATAATTTTCTCATAAAACACACTCAAAAGTATTAGTTTGTTAAAAATTTCTACAAATGATAAAGTTGCTCATAACTTTAATGTATATCAAATTTAAAATCTAAAAAATCATTATCCTAACTTAATGCCTCTAATTGTATCCATTATCCCTTCAATTGCTTATCCACTGTCAATTTTTTAACAATTTATTCACTATTAGCTTGGTGAGACTTTGAAGCCATTTTCAAGCAAAGAGAAAAATTCGTATGATGTCCTCCAAAAATCTATCTTGGTGATGGATTTTGAATTAACAAATTTTTTAAAGTCACTCTAATATATTTCTACTTTAGACTTATGATTTTACACCTTATAAAATAACGTAGATTTGAACGGTGGTGAATGGTCCCAAGATAAAACTTTAGATTATTTTTTCGAAGTCATGATAATTATAGTTGAGATTATGTGGATGTAAAAATTGAATTCCAATATAAGGATTTTTGAAAGTGTCCGCATTTGAATAGGTGTTTTGACTCACGTTCAGATACCCAACCTTAAGTAAATGGTAGATCATGATCATCATCATTATTTTAGCCTTGTCTCAATTAATTTAGATCGGCTACATGAATCTTAGTTCTCCAATCCGCTCAATTAAAGGTCATATCCTTAGTGAGGCCATAAATACCCGTATCTTTTTAAACTACTTCCAACCACGTTATTTTGGGCCTAACCTTTGCTTTTTTTAGTCTTTCCACAAGTCCCATATCTTTTCGGACTACTTCTAACCACATCCTTTTAGCCCTACCCCTTTTTAATCTTTCCACTTGAACTAACTCGCATCTCCTAACATATGTTGTATTTGATCGGTGCCACACATTATCAACCCACCTAAGTCTACAAATAGTAGATATCCTATTAAATTTATATTAATAATTTTATTTTTTTACACTTTTATTGTCAGAAAAATTTATTATTCCAATAGCAGTGAGGAACCTTAAATATCATGATGGATTCATTTTATGGATATATATTATCGTAATTATTGTGGGCAATCGAACTCGTCTATGTAAAAGAAAACAACATAAAATGGGGTCTCGGAAGTTAGAGAGAGAGAGATGAATTTCAAAGTTAGTACAAGTTATGAAGTCAATAAAACGTGAAGAATCCATTGTGAAACAGAATACTCATATATAATATCCCTGCAAAGAAAAGGGTGAGAACCCCGCATCCCTTTACAAGCATAAAAAAGCACACAAAAATATTATAAAAGAAACTTCACAAAAGCTCTCTATTTCTCTCTCTATCTTGCACGGCATCAAAACCAATACTTCCTATTTCATCTTAGGAAAAGTATCCCGATGTACGCAAGCAACCTTTCAATGATTGAGATCTCATATGGTTATCTCTAACGGCTGAGAATAAGTATAGTATTTTATTTTTATCTAAATAAAATATTTATTTTAATTTTGTGTAAAGATGTATTTTTATAAATATAAATAAATAAAAATAATTTAAGTTATCAAGATATCTCTGAAGATGTATTTTTTATTCAAAATAATTTTTTTATTAATTTTATGCAACCTTAATTATAAAAATAAACCTAAAACCAAAATTGCAGATTAATCTAATTTTAAAATAAAAAATAAAAAATGAAATTCATTAGTGGCCCTTGGATGAATATGGTTCAATCTAAACCAAGCGTCCACAGCATGTGGACGCAATCCAACCCTTCATCTTAATCTTTTGATGGGCTAAAAGTCATAAATTTTAAAGCTTCTATATATGACCAGTAAATGTGACTCTTTTTAGATCATTTTGTACTCGTTATTTTTATTTTTCAAAGGATGGGTATTGCATCCTTAAAAGTACATTTTCATGATTCCTAAAAGATTTCGTACTTCAGCAGGAGTATACTGTCCATTTACTCTCTTAGGCAAAACTCATGCTAGGAATAATGTCTGGATTTCAAATTTTAAAGATGTAATCTCTACAAACTATATAGACTAATAATCTCAATATACAAAAAAAAAAAAAAAAAAAAATACTAAAATAAACTCTCTAACTACTTAAAAATAACTAATGTCTCAAGATTGAATGGAGGCCATTCAATTTTTGAAGTACATATTTTGAGTAAGGGAGTAGATACAATATGCTTATGCGAGAGCATAGTATACGTGGTCTTTGTGATTTGGGTTGAACCAATCTCATCCAAGGGAAAATTTTGACTTTGAATTTTGAATTTTGAATTTTTATTTTTATTTAAAGTGATATTGATATGAAATTTGAGCTTTAGTTTCGTTATCATAAGTAGAATTGAATAAAATAATAATAAAATATTTGAATAAAAATATTGGTCAACATAAATTTAGGGGTATTATCGTTTTTTTTTATTTAGAATATTTTTAATTTTCTTTATTTAGTTATCTTTATAAATATACACCCAACATTCCAAAATTCAATCTCAATATATTACTTAAATAAAAAGTAAAAAAGCAAAATATGAGACTAATTTTTGGCCGTTGGATATAGCCTTGTGAGATCTCAACCATTAGAAGGGTGCATAAGCACCCTTTCACCCATCCACATGATGCGGATGGGAAATTCATTGGGTATGCAATTTATGTTAATGATTCATTATTTCGTAACATGCATAAACACCCATGCGTGTGTTTATAAAACCCGGCCTGGTCTAGTTAAACTGGCTGGGCAAGTCTACAATGGCTCTCCGAGTCCAGCGTTAATGGCAAAAGAATTTTAAAAAGAAAAATCTGGAACACCAAGCCATGTTTGTTGTTTCAAAAAAATCCAATTGTTAAAAAATGTTAAATTATTATGGAAACATACGGAAAACTAGGAATTGTTTAATTATTTTTTTTTGGAAACATACGGATAACTAGGAATTGTTTAATTATTTCGTCGGCTTCATCATAGGCTTTTCTTAATTAATTGGGGTCGCTACACGAATCTTAGTCAGCCATTTTGCTCCATTAAATATCATACCCTCAGTGAGGCTATAAGTCCTCATATCTTTTTGGACTACTTTCAACCACGTTATATTGGACCTACCCTATGCCATTTTCAGTCCTTCCATTTGAACTAACTCTTTCTCTTAACATGTGTTGTACATGGTTGCCGCCACAGATGACCAACTTATCTAAATCTACTATCTCTCGTCTTATCGTCTATTGGTGCCAAACCTAAATTCTCCCGAATGGATTCATTTTAAATTCTATCTTTTTTTGTCTTGCCACTCATCCATCGCAACATCTTGATCTCCATTACACTCATTCTATGGTATATTGTTTTTTTTCTATCCAACATTCCTCCCCATAGAGCAATGTTGGTCTCACAATTGCCTCGTAAAACTTGCCCTTTAGCTTTATTGGTATATGACGATCACATAAAATTATAGTTGCACATCTTTACTTCGCCCGCTCACCTCTAATTCTATGTGCGACATCTTCTTCAAACTCTCCATTTTCCTAGATTATCGACCCAAGGTATCGAAAGTACGGTCTTTTTTGTACTTCATGACCATCAATCTTAATTATTTTCTTGTATCTACTCCTATTATTACTAAACTTAGATTTCATAAACTATGTCTTTTCCTTCAGACAGACTATGTTTACTCTGATTCAACTCATTGTACCCACTTACTTTGTACCCTTACCTGTAAGTGTTCCTACATTCTATATGGCTAGACAAATCCTATTATCTAGGACTAACTTCTTCACTTGCGTTCGTCTAGGATATCGCAGGAACCCTTGCCTATTTTTCATCGTAACCGGGCAGTGCCGTGGAGTGTCGCTTCTAGGGAATGCTCTGACGAACCCTTGCTCATTTCTCACTGTACCCAGTGTACGATACTGTTGGACTTTTGATGGGAAGAGATAAAACACAAAAGCTCCCAAGATTACTGGCAGTGTCACGAGACTAGGGATCGCAGAAATCAAGCCCTTTCTCAGAACAATGAGAACTCAAAATTAATTCTTTGGTCTTCCTCTCCATGGCCATGAAACCCTTCTTAAAGAGGGATGGGAGGAGGCTGTTCTCCAACGTTCGGCTTCCTCCTGAAATATATGAGAAACGTGGCCTTGTAATCCTAAGAGGTAAGTAATTATTTTTTACCTGTTAGATAACAACACTTTATTTCTCTAAGAAGCCTCCATATTTTAGTGAAAAGCATATACTTTTTGATAAAATAAGGAGAGAAATATTGGAGGGTCCCATGGCTACCTATATGTGCCAACATTCTCCCACTTGGCCATGAGGGCCAGGTAAATTGAAATAATATCACTTAGTGATTTAACATTTATGAGCATATCCTTGTTATGAGGCTTTTTCACGCTAGTGCGGTTATCCAAAGTCATGTCATGGGTTTTTCACGCTAATGCCGCTTTTCTTCTCATGACCAAGACATCAAAAATATCCTATTTGGGAGACCCTAACTTAAATATTTCTAAGTCTCATCAAAGCTACATGCTTTGATAATATTTCTACACTTAATCCCTTTGTTAAAAAGTCTGTAATTATATCTGAAGATGACAAATAGCTTATAGTTATTTCATTCTTTTCAATAATATCATAAATGTAATGATAATCAATTTCAATGTGCTTACCCTTGGAACTATAAGCTCCATTTCCAATTGATGAGATAGCAGCCTGATTATTACAAAAAAATTTAACAGGTCCGTCGGCTATATCCAGCTTCAAATCATTTATGAAGCGTTTAATCCAGATGACATAAGTTGTAGCAATGCTACAAACAATATACTCGGCTTCCATAGTATACCGAGCTACAAAACCTTGTCAGACCAAGAAATACATCCACCTTCAAAGAGGAATACAAATCCAGAGGTTGATTTTCTATCATTTGTGTCTCTTGAAAAATTTGCATCAGAGTAATCAGTAACCTCTAAGTTGTCAGCTTGGAAGCACGACTTATAATTTTTAGTTTTTTGAATATATCCAAGTATCCTTTATATGGCTTGCCAATGAGCCATCCTAGGATTACTTTGAAACCTACTTACAAGACCATATGCATGACTCAAATCAGGTCTTGTATACAACATGATATAATTTATGCATCCTACAGCTTGAGCATATGGAATTCTTTCCATTTCAACTTTGTCACCATCATTTAATGAACACATTTTCTTTTATAATTTTAAGTCTTTACAAACATGAGTATCTATGGGCTTGCAATTTTCCATCCTAAATATCTTTAAAACACTTTCTAAATAAATTTCTTAAGATAAACATAAAACTCTCTATATCTTGTTATCTTAATACTCAATATATATGATGCTTCTATCATATCTTTCATATGAAAATAAGAACTTAGCCATGATTTGGTTTGGTTAATCATGCCAATATCATTACCGACTATCAAAATATCATCTACATACAGTGACAATATAACAAAAGTGCTCCCACTATTCCATACATATACACAATAGTCTAACCAATCTCAATGATTACATGATGAAAAGTAAAGTACTATTGCCTAGAAGACTATTTTAGATCATATAAAGATTTATTAAGTTTGTATAGTTTGTCTTTTTGCCTTTTAATTATATATCCTTCTGGTTATTTCAAATATATATCTTCATTTAATTCTCCATTTAAGAAAGCTGTATTGACATCCATCTGAAATAATTCTAAATCATAATATGTAACTAATGCTAGGATGATCCTAATAGATGAAAACTCTGCTACAGGAGAATAAGTCTCTATGTAATCTATGCTCTCCCTTTGGGTAAATCATTTAGCTACTAACCTAGCTTTATATTTATCAATGGATCAATTTGTATTAAACTTTTTCTTTAGGACCCATTTGCAACCGATGACTTTTCTATGACTTGAGTTCACTCAGCTGAGTCAAGTTCATTATCTATGACTTGAGTTCACTCAGTTGAGTCATGTGAGCTAATAGCTTCATTGTAGCTTCGAGGTTCATCTATTGTATCATCACTCATTGAATAATAATTATCTTCATTCATAAATATATAAAATTTTTCTAAAGTCTTAGGTGGAGCTCTAGTTCCTTTAAGCATGTCTTGTATACTTGATTCAATTGAATCATTCTCACCAAATATAGAGGGAGTTTGAGAAATAGGGTCTTTCAGACCCTTATCTTTATCAACTTCATGTAAGTCAATAGGCTTATTTAAAATATTTTCATCATCTATATTTTCTAAGAAATGAGCATTACGACTTTCTACTAATGATCCAATATCATGGTTATAGAATCTATATCCTTTAGAATTTTCTGAATAACATATAAAAGAACGTTTTATAGTTTTAATTTGTAATTTATCTCTATTTTGTGGTGGTATAAGCACATGTGCCCGAGAACCCCAAACTTTCAAGATAGTAAGGTCAGGTTTCCTACCTGTCCATAATTCATATGGAGTCACGTCTATAGATTTAGTTGGAACATGATTAATAATATATATTGTAGTGTGGAGAGCTTCATCCCAAAAATGAGGTGATAAATTTGAATGGCTCATCATAGACCTAACCATGTCCATTAGAGTTCTATTTCTTCTTTCAGCTACACCATTTTGTTGTGGTGTGTATGACATGATTGTTTGGTGTATTATACCATGCTCTTTACAAAATTCGGTAAATAAAGCCGAATAATATGCATCTCCCTTTTCTGCTTGAAGAATTTTAATATGTCTACCTAACTGATTTTCAACCTTAGCTTTATATTGTTTAAAAGTTTCTAATGCATATGATTTCTTACTAATTAGGTATATATCCACAACGTGAATAATCATTTATAAATGTTATGAAATATTCCATACCTCTATGTGTTTTTACATTTAATGGGCCATATATATTGGAGTGAACAATACCAAATAGTTCACTGGACCTTTTCCCTTTATGAAAAAGCTTATTAGTTAATTTACCAGAAATACATGGCTTGCATCTTTTGAATACAATTTCTCCTAAATTGGGAAGCAAGCCTCTTTTGACCATTTGATTCATTTTGCCTTTATTTATATGTCATAATCTTAAGTGCCATAAATATGGATCATCCATACACATAAAAGCATCAAAAGAGGCATCAAAATAACCAGAAAAGGATGAATTTTCATTAATATTCAGTCGGTACAAATTGTTAACTTTGGTACTAGATACTAATGCTCTAGAATGCTTCTTAATGGTGACTCGACCATACCTGAATCTTATTTCATAACCCTTGCCGTCTAGCTTAGGAACAGAAATCAAATTGCACCTCATATTGGGCGCATACAAAGTATCAGTCAATAGGAGATTTGTTCCTCTTGGTAAGCACATCTTGAAAGTAACGACACCAAGTATATCACAATAGGTGTCGTTTCCCAAATAAATCCGTTGGTTACTAGTTGCAATTTCTTTCAACTCTATGAATTCGTCATTGGTCATCGAGACATGTTGAGTGGAAGCTGAGTAGATCTCTCAGGTCATGGTTGACAACTATTGATTCTAGGACTACACAGATCAAACCCTTTCTTTTATTTTGATTATTTCGAATATGGTTGTTTTTCTGGTTCCTATTTTTATTTTTCAGCTTAGGACAATTAAACTTGATATGTCAAATTTTCTTACAATAAAAACAAGTCTTATCAACCTTATTCTTTTGATTTTTAAATTTATATCATTTCCCTTATACCTATTATTATTTTTATTATTATAAGGTTTCTTGAAAATCTGAGAAGAAGAACTTTGGCCAAAATGGAGCTCATTAGACTTCTTCCTCATTCTTCCCTCAGCTTCAATACTACGGTGCATGGGAAGATTTAACATAGTTATCCCTTGTGCATAGTATTTCAAAGCAATTACAACAGACTTCCAAGATGGAGGGAGACTGTTTAGGATAATAGACACTTGCATGTGAGGAACTAGATTCCCTGCCACAGCAAGGTCCGTTGCGAGCATTGTCATTTTATTGATATGCTCGGTCAATGTGTCTGATTCTTTCATTCTGCAAGAATTATATTTTTCTAACAACAATTGCACATGGGTCTCAGAAGTGGTCCCATGCTTTTCAGATAGAGGACCCATCATATTTTGAACTGTGGCGTGATCCTCAAAGATTCTAATTAAATCATCTTCCATAAAGCTTTACATAATAATCTTAGCTATTTTATCATCTTCTAACCATTTGTTAAGTCGCCTTCTAGCTTGACCATTGGCATTAGGCGTTAAAACTGGTGGTTCTGTATCTAGAACATAATCTATCCTATTTTGGAAAAGAATATATCTAATTTTTCTTTTTCACATAGAAAAATTAGTCCCATTACATTTTTCAAGTTTGGATAGATCTGACATGACTAACCTAGATGCCATTTTAAATTTTTAGATAATACCTAAAAGTTCTTGACTAACCTAGATGCCATTTTAAATTTTTAGATAATACTTAAAAGTTCAAAATTTTTTATTGTGTTTAAGAAAGGGTTGTCTGCTAGCTAAATCAATAGGTTTGCCGACTCTCAGTGAGCCGCAACCTCAAAGAAAACTTTTCTCGTACAGTTTATGTTCTCATTGTTGTGATGAAACAAAAGATTAATAAAGTAATGCAACAAACTACTTTATGTCAAATCTTGCATAAGAATAATTTTCATAAATATGTGAATATGTTTTAGCACAAGAGAGAGAGTGTACAATGATATTTGATATTTTCAATAAAAATATGGCATCACAAAAATGAATTCACAAAATCAAGATCATGAAATTTTCTTGCTTAAAGAAACCAAAACATAGGATAATTATCCAATATAATGACAATTATTATGCAAATAGAATATGTATAAATATCCCTAAATTACAGTCGAAGCAAAAAAAAAAATGTAACAGTAGAAAATTAAATTATCGACAGCAGTTATATGTCTATTTTGTCTCTCTTTCTCTAAAATTTCAACAATAATTCCGTATGTATCTTTCCAAAATATGTGGAGTTTTAACTCTCCCTCTCTAAAAAATTCAGCAGCACAAACAATTTTGGGGGTCATTAGCTTCCGTTGCAAAGCACGGATCTACTTGCTAGCTAGGAAATTTTCTATTAAAGGTAAGTGACGCGCCAAATAGGATACAAGAGAAAATAAATAAATAAATAAATAAATAAATAGATAAATACATGACGCATGATCTCTTGATATTGAGCAGATGTAGTAGGTGAAAACAGCAGTCAACAGTGATTCAATCTTATTAAGAAGAGTAGTATTATAAGTGCAAGATGGCAAATAAAGAATATCTTAGAGAGAGAGAAAAAATATTGCAATTAGGGTAGAGAAAAAAAAAATTATAAACTTTTTATTCTATAAAAAGGTCTTTTATTTGCTAAGAGGGTGGGAGAAAGCAACTATTTTGGAACTTACATATTAAGCTTAAATAGATAAGCACTAATACTATGTAAGAGATAACTTTCTTGTGCTTCCTAAGAAGTAGATAAGCCCTAAGTTTTGCAATGGGTAGAAGATAAAGCACGACTAACAGTTGCCAAGATAAATACACTACAATATGCTTGGGTAGAAGATATGCTTCTCACAAAGTTTTACAAGACATAAATCTATGCGGGGGATGGATGCTCGGTAGCCGATGATGGTTTAACAAAAAGAAAACAATAAACCATATTTTAGTGAATTTTAGTGAAATTCACAAGATTTCTATGAAATTTTCAATGAATAAAGTTGCACTGTGAACAAATAGCCTCACTGAGCCGTCAACAATGACTCTATTGCAAGAGTTCGCCTAAAAAAAAATATATTTGTTACACAGTAGCATGCTGAAAAAAAAAAACTCTAGCATTAAAAGAAAATGTTACCTTGACAATGAGCAAGAAATAAAAGCGAAGAGAGAAAAAAAAAATCTATGATTTGATTCTCTCTGTCTTTGCGTAATTAGGTTGCAAAGTTAGATAAAAGAAGGGTAATCGATGGGCACGAATTAAATATGAAAATAATATAAAGAAAACAAGGATCACATTAAAATAAATAAATAAATAATGGAACCTGAGAGAAAAGATAAAAAATAATAATTAAACAAATATAAATAATGGAACTTTCTCTGATAGCAATGTTGGACTTTTGATGGGAAGAAATAAAACATCAAAGCTCCTAGGATTATTGGCAGTGTCGCGATACTAGGGATCACATAGATCAGGGCATTTCTCAGAACAATGAGAACTCAAAATTAATTCTCTGGTCTTCCTCTCCATGGCCATCAAACCCTTTTTAAAGAGGGATGAGAGGAGACCGTTCTCTAACGTTCGGTTTTCCTCCTGAAATCTTTGACAAACGTAGCCCTATAATCCTGGGAGGTGGGTGGTTATTTCTACCCGTTGGATAACAACACTTTATTTCTCTAAAAAGCCTCCCTATTTTAGTGATAAGCATATACTTTTTGATAACATAAGGAGAGAAATATTTGAGGGCCCCATGACCACCTATACGTGCCAACAGATACAACACGCCGCTTATGGGGAATGCCCTATCTACCCATTACTCATTTCTCACTATACTCGGGTTTCGGTATTATGCGTTAGAGAATTCCTTAGTATAAGCAGATACTATAACATTGTAAGTTTTAGCAAAATTTTATGTTGGTTATGTACCTAACACAACTTAACCCTTTTACTTGGGTATGGGACGGGTTAAGGGAAAATTTAAAGTCATTACCCTTCTTAGACCATGTTTAATTATTTTGTATTTTAATTAAATTTGAAAGCCCGCATATCATGCTTGGTCATAGGCATTATATGTGACACTGTTTGAACGTATTTTTCAGCACCTTGGTCCCTGGTAGGAAACAGGTCAATAAAGCCCACAAAACAGTGGATATTCCCGACAGTCTTAGAATGGCCCTAGAACTGGTCAGGATCTTCATCAGCACTTCAAAGGACCATCTGCCAAGTTTCATCGGAATCAGACATGTTTAAGGTGGTAAACACAAAGAAGCAATTTCAATAAAATCGGTCTCTAGCACCTTGAAATAGACCCCGTAACTAGAGCTATACTTTTGGTCCATCAAACAGTTATGGGGACCACTGCAATTAGATCCGGCATGGTCGAAAACCCCTATGTATCAATTTTTGGCTTAAATAGGCAGTCCAAGACAAAGTTATAGGTAAAAGACTAAAAAGGGGTAGGCTAAGACAAAGTTATAAGTAAAAGACTAAAAAGGGTAGGCCAAGACAAAGTTATAGGTAAAAGACTAAAAAGGGGTAGGACGCACACTATTCCCGTGTGGCCTCACTGCACCAAAACACCATTAAAGTTGGCTGTTTTTACAATCACGGGCAGTCACTTTTGGGGTATATATCTCACTCGTTCCAAGTTGGATCACTCCCAAATTCGGTGAGCGTGTTCGTCTCATCAAGACGAATAATTTGATATGTGGTACGCCTTGTGACGACGCCTGAGCAAAGAGAAAAACTAAATGAAAGTCGCTAATCCGTGAAGGGAGTTGTAGAAAATTCAGCATCAGCACACCTCGTTCGAGCAGCCAGATCATCACGCTCACATACCAATCGGCACAAAACCAATTGCATTATGTGAGTTAGGTATGAGGCTATCTCTGGTCCTAACCTAGCGTACGATGAACGGTTGGATTTCACACACGAAGGCATCAAAGCTGCTATAAATTTCGGCCGCCGGACTTCAAGATTCTGGCAAAAAACTCAAAGACGACAAAATCTTCATTCGGACACGAAATCAAGCTACGTTTGTTGCAACATCATCGTGACGGCATGCTCAGTGTGATTCAATGAAGAAATCCTGAAGAGCCATCAAGGAATGAGCACACAATCGATCCGAAGTTTTCAAGATTCATCAAAGATTCAAGTCTCATGATCATAACTCAAAAACATGATTCATGGCTCCAAGTTGGTATCAAAATGATCTCCATGACAAGCCCTACAAGAAAACAATAATCTTTTGATCAAACGGGCATCAGAACAACCTCGGGTCGACCATGAAAGATTACTCAAGTTCTCGGGCAGCAGCATGGACTGTTCTGGAATTTCACATATTGTTAGGTAGGGGCAAAACAATCTTTTTGCTCTCATTTTTAGAATTTCTTTAAATTCAATTAAATTGTAATTATCTTCAATTCTAGCTAGTATTTGGACATACACTCACGTTTTAGCCCAATTCTATATAAACATGCAAAGCTAAATTGTAAGGGCCTTCGGTTCATTTTTGGATTGATTCAATAAAATTTCCATTCCTGCTTGAGTTTGTGAGTACGTTTTAGAGAGGGAGAGAGGAGAGAGAAAAAAGGGGTCGATACTTATCGGACAGATAACTTTCTCTCTCCTCCTCTCTTTCTCTCTCCTTCTCTCTCCTCCCTCTTTCTCTATCCTCCTCTCTTTCCCTCTCCTCCTCTCTTTCTCTCTCCTCTCTTCTCATATCTATCTCTTTCTCTCTCCTTCTCTCTTCTTTCTCTCTCCTCTCCTCTCCTCTCTCTCTTTCTCTCTCCTTCTCTCCTTCTCTTTTTCTCTCTCTTCTTTCTCTCTCCTATCCTCTCCTCTCTTCTCATCTCTATCTCTTTCTGTCTCCTTCTCTCTTTCTCTCTCCTATCTTCTCTTCTCATCTCTATCTCTTTCTCTCTCTTCTTCTCTTCTCTATCTCTTTCTCTCTTTTCTTCTCATCTCTATCTCCATCTATCCTCTTCTATTGCGAATGGCGAGGCACAACGCCAGTTGGTTTTCTCTTATCACAACTGATGAGGCTTAGCGTCAGTTGGTTTTCTCTCTCCTTTTGTCTATCAGTCTATGAGACCTAATGCTGACTGGTTTTCTCTGTCCTCTCCTTCTATATGTCAGTCGGTGAAGCTTAGGGTCGACTGGTCTTTTCTCTCTTCTTCTGTCTATCAGTGAGACCTAACGTAGACTGGTTTTCTCTCTCCTCTCCTTTTGTATGTCAGTCGGTGAAGCCTAGCATCGACTGGTCTTCTCTCTCCTCTTTTGTTAATCAGCGAGCCCTAACGTTGACTAATTTTCTCTTTCCTCTCCTTATGTCTGTCAGTCAACGAAGCTTAGCACCGACTGATCTTCTCTCTCTTTTCTCTCTCCTCTTCTATCAGTCGGCGAGACTTGACATCGTCCAATTTTCTCTCTTCTCTCCTTCTGTCTGTCAGTCGGTGAAACCTAGTGCCGACTGGTTTTCTCTCTTCTTCTGTCAATTGGTGAGACCTAACGGCTACTGGTTTTCCTCTCTTACTTTGTCAGTCGGTGAGACCTAACGCCGACTGGTTTTTTCTCTCTTCCTTTGTCAATCGGCGAGACCTAACATCGACTAGTTTTCTCTCTCTTCTTTTGACAGTCGGCGAGACCTAGTGTCGTCTGGTTTTCTCTCTCTTCTTATGTTAGTCGGCGGGACCTAGCACTGACTGGTTTTCTAAATCTTCTCTTGTCAGTTGGTGAAGCTTAACGCCAATTGGTTTTCTCTCTCTTCCTTTTAAACACAGTCGGCAATGCTTAACCCCAACTGCGCCTTCCTTTCCTCTCTCTCCTTTATTTTCTCATCTTTCATACTCTTCCTTCCTTCCTTCTCCCTCCTTCTTTCTTTCCCTTATTCTCTTCTTATTCTCTCCTCATAGCCTTAATTCTGCTACTCTTTTGTTTGACAAAGAGGGATTGAGATTAGCCTCTCATGGTAGTCCCATCGTCTAGTCGTAATGTTGTTGTGCCAGGGTTACTTAGCTCGCGTTATTGCCATGACAGACTAACCATCGTGCTTAGCTAGTCGGTATTGGTAACGACGTCTAGTAGTAACCTTGTGAGTCGGTCTTAGTTACCGAGCCTGTTTTACTACCATGTCAGGCCAATTATCCATCAGCCTAGTCATCGCTCTGATCCTCTCGCTTAGTCGAATTCTTCTCTCCCCCGTCTTTCTTCTCTTCTTCTTTTTAAATGCGCATGCTTGTGTATGTTTATCAAAGAGGAAAAGGGTGAGGTCTGACCCACCTATTTTATAACCTTTGCCACATATGTGTGTGACTGCAGCAAAGTAGAAAACAAGAAGAATACAAGCCAAGGGAGGCGATTCCGAACCAGTTTTGTTACTGAGAGTCTTTCTTTGTGATTTAGGAGGGCGCCCTCGCGAGTCAACTCGAGTAAGTCCCGAATCCACCGTTAAATTCCTTTCTCAGCGGCTGGTAACACTTGCCCCTGTTTTTGAACGGGGTTCTCAAGAGAGCGTTCTAAAAAACGTCTCGGGTCTTCCCTCGAAACCCGAGACGCGTGCCACCCGATCCCAAAAGGATTCGGAGGGCGAGATTGAGGCACCTAACTAGACACCATCATTTGTATCAGTGGCATCATCATCATTCATTTGTTCCATCTCCCCCTTGCTCCTCAACATATGCTCCTCCCTCAACTTATTCTCCCCCTCCAAGTTTGGATTGTTGATTCCCACCTTCTTCTGTTTTCTGCTTACGGTGGATCTCTTCTTTTAATGCTTCTTATTAAAAATTGGGACCTCCATTTCCACCAACCACTCCTCAGTTATATCTTGCATAAATATATGATCCAAGTTGATTGGCGATGGTCTACAACTTCCCACCTTAGCAGCTACTTTTGGCCGTTCAAATTATAATGGACATAGACCAGTTACCCAAAGAAAACATAGATCACAAGAGCATGTCGTCTTCCTCTTTGGGGTGTGCATCCGTTAGAATATACTCCAGTTTTGCTCACACCTTGATCACTACGCCCTCTGCGTAAGTGGTTCTAGACCTCACCATCTTTTTTAGAAATGAGAAAGAACTCATAGGAAAGATCTTGAATGGCATTGAAAGAATGAAAGATAACTTTGAATAAATGACATGAGAGCTAACAGGCTCCAACAGATTGTAATATTTCATAGCAAGGTAAGTTGTTGTATTTCTTTTGAGCATCCATTAACATAAAAACATAAGAAAAACGATGAGCTTTGGTAGTTTATTGTTGTGGTTTCTATTACTTATAAATGCACCATGTAAGTATTTTCACACATATTTTTTATTTCTTTAGAGCTCCATTCTATCTCTTTCCTCTGCTAAAACTTTTATATTTGCCAATTATCAAATTAGCGAATTCGATCATCCGTCGTGGTTTGACAGCACATCCAGACCTCAATCTGGTGCATTAAACAAGCAGATTTGACTTAATTTTTATTTTTATTTTTTTTAGTATAAAGATGAAGTTCATTTACTATAACACCTTATCGGTGCCTAGCTGCATGAAATTTTAACTATACATTTCGAGATATTCCTCTACCAACCCCAAAAAAAAAAAAAAAAAAACAATCCCAAGAGAGTACATTAAGATGGGTTTTAGTAGATAACAATTCTTCATTGCATTTTGGTGATTCATATAGGCTAGAACGAAGGTCAATTTGGTTCAACATTCAAATTGCACTGAATTTTAATTGTATGTTCATGAATTATTTCTCTACCAACTTATAAATTCATCTCAAAATGAGATCATCATGGTGATCTTATAGTTTGACTACAATCTAAAACTTTTCGGTCATGTACAAGATGTAGTTGTTTTGTATAAAATAGAGAAGGTCCATATAAATTCTAATTCAGCAAATTACGGGCACTAAATCTAATGAAATTTGGATTGAAGCTTTCTTAGATGCTCATTAACTTTCTTGAACTCATCCTCCAATTTTCATATCATTGTGTTGTCAATAAGGCCCCCTTGTATAAGAGTCTCAGATTTCTATGAAGAGACTCAGTGTCCATTGATCATATGATTATACAAACTTGTCTTTTATAGACATGTTACATATGAGAAACTATAGAAATAAATCACATATTTCTATATTATATCCAGACTTACCATAAATACAAGATATTGTATCTCCCATTTCCAAATATATAGATTACAATATACATCTTCCATATTAATAGGATATACAATATATACTTTCCTTTCACACTCCCCCCAAACTCAAGATGCTATGAAAGACAACAGTTGGAGTTTGAACACTAATTGCATAAATAAGCAGTTGGATCTTCAAGTGTATAGCATATCACTAGATGCAGTAGTTGTCATACTCAGATTGCATGATCAACGAATACAAAAAGCAACGACAGATCAACAGGAACAGACGGCCTCAGGAACTGAGGACCATATTAGAATAGGCTCAATCAATCAGACAAAAAAAATTCCAGAAAAAACAGTCGAGACAACAGAGAGAATAGAATGGCACTTGGAAGAGCCAACAGAACGTGGTGTGGATTCGAGACGGATTTCGCAGCTCGCAAACTAGAACACACATGATTGAGTAACAGGACAACAAGTTTGATCAAATAACACGAAGATGAACTCAGAAAATCTTTTTTGATTTTTTTTTGTTTTTTTTTTCAATTTTAGATGATTGATTTCAAAAAGAGTTTTAGATGTGATTTCATATCTAGAGAAGGAGCTTCAAACTGGGTCCAAAGATTTTAGCAATGATTTGTATTTTTTTTTTTTTGAGACAGCTTTTCGGGGTTGTTTTTCAAAGCGGTAGAAAGGTGGTTCACCATGAAAGGAAAGAGAAACCTTACCAAAGATGTGGAGAGAGATAGACCTCATGAAAACATGAGAACCATGGATATGAAAACAAAAGAATAGTGGATACCAATGAAAACCAGAAGAGAAAAACCCAATAATAGAGTGGTTAAAAAACTCCGAAAAGACAAAGACCCAATTCATATTTTCTCTCTCTGACCAGATTTCACACTCCTAAAAGCAGCTCATCAGCAGCTGGAATGCGACATATGTCTCGCCGATCAGTTGAAGCTATTTTTAGAAATTGCAGACAATCCCAGAGAGACAGTGGATCTGAGAAATTACTAAGAAAGAATCCTAGAAAGAAAAACAGATCAGAGTCGAAAACGGCCCGATAGAGAGACAGATATGAGAGTTGAAACGCAACTCAGCAAAGAGTCAAAACACGACTTGACAGAAATTGCACTGACTGGGTGAGCAAGAGACTCGTCTTGAAAACTCGACGACAATGCTTTAGGGATGAGGAATAAAAACAACTAAGATGAATCTGACTTTGATACCATGGGAAGAGTAGGTTTCTCTGAAGAGACTCAGTGTCCGTTGATCATATGAATATACAGACTTGTCTTTTATAAAGAAATTACAGATGACAAAATATAGAAATAAATCACATATTCTTATACTATACTTAGACTTATCATAAATCTTGTATCTACCCTTTCTAAATATACAGATTACAATATACACCTTCCATATTAATCGGATATACAATATTAAACTTTCCTTTCACAGAGCGCTACAATTGCAAATTGTAGAAAACAAGCATTGATCGTATATAAGTTAGTTAACGCCAATATTTAGCATAGAATAAAATGAAATTTGTAAAATAGGTTACAAGCCCTTAAAATTTAATCATAAAATGAGATTGTTAGGTGTCACAACCCCGCCCCCTGACCCTTTCTGTACTTGCCGGAGGGCAACAGAATGCGGGACAGTGAACCAGGGTGGCGAACACCACTCAAGAAGGAGTGCACTCAACGCCTTAGAAAAGCGGTAATCAAAGCAGACCACGAAACAAACCAAAACTTTGACAATGAACACAAATACATCAAAAGCTGGATAATCCAATCCTCGGACTGTAAATAAACTGATAATGAATTTCCAACGTGTTACAAAAGAGTTCGGGGCATCAACGGCCCAATACATTACATAGTCTCCAAAATTAAGCAAAACTATGACCAATCCGCCAACAAAAACATACAATAGAAGGGAACTTCTGTTAAAAACACGGACTCCAACAACCAGTGGCAAATCTTGAATCGTTTAGCTTTGGCTTGCGGCTATCAATCTACAAGGATGGAAGTAAACAGAATGAGCTATAATGCCCAGTAAGTAGGTTCAGATACCATGTGTCCTATTATACCAAGCAAGGTGTCGCGAATAATTCTTTCCAGGGATGAGCAATTACGATGCAGATATCATAAGAATTAGCAATTTATCAAACCATTCTACCACGGGTATCATAACTATAACTTAACAAGCAATATAAGTATAAGTAACATTAACATGCATTAACCAACTCATTCCCTAATTCGCCTACTCCCGAAGTAGAAGCTCTATCCATCAGGCCAAGCCAATCCCATTGCTTAGGGCTTCTACCATCACTCAAGAAGAAAGACAATGACAATGGGTGACCCATTCATAATGTCTTCGCACACAATCACACAGTCCCCGGTACGCTTTGAGGCTTTTGATATGCATTGCCTTGTAAGACACAATTCACTTTTCTTTATTGCATCACACAAAATTTTGGGGGGTACGACCATCCCATCACACACTCATCCTAACTCCCCTCCTATCATAGGGAGTTGGGGAAACTACCGGAACCAATGGGCAATGCAATATGCTCAAGGCAAGCTACTGAATCACATATCACTTTGCTTGTCTTAATATCATGCACACATATCACTGACCCCATGGGCCTTACCATATAGCACTTATCACATGACACTTAGCACGTGACACTTAGCACATAACACTTATCACTTGGCATTTATATCATAGCACTTAGCACTTGGTACTTATTGCAGAACACTTATCACTTGGCACTTATCACAAAACACTTACCACATGGCATTTATCACAAACATTCATCACTTGATTGGGTCAGTAAACAGTTCAATATGTAACAGTTCTGAAATTCCTTACAACCACAACAGTGACACCCTCATAGCAAAAGGAGCAAAATTCCCAAACCATAAATAATTTCAGCATAGTTCCAATACTATTTTTGAAGTAGACTCGCCAATATTTCATTTGAAAGTAGTTTGAGCTTGTTTGGACATGATTTGGTCAGTAAACAATTCAACACAAAAGCATGTAATAGTTATAGGAATACCTACATTCATAATAGTGACTTAGTCATAGAAACATGAGCATAATTTCTCAACCATAGAGAATTTTGGCATAGCGACAAAACAAGTTTTGAAATAGACTCACACATATTTCATTAAAAAGTACTTTGAGCTCATTTGGACACAATTTGGTCAATGACCAGTCTTATACAAAAACATGTAAAGTTCCTAGAATTTCATGTTACAATTTTGTCATGTTTTTAGGAAAAGGCTCATAACTTTTTTATCAAAGGCGATATTGATATGGGGTATTTTCTCCCTTCAATTAGACTCAAAGGAGTACTTCTCCACTAAATTTCATGACCAACAAAGAAAATTTCAATGTTCAAACCATTGCTCAAAAGGGAGTTATAATCCTGGAAAATAGAGTGCATACTTAACTAAATTTCAAAAGCATATTCTTACAATCATATCAATTTTCATGCTTCAACAAACAATGAACATGCATAAAGAAAAACATGAAACATGGTTCTTGGATCCACTTACAGTATTAAAGAAACTCCCAATGCACTTCACAAGGCCAAGCCCCAAGGATGTTGGGTTTGAGGTCACAAGTTCTCAAGACTATGGAGATGGGCGTGAGAGAGAGAGATAGAGCAAAAGCTTGAGAAAGGTGAGGAGAGGGGTTTTATGATTATAAAGAGGAAGAGGTGGCAGCAGGAGCATGACAAGTGGCCTTCTTGGTACTATGCAAAGGCCAAGTGTCAACAAAAAGGTATGCAAGTGCCACTTAGCACACAAGGAGCATGCAGACAATCATGGGAGAACTGTGCTCGGTAGCATCATCTTTCTGTTGCACTCGGTGGTGAAGTGCTCTCTACAGCATCGCGCTCGGTGGCAAGTCTCGCACGGCAGCACTCTCTCTCCTCTGGTGCGCACGACAACACCTCACATGCACGGCGGTACTCTCTCTCCTCTGGCACGCACGACAACACTCTCTCTCTCCTCTAGCACGCATGGCAACACCTCACGTGCACGACATTACTCTCTCTCCTTTGGGGCGCATAGTAGCACCTCACATGCATGGTGACACTCTCTCTCCTTTAGCACGCACGACATCACCTCATGCGCCCGACGACACTCTCTCTCAAGCCTCAAAACCTTGGTCCTTGCATCATCCTTCTCTTAAAAAGGATTTTGTCCTCAAAATCATGTCTCTGTTAAGCAAACAAATGGGGTTACTTTCCATGATCTCATCTTCCCGTTCCTAGGTTGACTCATCTCGGGAATGGTATTGCAATAATACTCGAACGAGAGGGATCTCCTTGCTGTGCAACACCTGTACCTTTCTATCTAATATCTCAATTAGCTGCTCGATGAAGGTCAGGTCTTCTCTGATCGGAATCAGTTCGTATCCCAGAATATGTTATGGGTCGGGTTGATACTTCCTCAATAGAGATACATGAAAGACATTGTAGATGTTCGCCAACTCTGGTGGTAGGGCAAGTCGGTAAGCCACGCCTCCAACTTTTTCAAGAATCTCCAAGGGTCCAATATAACCTGGACTCAACTTTCCTTTCTTGCCAAATCTCATAACGACCTTAGTTGGTGACACCTTTAGGAACACCCGATCACCCACCTCAAACTCGAGGTCTCTGCTTCGGTTGTCGGCGTAACTCTTCTACTGACTCTGAGCTGTCCTGGGCCTCTCTCGAATCAAAGCAATCTTCTCTGAAGTCACTTGAACAATTTATGACCCTAAAAGACTCCTTTTACCGAGCTCATCCCAACAGATAGGAGACTTGCACTTCCTTCCATACAGGGCCTCAAAAGGCGCCATCTGAATACCAGCTTGGAAGAGTTGTTATAGGCAAATTCTATCAAAGGCAAATTATCATCTCATCTTCCCTTAAAGTGAGTAACATAAGCCCTCAGCATGTCTTCTAAAGTCTGAATGGTTCTCTCCAATTGCCCATCAGTCTGGGGGTGAAAAGTGGTGCTAAAAGTAAGTCTCATCCCCAAGGCTGATGGTAAACTGGCCCAAAATCTAGAGGTGAATCTAGTATCCCTTTCGGACAAGATGCTGATAAGTATCCCATGCAACCTCACTATCTCCTTGATGTATAACTGGGCCAGTTTATCCAAGGTGTAGGTCGTGCGGATCAACAAGAAGTGGGTAGCTTTGGTCAACCGGTCCACAACGACCCAAATGCTGCCATTGCCATAACTCATTCTAGGCAAACCAGAGACAAAGTCCATAACAATGTGTTCCCATTTCCATTCCGGCACGAGTAAGGGCTGTAATAACCTGGTGGGTTTTTGATGCTCAGTTTTCACTTGCCGGCATGTTAAACACTTAGAGACAAACAATGCAACTTTTCTTTTCATGTCATTCCACCAGAAAATTTCTTCAAGTCTTGATACTTCTTAGTGCTCCCGAGATGTATAGCATAACGAGAGCTTCTTCTAAGATAGCTCTCTTCACATTTTCATCAACGAGATACATACCCTATTTCTGAATCTCAACAAGTCGTCATTGCTCATAGAGAAATCGTTTCTTTCTTAGCTTCATCTCTTCTATAATCTTCATGAGCTGGAGACCATTCTAATGTTCCACTCAGATTTGTTGAAAAAGCTAGGGTTTTACTCTCATGCAAGTTATCATACTTACCCCATCACCTAGGGGTGGAGTTGGATGCCATCCTACTACATCCTCTAATAATTTCATCTCTCAAACCAACATATGAGCCACTTATATCACGGGTTTCCTGCTCAGAGCATCGGCTACTACATTAGTCTTTCCCGAGTGATACTAAATGGTACAATCATAATCGTTCAATAAGTCTACCCATCTCCTTTGTCTCATATTCAACTCTTTATGGGAAAATAGATACTTGAGGCTCTTATGATCCGTAAATACCTTAAACTGGGCTCCATAAAGGTAGTGTCTTTCGAAGTGAATACTATAGCTGCAAGCTCTAGATCATGACTTGACAATTATGTTCATACGGCTTTAATTGTTTGAAGGCATATGCAATGACCTTCCCATGCTGCATAAGTACACATCCGAGCCCTTTATGAGAGGCATCGGTGTAGACTATAAAGTCTTCATTTCCTTTGGGTAAGGTTAGTATCAGAGCCGTGGTTAGTCCCGTCTTTAACTCTTGAAAGCTTTTCTCATAGTCATCTAACCATAAAAATTTCACATTCTTCTGAGTTAGGCAAGTCAGAGGGAGAGCTATTGGTTAGGTGCCTCGATCTCCCTCTAGATCCTCTTAAGGATCGGGCGGCACGAGTCTCAGGTTTCGGGGGAAGACTCAGGACATATTTGAGATCGCTTTCTTGGGAACCTTGTTTAAGAACAAGGGCAAGTGCTACCAACCGGTGAGAGAGGAATTTAAAAGTGGTCGAGACTTCCTCAGGTTGGCTTGCGTGGGCGCCCTCTTAAATCACGAAGAAATCCCCCCCAGTAATATAACTGGTTCGGAGTCACCTCCTTGGGCTTGTATTCTTCTTGTTTTCTGCAATCACATACATATATGGCAAATATTATAAGATAGGTGGGTCAGACCTCACCCTTTTCCTCTTTGATCAACATACACAAGGATGCACATTCAAAAAGAAAAATAAGAGAAGAAATATAGGGGAGAGAAGAATTTGACTGAGCAAGAGGATCAAAGCGGTGACTAAGCTGATGAATAATTGGCCTGACGTGGTAGTAAAATGGGGTTGGTAACTAAGACCAGCTCACAATATTAATACTAGACATCATTGCCACTGCCGATTAGCTAGGCACGATGGTTAGTCTGTTGTCGCAATAAAGCACGCCAAGTAATCCTGACACAATAACATTATGGTCAGACGGCAGGACTACCATGAGAGGCTAACCTCGTTCCCTCTTAATCGAATGAAAGAGTAATAGGATGATAGTTATGAAGAAAGAACAAGAAGTGAAGTAAGAGAAGAAGGGAACAAAAGGAGGGAGGGAGAAGAAAGGAAGAGAAGAGTATGAAAGGTGGGAGAATAAAGAGAGAGGGAAGGAAGACGCAGTCGGTGCTAGGCATTACAAGTTGTGTTAGAAGGAAGAGAGAGAAAATGCAGTCGATGTTAGGCTTCATCGACTACGTTATACAGAGGAGAGGAGAGAGAAGATGCAGTTGACGTTAGGCTTCGCTGACTATTATAGAGGAAGAGAGAGAAAATGCAGTTGGTGCTAGCCTTCGTTGACTGTCAGAAGAAGAGAGAGAAAGCACAGTCAGTGCTAGGCTTCACCGATTGTCAGAAGAAAAGAGAGAAAGAGACCCAACCGGGGCTAGGCTTGCTCTTGTCGTGGTGGAGAAGCAAGAGAGGGAGATCATGCCGGCAGTAGGCTTCGCCGACTGTGAAAGAAAAGGAGAGAGAAATTCAGTTGGGGCTAGGCTTCACCGACTGGCTTCAAAAGAGAAAGAGAGAGAGAGAAATCCAACAGGCGTTAGGCTTCACCAATTGGCTTTAGAAGAGAAAGAGAGAGGGAAATCTAATCGACACTAGGCTTCATCGACTGGCTTCAGGAGAGATAGAGAGAGAGAAATCCAATCGGTGCTAGGCTTTGTAGTCTGGCTTCAAAAGAGAAGGAGATAGAGATGAGAATAAGAAGGATAGAGATAGGAACGAGAAATAAAGGAGAGAGAGAGATAGAGACGACAAAGTGCAAGAGAGAGAAAGAGGGGAGGAGAGAAAGAGAGGAGAAAAGAGAAAGAGGGGAGGAGAGAGAAAGAGGGGAGGAGAGAGAAAGAGAAAGAGATAAGATAAAGGGGAGGAGAGAGAAAGAGATAGAGATGAGATAAAGGGAGGAGAGAGAAGGGAGAGGAGAGAGCAAGAGGGGAGGAGAGAAAGTTACCTGCTCGAAAGGTACCAGCTCTTTTTTTCTCTCTCCTCTCTCTCTCTCTCCAAGATGTATCCACAAGCTCAAGCAAAAATATGAATTTTATTGATTGATCCAAGAAGAATGAATCCCTTTTTTGTACAATGAGGCAGAGCCTATTTTATATAAAATTGGGCTAAAACATAGGTGTACGTCCATAAACTACCTTGAATTGAAGATAATTACAATTTAATTGAATTTAAAGAATTTCTTAAAATTGGTGCAAAAGGACTGTTTTGCCCCTACCTAACAATGTGTGGAATTTCACAACAGTCCCTACTGTTGAGAGAACTTGCATGATCTTCCGTGGCTGACCCAGATTCATTCTGATGCCCATTTGATTGAAATATTATTGTTTTCTTGTAGAGCTCGACATGGCGATCATTTGATACCAACTTCGAGCCATGAATCATGCTTTTGAGCCATGATCATGAGACTTGAATCTTGGCTGAATCTTGAAAGCTTCGGATTGATTGTGTGCTTGTTCCTTGATGCTTCTTCGTGATTTTTTCATTGAATCACATTGAGCATGTTGTCACGATCATGTTACAACAAACGTAGCTTGATTTCGTATCCGGATAAAGGTTCTGTCGTCTTGAGTTTTTGACCGGAATCTTAAAATCTAGAGGCTAAAATTTATAGTAGCTTTGATGCCTTCATGTGTGAAATCCAACTGTTCATCGTATGCGAGGTTCGGATCAGAGATAGCCTCAAACCATATGCACATAATGCAATTGGTTTCGTGCCGATCGGGTATGCGAGCGTCGTGATCTGGCTGCTTGAACAAGGCATGATGCTGCTGAATTTTCTGCAACTTTCTTCACGAATCAGCGACTTTCATTTAGTTTTTCTCTCTGCTTAGGCATCGTCAC
Organism: Amborella trichopoda; assembly: GCF_000471905.2. Next base: position 210,456 of record NW_006499948.1, on the reverse strand, counting down.
GGGGCATACCGCATATTAAATTGCTCATCTTGATGAGACAAACGCGCTCACCAAATTTGGGAGCGATCTGACTTGAAACGAGTGAGTTATAGGCCCCAGAAGTGACTGCCCGTGACTATAAGAACAACCACCTTTAATGGTGCTTTTATGTAGTGAGATCACATGGGAATAGTGTCCGACTTATCCCTTTTCGGTATTTTTCCCATAACTTGATCTTGGAGTGCTTGATTAAGCCGAAACTTGACCTATAGAGGTTTTTGACCATGAAGAATCTAATGGTGGTGGTACCATAGCTGTTTAACTTACCAAAAATATGGTTTTAGTTACAGGGTCCATTTCCGGGTGTTAGAGATTGATTTTCAAAAACTGTTTCTTTATGGTCCTTGCCTTTAGACGTGTCTGATCGTGATGAAACTTGGTAGGTGGTCTTTTGAAGTGTTGATGAAGATCTTAACCAATTTTGGGGCCATTATGAGACTGTTGGGAATTTCCACTGTTTTGTAGGCTTTATTGACCTGCTTCCTATCAGCGACCAAGGTGCTGAAAAATACGTTCAAACAGCTTGCCCCGCTGAATGTTGTGCTTCAAGAGAAGCGAGAAGGACAACATTAAAAAAATTTCCTTCGGCTTTTACTTTTTTCCTTCCTAGCCACAAGACCACGTGAACACCGAGGAGTTTCACGTAATGGTGTAACTAGGATGGTCAGACGTAGGGATGCATTGTTCATGAGTCTGTCCATGGAGACTTTAGGGGGAGAAGAGACCTTTTTGAGGGATCTTGTTGAAGTCCTCACCCTCATGCGGACTGTTTGTGATTATGAAGCTGAGGTTTTTGTACGGACCTCGTCAGTCAGAATCAAGCCTGTCTAGCAATTGAGTTTCATGTCGAAGGGTATTGTTCCCATTTGGTACGGTTTTTGTGTATATCCTTTATTGTTGAGCCACATTTTGAGGACTACTTGAATGGTATGTTGAAAGGCCTTGCGTCGGCACCTTCTGCTTCGTGCATCAGTCATTCCTTAGCGAGTAGGGTACCTCAGTTTATCGAGATAACCACTTTGGGTACAACCACCCCTACCCAATTCTTTGTAGCTATGGAAATCATCTAATTGTTGCATCAAAGCTATGACTGACCAGTTATTCCTTGGTGAGCAGGGTACCTTAGTTTGTCGAGATAACCACTTTGGGTACAACCACCCCTACCCACTGCTTTGGAGCTACAACGATCATCTAATTTGCCACTCCAAAGTCATGGTTGACTTAGCTCCCTTGAGGCATCTCTGGCATCTTGAAAGTGTGTTTTTAACCTCATGGGAATGATGCTCCTTTTCATAAGACTTGTCTTGTTGTCTTGGTGAGTATTCTATCTTTCGAGCCCTTTTGCAACTGGACTCAGGTTGTCGGAATCTTTTCCTTGAAGCTCGTATTTTTGGATCCTGGTATGTGCCACCAAGGATTTTCTTCTTTTGAGTGAGGTCTGAAGCCGCAAGTGCTGCATCAACCTGTTTATTGGTTCAAACGTCTTTTGTGGATTTTCACTTGAACTTGGGAAACGGCGCCGTAGAGACGGTTTTCACCAACTTCTTGTTTTTATTTTGGGGCTCTTTTACTCATTACCTTTCAGCCATGTCCACTCTTTTCATTCATTTTTACTCACGATGCCCTTTCGGGTTTTCACAATGCCCGGTTTTGTTTTATTCACGGAATTCTTTTACTCATGGTTTCATGATCATGCCCGTCCGTCATTTTTACTCATGTCATTCCCTTGTTATGGTATACACCATGCCTGTTATTCTTTTTTTATTTTTTTGTGAAGGTGTATTTAAGGTCATGCCTTCGGGACCTGTACGAAACAGTTTAACGTCATGCGACCAGGACATGCACTATGGTTTAAGGTCATACAGCTAGACCGTAATGGAGATGGATGGCAGTTTGTAGAGGCCATGGAGTGAGTATGGTGGTGGTTTGACTTAGGGAAGTGGCGTTAAGCTGCCTGTAAAAGATGGATGATGTATGAAATGTGAGTGGACGATGGTGACCCAATAACTTACAACGAGAATGGATGGCGGGATGGTTCGCTGTTTTGTGAGTGTGGGTGAGACTCATTGGGAAATGAGGTATGGTGATGAAAGGAATGAACTCACTAGGGAGGTAATGAAGGTGGCGTGTGCACACTAACAGGTAAGTTAGGAAAGGTGTGCATGAAAAGTGCACGCAAAGCCGTGTGCGCGTATGTGGGGGCAAGTTTATGGTCATGTCTCTGGGACCTGTGCAAAACAGTTTAACGTCATGCGGTCGGGATGTGCCCCATGGTTTAAGGTCATACAGTTGGACTGTGGTGATGCACTTAAAGTCATACAACTAAGACCATGGAGTTTAAGGTCGTGTGACTAGACCTCTGCTACAGTTTAAGGTCATATATTTGGACCGTGGTTATGCAGTTTAAAGCCATACAACTAAGTTTAAGGTCCTGCGACTAGACCTCCTCTATATTTTAAGGTCACATAGTTTGGACCATGCAGTTTAGGGCCGTGCACTTAGACCATGGCTATGCAGTTTAGGGTCATGCCACGCGGATCGAATATGGGTCGCCATGCAGGTGGAGCTCCATGGGGAATTAGTCTGTGAGCAGCAATTTGACTCCCTAGGGATAAAATGGTTAAGATCGTTCAGCAACTAAGGGCTCAGATGGAAATGGTGATTTGATGAAGGATGGCCAACATAAGCGAACTTCACTAGGGCATAGGGGGTTAAGCGTACTCCCTGGGGTGAAAGATGGGACTCTATAGAGAATAGGCAACCCAACTTCCTGGGGATAAGATAGCTTGGTGTGAAACAGACCCATCGGGAATTGAAGAGGTAAGAATGACCCTAACTCCACTAGGGATAATGGGTTACAGTATGAGTGTGATTCCAACTGGGGGATGAGGGACAGTGGCTCGGTCCTGACTCCATTGGGGATGATAGGTCACGACTTGGGTGCAACGGCCTGGGTGCAAGTCCACTGGGGAATGACAAGACACGGCCTGGGTACTACTCCACCGGGGATAGTGGTCGGACACACAAGGCTTCTGCCTAGAGTAGGTGACAATAGGTTGCTTGAAATACAGCCAACGCCAGGTGTAGTGATAATTGTTTCTTGCGAGTGTTCAACCGGCTCTGAGTTCTCAAAAACACAACTGGCGCTGGGTTGTTAAAAATTCAGCTGACACTGTGAACTACCCGTGAGACTATTTGAACACAACCGACGCTAAGTTAATAGGCGTTAGGTCAACCGGTGCTAGGGTGGTTTGAAATTCACCCAGCGCCAAGTCAATCGACGCTAAGTCAATCGACACTAAGTCAACCGGCATTAAGTCAACCGACGATAGTCAACTGGTGTTAAGTCAACTAACGCTAAGTCAACCGACGCTAAGACAACCGGTGCTAGGGTGGTTTGAAATTCACCCAGTGCCAAGTCAACCGGTGTTAGGGTGTTTTGAAATTCACACGATGCCAGGCATGGATCGATGAGAGTTACCTCGGGCCTCGAGTCAAAGCCCAAACTGACTCATCGTTGCTTGGCTTCCCTCGGATGCGACTAGAATTCCCAATTTGAGAGGGGCAAATGAGGGTCGTGTGGTCTATATAAGGGGGCAAAATCCCATTTTCCCTCAGTTTTCACCAAGGGTGAAAAAAATTAAGCAAAAATTTTCTTAACAGTGAGGAGATGCTCGGTTGAAGTTCCGGCAAGTAGTGGGATTTTAGTAAAAGTTTTGTAGGGAAGGTTTTCGGCAGACAGTGGGATTCCCGACGGTTTTATAGGGAAGGGCTTCAGCGAGCAGACTTTGCCAAGAATTTGATGAAGTTGCATGGAAAGGAGCGGGAAAGGAGAGTTCTCCAAGGAGTTTTTCGGGAAGCAAAAGAGGTTCCAGCTGCAGTTTTATTTTTTGGTAGAAGAGGCGAGAAGTGGACAGTGAGCGTTTTCGAACGTCTTGGGAGTTTTTGGGGAGTTTAAGGGGTTTCCCGAGGGTTGTGATAACTTTCAACGTTGTTAGTTGTGTTGCAGAGGTTCCCGGGGACTTAGGGAAAGTTTGCAGAAGTTTCGTGAGGTTCTGGTGACGTCTAGGTGAAAAACACAGGCAGGAAGGTTTTTCAGTGGGTTTCCAGCCGTGTTAAGAGAAGTTTCGGTCGGAGGCAAACAGTCACATGAGGTGGACCATCGTAGGAGATGTACAATTGCAGGAGATGAACTGTCATGGGAGGTGTACAGTTGCAAGGAAGGTGTACGATTACCTCCGAAAATCATGTGTCAAGCAAAGCAGCGAGACATGGTGACGGTTGACATTCGCTTGTGTGTCAGGTGACACCGAAGGATATGGAGACGGTTGTCAGTCGACACAGCTGAGTTCGAGGTGTCACGATTATATTTCATGGCACGTGTGAGAGATTCGATCACAGCTAGTGCTGGCATTTGACAAGCTCAATCAGTGCTGAGTGTTGGCAATCTCAACCGGTGCTGAGTGTTGAAAGACTCAACCGGCGCTAGTCGTTGGCACACAACCGGTGCTGAGTATTGAAAGACTCACCCGACGCTAGTTGTTGGCATCCAACCGGTGCTGAGTATCGATAAGCTCAACCAGTGCTGAGTGTTGACAGACTTAACCGATGCTAATTGTTGGCACGCAACCGGCGCTGGGCATTGACAAGCTCAACCGGCTCTGAGTGTTGATAAACTCAGCCGACACTATGTATTAGTGGACATAGCTGACGTTAAGTATTAGGAAACATAACCGGCGCTAAGTGTTGAAAAACTCAGTCGGTGCTGATCCAGTGTCTTAGCAACTTTTGGGAGTAAACCACCAAGTCCTTTATAATGGCTGGTTCTTCTTACCAAATCTCTGATGTGAAAACGCTTCCACGGGATGGCGAAATCAGGGCCTGTGATTTTACAGGCGAGGTTTTATCAAAGGGTGAGCCCATTTGCTTACCCAACCAGTATGCGAATCAGAATGGCCCTTCAATGTAACTTTTGTCACTGCCCTGTTTGTTTCGAAGTACGCGAGGGAAGTGACAACAACGTCAGTATTGAAGAAGGGGTCGAACTTCTTCATTGCATGCATAGGAACATAGCTTCCAGGGAGAACTTGCCTGCCTTAGGGAAGAGAATGGTACAAGCAAAGGGACTACTAAGGTGGTCAGCAAAAGGCCTCCGGATTCAGGGGGAGTACCAACACCTGGAGGGATACTCTTCCTGGACTACCAATGTTATAGCGTAGTTCAGAAGCATTATTGAACGTGCTTCACTATTAGCAGCGGTCCAGTGTTCGGGCAGTTACTACGACCGTTGCTCCAATACAGTGAAGGTGTTACTGGAGACATGGAGCCATGTTAGTAATACTTGGCTTCTTGGGCATGGGGAAGTAAGAATCTCTTTACTAGATCTTCATTTTATTGGAGGTCTCTTGATGATCGGGGCTATGTATGACGAGTTTGTGCCCTCAAACTCGATCATCTTCAGTGTTGCTAACTTAGGGGATGAAGAGCCACTTGCCAGTTTTCAAAAGATATTCGAGGCCTACCCGTCGATTGTCACTCAGTTTGGCAACGGCAGGGTGACATTCACGGAATGGGTGAAATTCTTTTATGGGGATTATGCCGATGGTGGTCAGGGCACTCCGAAGGGAAAATGGAAGGCAGTTGCATAAGAGACGCCTCTCGTATATCAACCTGAGACTGACGATGACCGTGTCTTCTTGGCCGCGTATTTGGCCTTATTTTTGTGCAAATTCGTGCTTCCTAGCTGGGGGGACGACATTCGTCTAGGCGTACTGTATGAGGCATGTGACATGGCCAGAGGGCGTGAGTATGCCCTTGCTTAGCCAGTCTTATGCAACATATACCATGGCTTGGGGGCCATCTCCCGTGGAAAGCCCTACAAGGGCAAAGAGGGAGGGAATGACATTATAGGAGGAGAAGCATTTATTGGGAATTTTAAAACTCCATTCCCTGTGCATTATGTATACAGGTGGCTAGGGGCCTATTTCGTTGGCATTTACATCAAGCATCAGTGCTCGGGAGATAAACTATGACCCTTCTTGATAAGGATTGCCAACCAGAGGGCCATCTTCCATACCCTAAGGGAGGCTCGGGGTCTATTTGGGAATGATTCTTTGAACATGAGGTGGGTCCCCTTTCCGGTCGGGAGCTTCACCAACCGTGCTTTCATTGATGAGCTAGGGAAGGAGCTAGATGGTGCTCCAATAACCATTAAGGAAATCATGTTCATCTTGAGCATCAGAGGGGGAGTCTTACCTTATCGAACTCAGCATAGTGCCAGGGTAGAGGGGTATTTCCCCCACCGCTTCGCTCATCAGTACAGGCTTGATCAAGGTTGCCCCTTTTCGGTGTTTTTTGATAAGCATCGGAGTATGGTGAACAAGGGGAAGAAGAAATGGTTTGGAACTCTCCGAGGGTGCTGACTGCCAAAACATATACGGACCGCTTGGTCTATGTGTCTAGAGATGACAAAAACCAACAAATATGTATTACCTCACTTTGGCAGGAGGGTCTGAACAACCAACGCCTACGTGAATTGGTGGAGAATCACCAGCAAGGGATATTAGGATAAAGATCACCCTTGGAAAGGGACGAACAGTAACTGGCATCAGGATACCAGGCAAAGGAGACTAGCGGATGCTCTTGCACCTGACACGGTATTTGCTTTAGATTATCCCTCTAACTAGCGAGCTTTAGGGCTGCTGCGTGAGATAGCTGCTGATGAGGCCTAGCCAGAATTTCTTACAATGAAGGCGAGGACTGAGAGTGCCTTCGATAATCTTAGTTCCATCTTCGAGTGAGATGAAGAGCGGCAAGTCCTTGGTTATGAAAAGTGTCCCCCACAGGACTTGAACACCCTAATAGGGAGTGATCCCCATAGTAACTTGGCTGGAGGGCCTTCGCAGGGAGGTGAACATGAAGCGACCGCTCCTACTCTGACAGGAGGGAAGAAAAGAAAGCGCTCGAATGCTGTCGATACTCATGAACTGCCTTCAGTTAGTGGGCGTACTCGGAGGCTCAAGAGTGCAAAGCTTCCTATGATGTCAAAATCAGGAGGTAGCTCTTCCTCTTTTGATCTTTTAGGAAATACTCCAGTATCACCTTCTGTGCTCTTTGGACCACCTTTTGCTTCTCTTGAATTTTTTTCTTTTTCTTCATAAACTGAGGAAGACGACTCCGGCCGCTCTGAGCCCATATTCATTGCTTTTGATCGAGAGGTGACTCCAGATCTTGAGGAGGCACCCTTGAGTCCTGGGTAGTTCCTGTGTCAGAGGCGGCTCAGATGGAGACTGATGGGGATGAAGGCTCTGAAGCAACTGCTCCAGATAGGGGCTCTGATGTTGATGTGGCCTCCATTAGTAAGGAGCTTAGTGCCCCAATCGAGGTACGGGATATGTCTCAAAGAGGAGAGCCTGAAGTTGATGTCATGCTTGAGCACCAAGAGGTTGCTGCCCCCACGGGCATAGGTCATGAAAATGAGGGCGTTGAACTCTTCGTGGCCGAGGTTCTGGCTGTTGAAGGTGCAAGCCAAATGGAAGAAGCCATGGCTAGAGATGAATTGGCTGGCAAAGGTTAAAGAGAAGAGGCAGTTCTTGAACTTGCTAATGCTGAGGTGACAGTTCAGGAAGATGAAGAGCAAGTAGAGGTCCCTATAAGAGAGGGTCAAGACAGCGAGACTAGCATTGAAGAACCTAAGCAGGTTGAGGCTGGGGCTGCCTATGAGTCGGCGGGGCAAGAAGCTATAGGCTTTGCCATTATTTCAGAGGAGCCAGTGGCTCAGATGGCTATCACTTCAACAAGCCCAATCCTTGAGGTCGAGGTTTCTTCAGCAGTAGTGGTCTCAGCAACACCATCTAGGCCTGTTTTTAGTGGTGTTTCTAGCATGATTGCAATCATGCTTAAAGTAGACCTTTAGGGCTTGAGGAGCTGCCTCTCAATGAGCTGGGCGAAGCTTTGGTAAAACTGAGGGAGTTCACCACGACTACTGCGGTTGGGAGTGCACCAGAAGTGCTTTCCCATTTTAATGCAACTCTAAATGAGTTGGAGGGCTGGCGGTTGGGAGTGCTACATCATGAGGAAGAAACTAGTAGGTTAGCATCTTTGGAGGAGTCGATCGTTGTGCCATCGTAAGAAGATAGATGGTTGCATCGAGAAGAAGGCCACAATAACCGGCCTTCAGTAGGATCTCAAGAAGAAGGCACAAGGAAGCTTCAAGAGAATGATCGAGATCAGAGAAGAGATGCGAATACTGAGGTAAGAATTCACGGGCTTTAAGAAGGAGATGGTTCAGAGGAGGGCCATGGAGGCCTCATTGGTTGAAGATTTATCTGAACTCAATGACACAATTGAGTAGGAAACTATGACGATGGAAGAGGATACTCTAACGGTCACGAAATTGATTGACTGTACTACATGATTTCATTCTCTCTTTTGATTTACTTTACTACATGATTTCATTCTCTTCTTACTTTTGCTGCACCTCATGTGATTTCTTTTTGAATGCCTCTCGACACTTTTATTGCCCCAAGAGGCTAATACCCTAGGCCTTGTTTAACCCCGTGGTGGGCTACCGCGACTTGGATAACTTCGAAATGGGAAGTCGTTGCTTTTTCTTCTCTTAATGTCTGATTGACCAAGGGCTCATAGTTCATTTTCCTCATGATTTGGTAAGCTTGGTTGCTATAGATAGTCCAGTTAGGTGGGGCCTTGACCTCCATTAGTGGCGCATTTACTTCAAGCTCATCATAGCTTTTAGCCTTCGGCACGAACTCCTTGAGATGTTTTGAAGCGATACGCATGACCTCCTACTGACTTTGGAGACTATGAACTTCGGTTCTTAAGTTTGCTAGGGGATCCTACTCTTGAGGGGAAGAAAGTTGCTCTTTATTGAACTGCTCTCCTCTTGAGAAGTCGGGGAAAAGTAGAACCTTCAGCTAGTCACCGGTCCGAGGAGCATCCTCTATACATATAGCAACCGGATTTTGAAAAAGATTTCACTGTGGTTGTCATGCCGCTTCAGCTTTCAAGAGCGAAATGGGGATATGCAAGACTTGCTGCTGATCCAGCGTATAGGTGATCATTGGAGCCGGGTATTCTATCCCCATGCCTTGCTCAATCTCAGGAATGACCTCTGGTTCATCTTTTGACTAAGGTGGCTCCAAACTGGGGGTAGAGGGCGAAGGCTCCTTTTCAAGTGAAGGAGTTTCTTGAGGGATGATCGTTGGGATGTTAGAATGAAGGGTGGTTAGGGGTAAAATTCTACCCTGCCTTTCTTCCTCTTTGAACATGTTCTCCCAACATCCTCACACATCTTCATGAGACAAAGACATTGTCTTGATTGTAGACTTGTGACCTGCATCGTTTAGCTTCTAGGAAGACGTCAGATCTATGAAGTAATATTTAGCATCGACATAGTGAGTTTCGGCCATAGGGAACGGTCTTTAGTCAGCATAGACCATATGCTGTATCCCGTCTCGGTTATACTTAAAACATTGGTGTAATGTTGATGGAACCATCCCCTAGTCATGGAGCCATGGCCGACCAAGGAGAATATTGTAGGAAGTGTTAGTGTCGATTACATGAAACTGAGCATAATCGTTCAGCTCATCGATCTTAAAACGAAGGTGTATTGTGCCGGTTGGCTTTTCTTCTGACTGGTTGAACCCTTGAACTGTGACATGGGTCACGGTAAGATCTTCGGACCCTAACCCTAATTGAGTAAGGATCCTCCTTGGAATAAGGTTGACTGCCGACCCTCCATCTAACATAATTCGATTGATGGGGCATGCATGTAATTCACCAATAACAAAGAGAGGGTGATTATGGAACTTTTCCCCTAGCTACAGATCATCCTCTGAAAAGTGATTGGCATACATCCTTGTAGAATCGCCGGGTCTACTTCAATGGGTTCTACTTCGGTTTTGTACACTTCTGGGTTAGAGAGAGCTTGAACTTAAGCCATCCAGTAATCCTTCAAGAGCATGAGGGCATCGTAGATACTGAGGAGAGCTGGAAGCTTCCGTAGATGCCTTATCACATCATATTTCACCTTTTCTTGATCAAGGCCTTGTGCTCCTGGTCCTGCCACTGATTAGGGCGGTATGTTGGATTGAGGAGCAGGTTTGGGTAGAAAAGGTTTATTTTGGCTGGCTGGCTGACTTGGTTTCATATTGGGCTTGGTTTGAGTGATGGAAGTTTTTTAGAAGAGATTGGGTGTATGGGATCAAAGGAGTCTTAGGAAATTGGAGAATAAGTGGATTGCTTGAACTATTGGGATTAGGAAGGAGCCCAGGGAGCTATAAGATAGGCAGACTAGTCTTTGGATTAGGGGGCAGTGGCAGACTGGTGAGCTTTAAGGTGCTCAACTTCTGCAGTGGAGGCTGTAGTGTTCTCCCTGATCTAAGATTTATCTGCCCTGTGGTGGGTATTGCTATTGAAATTTGCACCATGCAGCAAGCTCCTTGAGAGTAGGAGCCTTGCCCATTTGATTCTCTCAGTCTCTGCTCAAAGTCATGCTCAGGGAGCCACTGGATTTCTTTGGCTTCGACTTCTTGTGCTTCTTTGAAGAAGGTGGCTCTACCTTGGCTTTAGCTTCCAAGGCATCAGCGACTGTTAGGAATCCTGCTGCCTGTGCCAAGATCTTTCTCAATTGTTTCCGCTACCTGTGCCAAGATCTTTCTCAATTGTTTGATCCCTCAAGTTCTCTCTCGAAAGCCTTGAAGTCCAAACATATCAAGGTTGTACTCGCAGGGGACATAAAAGAGGGGGAGTGAGAAGCAGGAGAAGGAGGAGAAGGGTTAGAAGGTGGGGTACTTTTAAGGTTCTTCCCCGCATCAGACCGATCTGAGCAGCTTTTTACATCATCACCAGGGTTGGACGGGTGTAGGGGGTATGTTAGGTCTTTCCCTTGCTTAGACTGTTGGGGAGTGCGTTTAACATCTTCACCCTCGTTGGACGTATGCTGAGTGGGAGATGGCACGTGATCATCTTCTTGATAGGATGCAAAAGGAAGAAGGATTGTGTCAGGGATGAAGTCTAGTAAAGTTGACAGCGGAGGAAGGGGCCTGAGAAATTCTTGCTCGATTGTGGGTTGAGCGGTCTTGTTTCTTCGACGAGTAGCCCTTAGTGCCTATCTCTTTCTAGTTTTTTGAGGTGATATGTGATTCATCTTGTGGGGCTGGCAAACAACTCTAGCTTGGAGAACTACTTCTCGCTTAAAGGACTTGAGTTTGCTTTGACCTTGGTAGACTATCCACGACTGGGGAATTGAGAATTCCGCCTAATCAGAGTGAGTAATAGGAAGGTCCTGCTTTGTGAGATCTTCTTGCCCCGATTGAGAAGTGATTTGGGGATCACTTACGGGGAGGTTGTAAAACTCTTGACACCCTCGCATCTTCTTTGCGAATATATCAAGGAAACTTGTGCATTCTGACAGTTAATGGCCTCTTATCTGATGGTACGGGCACCAACGATCTTTGGCCCCCTTAGCAAGATGATGAGGTTGCCTTGCCTGCTTCAGTGTGATTATGCCTTCCTGAAGCATTATAATGAAGAATGCATAAAGGATACCAAGCATTTCATCTTCCTCTTGGATAATTACAGCATCAGAGGCCTCAGATGCCCCAAAGGCCTTCTTTAAGTCTTCAAGCTTTATCTGACCTTCTAAATCAGGGCCTTGATAATATCCTTCAGTGTGTAGCAATTATCTGTGGGATGATTGATCCTCCGATGGTAGGCATAATAGTTTGCCTGAGTGTCAAGGCTAGGTTGCTCAGAGAACTTGGTTTTTGGAAGCTGGATCATATTCTATTCCAATAATAACCAGAACAGTGCAGGGACCCATTCCTTCTCGAAGGGAGAGACCTTGTTCCTATGTCTAGTGAAATAATTACCTCGATCATGGTTGGCTGGTGGGGGTACCCGATTGTACGATTGTTGTTGCTTGCCAGTCTGGGGTGTTACCTTTACCGTGCTTATCCCTTTAGAGAGGTCGAAAGTTTGGGAGGGAGCCTTCTTTGAATCAGTGACCATGACGACTACACTGATTACCCCTTTTTGCTGGCTGCCCCATGTGTTATTTCGAGAGTTACCATTGCCCTGGTTGTTTGCTGAACTTGTAGATGGTGTCGTGTCCCACCATTGTGGTGTGATAAACTTTCTATGCGAACTGATTTAGAGATCAACTCTGACATCGTGGTCGGATTAAAGGCCTCGACATGTAGAGCGATCTTGGGTCGCATGTTTCGCACGTAAGTTTGGACTGCTTCCTTCTCAGGCATACGATTAGGATGGTGGGAAGCCAAATTTCTCCATCTTGATAGGAACTGATCCATGGGCTCATCGGCGTCTTGAGTCAGGGTGAGAAGTTTGATGGTTTGAACCTCTCTCTGATCTCATAGAAGTGTTGATAAAACAGTTTCTCCATCTCCTCCCACGTATGCATTGAGTTTGGAGGAAGTCTGGCATACCATTGAAATGCTAGGCCATCAAGGGTTTCAACGAACTGTCGGAGAAGAAGTCTACCGTTAGCTGTTGTTTCTCAACATGCTGCCTAGAAGTGGGCAATATGCTGGTTCGGGGACGTGGTTCTGCTAAATAAAGGAAACTTCCCTTTCTTATAATCTGAGGGAAACAAGGCCTGATCAATATACGAGGGGTATGGCCTTTGATAAGGCGTCCCACCTTGTATCCTCGAGATTTGTCAGTTCTTTAGGTTATGGGTGACCATAGCGTCAATGTCTGTCTGAGAGACGGGATGAGGGACAAAATTGTCTTGTGAGGTAGAAGGAGGGGGTTACCGTGGAGGTGCACCATCACAGTGATGTAAATTGACTTCATGGTTAGCCGACTGGCGTGCAGCATAGATACGATCGATATTTTCCATCATCGTGTACACCATATCCTCAAACTTGTTCATGCACTCTTCCTATGCGTCATCGGGCTCGCTTATGACCATTACGCTAACCGTTTCTCTATGGAGGTCAACGTTAGTGGCAACTGAGGGCTTGCGAACTTGACGGGTCATATGTGGTAGGTCAGTCAGCAGAGGGCCAGCATGCCCTGACTGAACTCGACTCTTGTATGCTGATCGTGTTTGGACTGGTTCTCGATGGTCTTGAGACCGTGGCTACTGAGTGGCTGGGTCTTCTTCCACGACAGTAACCACAGCACAAGGCTCTTCACGCTTCATCGTTTGAAGGGGGTAGAAAGAAGAGGGTCGTCAGCATTGTTTGTTTTGATTTCCTTGGTTACCTCCCTAATCAAAATTTGCAGGCCTTGATCGCCTTTAGCCTTGAGGTTTTGATGGACCTCGTGCCAAAATTGCGACCTAGGTCGTGGCTGGTCAGCTCTTCTTGCATAGGATAGAGCTGTCTCCATCAGGTGCAGGAATGGATGAGGGCTAGGAACTGGGGTCATCTTGGGCCGGGGAGGATGAAGGACTTGATCTTCCATCAGATCAATGCCCCGAGGTCTCTTGTGGGCTCGAGTGACACAACCAAAATGACGGGGTCATTTTGGCTGGTTCAGACTGGTAGTCTTGGGGAAAACCTTCGAGTGCTAAGGCTGAAGGTGCTTGCTCGATGAAGGAGGAGTGGGTTGGAGCAAGATTGAGTCTTGCAAAGGCCCAAGTCTAGGGTGAGAGGACGTTTGTGATGACGACGCGTGTGCGCCCCTTGAAGAAGGATTACAACAGACCTGGGGGTCAGCCTGGGCTCGTGCAAGTGATCTGGCCTTAAGAGGCCATGAACTATGAGCAGGTGTCTGTAAGAGAACAGGTGTAGGCCTGCCCCTTACAGGGTGCGCTTGTTCGTGCAGAGTACGATGGGGTTCTCCTGTGTACTCGGGTTGGCATAACAATGGTGTTGCCTCGAGCAGTGGGATGCATATGACCAGCATGCACAGGACATGGCCTTGGAAGCTTCAATCTGGAACACGGACTCGAGATAACATAATGGTTGCCTCAAGGTGTGACTTGCGTGGGTAACCCATGAGCCTTGTGGTGTGTGAGAGGGGTGGAGACTGTGGGGTTTCCTCCTCGATGTGTTGAGCCTCTAAGGATAGAGACCATTGATGCAGAAATGTGGGGGGTAGCCTTATGGTGACCACAGAAGCAATAACAGCTTGTTTGCCTTTTGCAAAAAGGGACTGGGCAGCCTTATGATATACCTCAAGAACATGGCCGACGAGTGACTTGCCGGTGGCTGAGTGCATGCTGTGTGGGGCAACAGAAGTGCTGCCGATACAAGGCACCTTTGGTAGAATCTCCACCAGAGCAAGGAGATGGGGAGTGAGGGACCTTTAAGTCCCACCTCACACCGGTCTAGGTTAAGACCTGAGAGCTAAACAAGGGGTCTTTGCTTAAGAGGATGGTTGAGAACAAAGTCGAAGGAACTTGTTCCCTATGGACACTCTCGAATGCAGGGATAAGAAAGTCCCCGATCTAGATAAATGGGTTCCAGAACCTGCAAGCTATAAATAAAATGTGAAAATATAATGAAAGCAGATAATAATAGAAGAAACTAGCCAAATAAGAACGATCCGACTAAGAGGTAATAAGTCCCCAGTGGAGTCATCAAGTTGGTTAGGTACCTCAATCTTGCCTTTCGGATCCTCTTGAGGATCGGGCAGCATTTGTCTCAGGTTTTGGGGGAAGACCCGGATGTTTTAAGATCTCTCACTCGGGAACCTTGTTCGAGAACAGGGGCAGGTGTTACCAACCGGTGAGAGATGAATTTAAAGGTGGGTTTGAGACTTACTCAGGTTGGCTCACGTGGGCGCCTTTTTTTATCATGAATAAAGCCCCCCAGTAACAAAATTGGTTCGAAATCGCCTTCCTTGGCTTGTATTCTTCTTGTTTTCTGTAATCACATGCATATATAGCAAAAGTTATAAGACATGTGGGTCAGACCTCACCCTTTTTCTCTTTGATGAATGTACACAAATATGCGCATTCAAAAAGAAAAATAAGAGAAGAAAGACGGGGGAGAGAAGAATGCGACTGAGCACGAGGATAAGAGCGGTGACTAAGCTGATGAATAATTGGACTGACATGGAAGTAAAACGGGCTCGATAACTAAGATCGACTCACAAGACTACAGCTAGACGTCATTACCACTATCAACTAGCTAGGCAAAATGGTTAGTCTATCGTGGTAATAAAGCGAGCCAAGTAATCATGACACAACAACATTACGGCTAGACGACAAGACAATCATGAGAGGCTAACCTCGATCCCTCTTAGTCAAATGAAAGAGTAACATAATGATGGTTATGAAGAAAGAATAAGAAGTGAAGTAAGAAAAGAAGGGAATAGAAGGAGGGAGGGAAAATAAAGGAAGAGAAGAGTATGAAAGGAGGGAGAATAAAAGAGAGAGAGGGAAGGAAGATGCAGTCGACGCTAGGCATTGCCAATAGTGTTTGAAGGAAGAGAGAGAAAACAAAGTCGGTGCTAGGCTTCACTGATTGTGTTATATAGAGGAGAGGAGAGAGAAGATGCAGTCCGCACTAGGCTTCACTGATTGTACTAAAGGAAGAGAGAGAAAATACAGTCGATGCGAAGCTTTACCGACTGTCAAAAGAAGAGAGAGAAAGCACATTTGGCACTAAGCTTCACCAACTATCAGAAGAAGAGAGAGAAATAGACCCAACGGTCGTGGTGGAGGAGAAGCAAGAGAGAGAGAGATCGAGCTGACGCTAGGCTTCGCCGACGGTGACAAACAAGGAGAGAGAGAATCTAACCGACGCTAGGCTTTATCGACTGGCTTCAAAAGAGAAAGAGAGAAAGAAATCCAACAGGTGCTAGGCTTCGCCAACTTGCTTCAAAAGAGAAAGAGAGAGAGAGAAATCCAACCGGCACAGGCTTCGTCGACTGACTTTAGGAGAGAAAGAAAGAGAGGAATCCAACCGGTGCTATGCTTCACCGACTGGCTTAAGAAGAGAAGAAGAGAGAGAAATCTAATCGATGTTAAGCTTTACCGACTGGCTTCAGAAGAGAAAGAGAGAGTGAAATCCAACCGGCACTAGGCTTCGCCGATTGACTTCAGAAGAGAAAGAGAGAGAGAAATCCAACAGGCACTAGGCTTTGTCGACTGGCTTCAAAAGAGAAGGAGATAGAGACGAGAAGAATAAGAATAGAGATAAGAATGCGAAATAAGGGAGGAGAGAGAGAGATAGAGACGAGATAGAGGGTAGGAGAGAGAAATAGGGAGGAGAGAGAGGGGAAAAAAGAGAAAGAGGGGAAGAGAGAAAGAGATAAAGATGAGATAAAGGGGAGGAGAGAGAAAGGGAGAGGAGAGAGAAAGAGACAAAGATGAGATAGAGGGAAGGAGAGAAAAAGGGGGAGGCGAGAGAAAGAGGGGAGGAGAGAAAAAGGGGAGGAGAGAGAAAGAGGGGAGGAGAGAGAAATTTACTTGCCTAAAAGGTATCAACCATTTTCTTCTCTCTCTTCTCTCTCTCCAAGATGTACCCACAAGGTCAAGAAAAAATCAGAATTTTATTGATTAATCCAAGAAGAATGAATCCCTTTTTTGTACAATGAGGCAGTGCCTGTTTATATAAAATTGGGCTAAAATGTGGGTGTACGCCAACAAACTACTTAGAATTGAAGATAATTAAAATTTAATTGAATTTAAAGAAATTCTAAAAATGGGTGCAAAAGGATGTTTTGCCCCTGCCTAATAATGTGAGGAATTTCAAAACAATCACTGCTGCTGTCCTAGAACTTACGTGATCTTCCGTGGCCTACCCGGGGTCGTTCTGATGCCTGTTTGATCGAAAGATTATTGTTTCCTTGTAGAGCTCAGCATGACGATCATTTTGATGCCAACTTCGAACCATGAATCATGCATTTGAGCCATGATCATGAGACTTGAATCTTAGATGAATCTTGAAAGATTCGGATCGATTGTGTGCTCGTTCCTTGATGTTTCTTCATTGAATTACACTGAGCATGCCGTCATGATCACGTTGCAATAAACGTAGCTTGATATCGTGTCCGAATGAAGATTTTCTTGTCTTGAGTTTTTAACTGAAATCTTGAAATTCAATGGTCGAATTTTACAACAGCTTTGATGCCTTCATGTGTGAAATCCAACCGTTCATCGTACTCGAGGTTGGATCAGAGATAGCTTCAGACCTTACACACATAATGCAATTAGTTTCGTACCGATCAAGTATGCGAGCGTCGTGATCTGGCTGCTTGAACGAGGCGTACTGCTGCTGAATTTTCTGTAACTTCCTTCACGGATTAGCGACTTTCAATAGTTTTTCTCTCTGCTCAGGTGTCGTTACAGGGCATACCATATATCGAATTGCTCGTCTTGATGAGACAAACATGCTCACCAACTTTGGGAGCAATCCGACTTGGAATGAGTGAGTTATAGGCCCCGAATATGACTGCTAGTGACTGCAGAAACAACCACCTTTAATGGTATTTTGATGTAGTGAGGATGAGGCCACACGAGAATAGTGTGAGGCCTACCCCTTTTCTGTATTTTTTCTATAACTTTATCTTGGAGTGCCTTATTAAGCCAAAACTTGACCCATAGGGGTTTTTGACTGTGTCAAATCTAATTGCGGTGATCCCATGGTGGTGGTCCCAAAGCTGTTTGACACACTAAAAGTATGGTTCTAGTTATAGGGGTCCATTTTCGGGTGCTAGAGACAGATTTTCAAAAATTGTTTCTTTGTGTTCACTGCTTTTAGACATGTCTGATCACTATGCAACTTGGCAGGTTGTCTTTTGAAGTGATGATGAAGAGCTTGATCAATTTTGGGGCCATTCTGAGACTATCGACAATTTCCACTATTTTGTAGGCTTTATTGACCTACTTCCTATCAGGGACCAAGGTGCTGAAAAATACATTCAAACAACTTTCTTAAAAAATCGTTCTACAAAACATCGGTAATGTCCTGCTAACCTCTGAAAGCTAAGGAACTCTGTCACATTCGTAGGTCTTCCCCATAACAGTATAGCTTCAATCTTAGAAGGTTCGACGACGACCCCATCCTTAGAAACAATGTTCCCCAAAAAGGCCACACTAGGAAGCCAAAACTCACTCTTGCTCAACTTGGCTGATGACTTTAAAACTTGAAGGACCACTCTCAGGTGCTGCTCATGCTCTTTGAGACTCTTCAAAAATATTAGAATGTCATCATTAAAGACCACAACAAAATCATCCAGAAAGGGTC
>NW_006499948.1:184729-187229 GCF_000471905.2 Amborella trichopoda | reverse complement strand
TATTTTCGAACGAGGTTCCCGAGAGAGCGATCTCACAAACGTCTCGGGTCTCTCCGAAACCCCGGGACGCGAGCCGCTCGATCCTTCAGGGATTCAGAGGGTGAGATCGAGGCACCTAACCAACTAGGGGACTCCACTGGGGACTTAATACGCCTTAGTCGGATCGTTCTTGTTTGACTAGTTTCTTCTTTATCTGCTTTCATTGTCTTTTCACATTCACTTATAGCTGCTAGGTTTTGTAACCCATTTATCTCGATCAGGGATTTTCTTATCCCCTTATTCGAGAGTGTCCCTAGGGAACAAGGTCCTTGGACTTTGTTCCCAACCATCCTCTTAAGCAAAGACCCCTTATCTAGAACCTGGATTGGTGTGAGGACAGACTTGAAGGTCCCTCACTCCCCATCTCTTCTCTCTGGTGGAAACTCCACCAAGGTGCCTTGAATGGGCGACACTTATGTTGCCTCACACAACATGCACCCAGCCACTGGCAAGTCACTTGCCAGTCGTGTTTCTGAGGTATGCCGAAAGGCTGCGCAGTCCCTGTCTGAAAAAGGCAAGCAAGTTGCCATTGCTCCTGTGGGTCGCCATAATGCTACCCCCCACATTTCTACACCAATGGTCTCTATCCCTAGAGGCTCAACACATCGAGGTGGAAACCCTACGGTCTTCACCCCTCATACACATCACAAGGCTCATGGGTCACCCACTCGAGTCACACCTCGGGGCAACCCTTCTGTTGCCTCGAGACCGTGTTCAAGATCGAAACTTCCAAGGCCAGATCCTGCACACACCACTCATGTGTATCCCAATGCTTGGGGCAATGCCATCATTGCGCCAACCCAAGTACACAAAAAACAACTTTCTCGTCCTCCTCCTATGCACACATAAGGGCACCCTGTAAGGGGCAGGCCTGCACCTATACTCTTACAGACACCTACTAATAATTCTCGTCCTCCTAAGGCCATATCACTTGCACGAGCCTGGGTTGACCCTCAGGTCTCCCCTAATCCTTCTTCTAGGGGTGCACAGGCATCACCATCTCAAACGTGCCCTCGTCCTCGACTTAGGCCTCCTCATGAGTCAACCCTGCGCCTGCCTGCTCCTCTTTCATTGAGCAAGCACCTCCAGCCTTGGTACTCGAAGGTTTTCCCCAAGAGTACCATCTTGAACCAGCCCCAACATTTTGGTAATGTCTTTGGAGCTCATGAGAGAGCTCGGGGCATGGACCTCATGGAAGATCGAGTTCTTCATCCTCCCTAGCCCAAGATGACTTCAGTTCCGGACCCTCATCCATTGTCGCATCTGATAGAGACAACTCTCTCCTATGCGAGAAGAGTTGACCTACCGCGACCTACATTGCAGTTTTGGCACGAGGTCCATCAAAACCTCAAGGCTAAACATGATGGACGTTTGCGAATTTCTACTAGGGAGGTGACCAAGGCAGTCAAAACAGCGAATTTTGATGTCTTCACCAAAATCCCTTCTACCCCCTTCAGATGATGAAGCATGAAGAAGAGCTCAATGAGCCCTATGTTGTGGTCACTATCGCAGAAGAAGACCCAGCCACTCAATAGCCACAGTCCCAAGACTGTCATGAACCGGGTCCTCAGCCATAGTCCCAAGACCGTCGAGAATCGGTCTAAATGTGATCTATGTACAAAAGTCGAGTTCAGTCAGGGCATGACAACCCCTTACTGACTGACCTATCATGAATGACCTGTCAAGCTCACAAACCCTCTGTTGCCACTAAGGTCGACCCCCGTAATGAAACAGTCAGCGTAATGGTCATAAGCGAGCCCAACGATGTGCAGGAGGATCATATGAACAAGTTTGGGGACATGGTGTATGCGATGATGGAGAAGATCGATCGTATTGACATGGCGCGCCAGCCGGCTAACCATGAAGTCAATTCCCATCACTCTGATGGTGTACCTCTACGACAGCCTCCTTTGTCTACCTCACAGGACAATTCATTCCCTCATCCAGTCTCTCAGTTAGATATTGACGCTATGGTCACCCATAGCTTAAAGAATAGATAAATTCTGAGCATATAGGGTGTGGCGCCTTATCAAAGACCATATCCTTCCCATATTGATCAGGTCCCATTCCCCTCAGACTATAAGAAATGAAAGTTTCATCTATTCAGTGGAACCACCTCCCCAAACCAGCATATCGCCCACTTTCAGGCAGCATGTCGGGAAACAGAGCTGATGGGAGATTTCTTCTCCGCCAGTTTGTTGAGACCCTTGATGATCCAACATTCCAATGGTATACTCGACTTCCTCCAAACTCGGAGCATACATGGGAGGAGATGGAAAAATTGTTCTATCAGCGCTTCTATGAGGTCGAGAGAGAAGTTCAAACCATCGAGCTTCTGACCTTGATTCAAGACCCTGATGAACCTGTAGATCAGTTCATATCAAGATGGAGAAACTTGTCTTCCTGCCATCTTAATCCTATGCCTGAGAAGGAAGCAGTCCAAACTTGCGTAGCAGACATG
>NW_006499948.1:144905-175705 GCF_000471905.2 Amborella trichopoda | reverse complement strand
CTCTCTCTCTCTCTCTCTCTCTCTCTCTCTCTCTCTCTCTCTCTCTCTCTCTCTCTCTCTCTCTCTCTCTCTCTCTCTCTCTCTCTCTCTCTCTCTCTCTCTCTCTCTCTCTCTCTCTCTCTCTCTCTCTCTCTCTCTCTCTCTCTCTCTCTCTCTCTCTCTCTCTCTTCTATCAACTGACGAGACCTAGCACCGGTTGGCCCTCTTTATCTTCTTCTAACAATTTATCAAACCTAGCGCTGATTGGTCTTCTCTATCTTCTTCTATCAACTGGCGAGACCTAGTGCCTGTTAGCCATCTCTATCTTCTTTTATCAACTGGCGAGACCTAGAGTCGGTTGGTCCTCTCTATCTTCTTCTGCCAACGGGCTAGACCTAACATCAGTTAGTCCTCTCTATCTCCTTCTGTCAACTGGCGAGATCTAACTCCAGTTGGCCCTCTCTATTTTCTTCTACCAGTCGGTGAGTCCTAGCACCCGTTGGTCTTCTCTATCTTCTTCTGTCAACTGGTGAGGCCTAGTGCTGGTTGGCCTCCTCTCTCTCTTCTTCTATCAGTTGGCAAGACCTAGCACGATTGATCTTCTCTCTCTTCTTCTACCAATCGGTGAGACCTAACACTGATTGGTCTTCTCTCTCTTCTTCTATCAGTCGATAAGACCTAACGTCAATTGGTCTTCTCTCTCTTCTTCTATCAGTCAACAAGGCCTAACATTGGTTGGTCTTCTCTCTCTGCTTCTATCAGTTGGCGAGATCTAACATCGGTTGGTCTTCTCTCTCTACTTATATCAATTGGTGATGCCTAGCACTGGTTGGTCTTCTCTTTCTTTTGCTATTAGTTGGCGAGACTCAGTGTCGGTCAATCTTCTCTTTCCTCTTATGTCAGTCGGCAAGACCTAGCGCCAGCTAGTTTTCCCTCTATTCTTCTGTCAGTTGGTGAGACTTAGAGCCAGTTGGTTCTCTTCCTCTCTTCTCATTTGACACAGTTAGCGAAGCCTAGTACTGACTGCTTCCTCTCTCTCCCATCTCTTGAAACAATCTATCATGTCTAGCGTCAACTGCATCTCCTCTTCCTTCTTCTCTCTCCTTTCATCCATTTCCTTCTTTTCTTTAACCATTCCTTTACTACTCTTTCATTCGACAAAGAGGGATTGAGGTTAGCATCTCATGGCAGTCCTATCATCTAGCTGTAATGTTGTTACGCTAGGTTCGCTTGGGCCGTTTTACTTCCACGACAGACTAACGATCGTGCTTAGTTAGTCAATATTGGCATTAGCGTTCAGTAGCAATCCCGTGAGCGGGTCTCAGTTACTGAGCCCATTTCGCTACCATGTTATGCTAATTATCCACTAGCATAGTCATTGTTCTAATCTTCTCGCTTGGTCGAATTGTTCTCTTCCCCCCCGTCTTTCTTTCTTCTTTTTGAATACGCATGCTTGCGTATGATCATCAAAAAGGAAAAGGGCGAGGTCTAACCCACTAGTCCCATAACCTTTGCCATATATGTGTGTGATTCCAGGAAAGCATAAAATAAGAAGAATATGAGCCAAGGGAGGCGATTCCGAACCAATTTCATTACTGGGGGGCTTTCTTCGTGATCTAAGAGGGCACCCACGCGAGTCAATCTGAGTAAGTCTCAAACCCACCTTTAAATTCCTCTCTCACCGGTTTGTAACACATGCCCTCGTTTTCGAACAAGGTTCCCGAGAGAGAGATCTCACAAACATCCCAGGTCTCTCCCGAAATCCGAGACGCGTGCCACCCCATCCTTCAGGGATCTGCTCAAGAAGGATCAATAATGTTGACAAAGGTCCCCTAAGAACACTTGTCGAATTTTGTCGCAATCCGACGAGTTTAAGGCAATGCAGATGCAGAAATAGTTTTGGGAAAATTAGCCTCTATCGCCCTGAAATGAACCTTATAACTACAGCCATATCACTGGAGTGTCAAATAACCGTCATTGGATTCAGAACTTCTGAAAACCCCTAGGACCAAGTTTCGACTTGATCAGACGTTCATGGACCAAGTTATGGTCAAATTACCTGAAATGGGTAAGCCACATGCTATTACCGTGCACCCTCAGTGAACCAGTTTCCATTAATGTAAACTATGTTCATCGGTTTCGGGTCCAAATTTGAAAGGCCGTATCTCTCTCATCCCAAGCCGGATCAAGCTTAAATTTTATGAGCATGTTCGTCTCGTTGACCTGAGAATTTTGATATGTGGCACGAACCATGTCGTGGCTCGAGCCGAGAGAAAAACATGAGAGAAGATCGTGATTCAAGGCAAGGTTGCAGATTTTCCAATGGGAGCACACCTCGATCGAGTGGCCACATCATGACTCTCGCACATCGGATTGACCCGAAATCATACCTATTATAAGAACAAGGTTCGAGGCATCATCAGAGCCAAACGTCGCATTTGATGGAAGGTCAGATTTGATGTGCGACAAGTATGAAGTTGTTGCACTTTTCGATCACCGAAAACCAAATTCTGACCAAAAGATCAAAAGTGAAAAATGGACGGTCAGAAACTAGATCAAACCACGCTCATCGCCAAACTCTCATGATGACTTGCTCATTGATATTCAGCAAATAAATCATCGAAAAACATCAAGAAATATGTGTAGTCTTTAAACAAAGATCGCACGTTTCTCGTTATTTTTACACTTTGTGATCGTGGCTCATAGTCATGATCCATGGCTCGAAAGTGGTATCAAAATGACCATCTTCCCGAGTTGATCAAGAAAAGAATCATCTTTCGGCCGAATAGATGCCGGAAAGACCTCGAACTAACCCGGAAAGAGCGCAAGAGTTCTTGGGCACAACAGGGACTCAATTGGAATTTTATGGATTGTTGGTGCAGGGGGAAATCGTCATTTTGCCCCATTTTCTTAGATTTTCTTTAATTATTTTAATGTCTATTATTTTTACAATTAGGTCAACTTTTGATTGTACACCCACATTTGGGCCCCACTTCTATATAAACAAGCACGCACCCACTCATCAATAAAAATTATACTTTTTTGCTTGAGATTTTGGTCATGTCTTAGAGAGAGAGAGAGAGGAGAGAGAAGAATTTTGGTGGTACCCCGAGCATAAGGTAAACTTTCTCTCTCTTCTTTCTTCTTTCTTCTTTCTTCTTTCTTCTTTCTTCTTTCATTTTCTCTCTTTCTTCTTTTCTTCTCTTTCTTTCTTCTTTCCTTTTCTTTCTTCTCTCTTTCATTTTCTCTTTCTCTTCTTTCTTTTCCTTCTCTTCTCTTTCTTTTCCTCTCTGCTTCTTTTTCATCTCATGTTCCCCTCAGTCTGTTGAGCATTGAACGTGACGATCTCTCCTCTCCCTATTCATTGCGCATGACAATGAAAATGCCAGGCGTGATTTTACTTTCTTTCTGAGTCTGTCACTCACGACAGTGCATACTACCGACCGTGACGTTCTCTTCCCTCCTTGTTCGTTGCGCACAATAGTGCAAATGCCGGATGTGATCTTCTTCTCTCTCTCGGTCTGTTGTACACGGCAGTGCATACTGCCGAGTGTGACAATCTCTTTTCTCCCTGTCTATTGTGCACGATAGTGCAAATACCGTGCATGATCTCCTTCTCTCTCTCAGTATGTTGCACGCGGCAACGCATACTACCGAGCGTGACAATCTTTTCCTCCTCTGTCTGTTGTGCATGACAGTGCAAATGCCGTGCGTGATTTTCCCTTCCTTCTCTCTAACTGTCGTGCACAGGAGTGAACACTGCCAAGCGTGATTTTTCTCCCTTCCCGCTTTCTGCCATACACACTGCGTGGCGTGATTTCCTTTCTCTCCCATCTCCTTTTTGCTTGTTTGACTAGAGGGCTGGTTGAGCCTTGAACTGTTGTGCTGGTCCTGATGTCGAGCAGTTTAGCCGTTGTGCTGGACTAGTTACGGTGCTCATCTAGCTACCGCGCAAGCCTAGTCACCGTGCTAGGACAGTCACCGTGCCAGTCTTGTTGTCGAGTAGTTTAGCCGTTGTGCCAGACTTGTTACTGTGCCCGTCTAGCTTCCGCACAAGACTAGCCACTGTGTCAGATTAGCCGCTGCGTCCATCTGGTTGTCAAGTAGTTTAGCTGTTGTGTCGATCCCGTCACCGTGCTTGTCTAGCTACCGCGCCAGACCAATCGTCATGCTAGTCTTTTCACTACGCACACCTAGCCGCAGGGTCAAACAGCTCCACGCTTCAAAGGTTCAGTGAGAGCCAAGCTTACCTTCATCATCTCTTTCATTCATTTTCTTCTCCTTCTCTTCACAAAAATCTCTATTCTTCGCCTCTAGGAGTTAAGTGAAATTCAATCCAAACTCTGTCCTACTTTTCTTTGAAGAGCTAGTTGAAAGACACACTAGCCTTCAAACCCTTCCTCCTTTTCTCTATCATCTCCTCTATCTCACCCCTTTCTTTCTTTCCTTACTATAGGATCTCACTAAAATTCCCTTGTCAAGGAGAGATCATAAGGCTGTCGAATGGACATGTACCCTCTTATGTTATTTCTTTCACTTCTCCTCGAGTACACACACATGTGTGTGTTCACCCTATGACAAGGTGGGGTCCTCAGACGCACTTGTCTGTACTCTAATATGTGCGTGTGTTTTACAGGTAAGAAGAAAAATAGGCCAAGGGAGACGATTCCAAACTGGCAACAAGCCAGGGGGGCATTCTTTGTGATCTAAGAGGGCACCCACGTGAGTCAGCCCGAGCGTCATGAACCCACGTGAGGTGAGTCCCGCCTTGTGACCCAAATTACTCTCTCATCGGTTGGTATTCCTACCTGTACCTTCTTCGCATGTTTCTCGAGAGAGCAATTTCAAGTCTTGGGTTCATCTCTAAACCCGGAACCACACCACCAGGTTGAACCGACCCGGAGGGCGAGATCGAGGCACCTAACAAGCTTGGCGACTCCACTGAGGACACGCTAGCCCATTGTTGGATCATTCTTGTTTGGCCTTGCTTTTATTATGTTTTCCTGCTTATTAACACACACATGTCTTCTCGGTTGTTTAACCCATTCATCCGAGTTGGGGATTTTATGATCCCCACACTCATGAATGTTTCTCGAGAGCAGGTTCCTCGAACCTCGTTCCCGACCTTCCTTTTGAGCGAGGTCCCAATGTCACGCTCCCAGGTTCCTACCTGGATTGGTGCGAGGAGGGACTCAAAAGTCCCTCACTCCCCATCTTCTAGCATTGGTGGACCCTCCACCAAAGCACCTTGCATGGGTGGCAAACTAGCCACCCCAAACCACATGCACTTTGCTACAAGCAAATCACTTGCTGGTCCCACTGCTCGGGGCAGCCAAAAGGCGGTCCCTTCCCTTCTTGCACATGGCAGTTCAGTTGTCAATGCTCTCGTGGGTCACCGAATGGCCACCCCCCATGTTCTACCACATCAAGCCCCTATAATAAGAGGCTCGACACATGGAGAAGGGGGTCCTAGAGCCACCACCTCCCACACGCAAACTAAGGCTTGTGGTCCATCTACTCAAGTCACACTTCGGGGCAACCCTCAGGCTGTCTCGAACCACTGTCCAGGTTCGAGTATTCTAGGACCAGGCCCTATATACCTGATGCATACATATCGCACTACTCAGGGCAGTCCTTTGATTACGCTTAACCGAGTACAGGAGAAATGACCCCTCGTCGTCCCTCTCAGCACATGCCTACTCACTCTGTGAGGGGTGGCCCAAGGCCAATCCCTCACAAACACACGCTCATGGTACTCAGCCTCCTAAGGCTGAACACATTGCTCGATCCCAGGTTGACCCTCAGGTTGCCCGGAACCCTTCTTCAAAAGGTGCACACGTGTCTCCACCACAGACTGCATCGAGCTCCAGGCCAAGAGGTGATTGGCAGCTAACTCCTCCCCCATTTATCCCTTCTCCAACGATTGAACCACTCAGGACTTGTTACTCGAAGGCCTTTCCAAAGAGTACCATCCTACAATACCTTCTTTCAATCGGCTCGACCTTTGGAGCTCATAAGAGAACACGGGGCAAGACTCCCCTAGGAGATGAGTTCTTCCATCCCCCGTCTCTCCCCAAACCAAGATGCAAGCCAGAGCGAGCTCCTATCTTTGGCCCACATCCCTTGCCGCACCTAATGGAGACGGCCTTGTCACACTCCATGATAGAGGACCATTCCCTGTCTCAGTTCTGGAAGGAGGTACACCAGATATTGAGATCCAAACATCATCGGGACATACGAATAACACCAAGGGAAGAACCCAAGAAGCTCGGGGAAAGCAAGCTTGCTGACCTCCTAGCAGAAAATCCCTTCCACCCCTAACAGCCTGGAGCAGAACCTACGGTAGAAGGACATGGACCCTACATGGTCATCAGCGTCACAGGAAATGACTCAACTGTGCAGCCCCCGCGGTCCTAAGACAGTCGCTAGCGGGTCTTGTCCCAATCAACATACAAAGCTCGAGCTCAATTGGGGCATGTCGAACCCCTGCTGACCGACCTACAATAGCTAGTCCAGAAGGCACGCAAGATGCTGATCACATAGAAGCCCAATCTTCCTGAGGAGAGGGTCACCGTGATGGTTATCGATGACCCTAACAACGATCAGGAGGATTGAATGAACTAATTTGAACAAATGATGCGTAGAATGATGGACAAGATCGAGCTCATGGAAGGTACTCGGCCCCTTGGAAACTCATCTAGCTGAGCCAGTCCTGAGACAGCCACCTTCACATGACCATTCCTCCCCGCGTTAGGTCTCTCAAGCTAACATTGACGCTATGGTAACCCACAGTTTCTGAGGAAGACAGATTTCAGGCATACAACGCTCGACCCTTTATCAAAAGCCCTATCCTTCCTATATTCCCGTTTCCCCCTAATTACCAAAAGGGGAAACTCCCGCTTTTCAACGGCATGAGCTCCCCTCATCAACACATCACTCATTTCTATTCGGCATGTCAAGAAACGGAAACTGATGGGAGGCTTCTTCTCTGCCAGTTTGTCGAGACTCTTGATGGACCGACATTCAAGTGGTATGCTCGTCTCCCACCAAACTCGGTCTTGACCTAGGAAGAAATGGAACACTTGTTTTACAAACGCTTCTATGAGGTCAAAAGAGAAGTTCGGGCTATCGAGCTTCTCACAATGACCCAGGAACCAGATGAACCTATCGATCAGTTCATTACAAGGTGGAGAAATCTTGTTGCACACCAAGCTAATCCCATGCCTGAGATCGATGTAGTCCAAACCTGCATATGCAACATGCGGCCAACGATTCCGTTGCGTGTTGAGGCCTCAAATCCAACTTCCATATCGGACCTGATCTCTAAATCAGTCTGTATAGAAAGCCTCTTCAAGCATCATGGTGGGCCCCAGGTGCAGTCATCAAATGGGGGAAACAATCATAGCTCGGGCAATGCTAGATTCAGTGCACGGGGAAACCAACAAAAGGAAGTGGTCAATGTTGTCGTCATTGTATCAGACCCCAAGAAGGCCTCCCCTCAAACTCTAGACTTCTCCAAAGGGGTGAACCCGACAAATACTCAAGCCACACCTCAAGCAGAGCAACAACAACCCCAGGCTTACAATAGGGTGCGTCCACCTTCGAACCTCTATGGGAAGGATCGCTTCAGTAAGGAGTGGGTCCCAGCCCTACTCCAGATGTTGCTAGAACAACAAATGATCGTCCTACCTCAGTCAAAGAAGCCAAAAGAAGCTGGTCTCGTTACCTCTATGGGAAGGCCTCCCCTCAAACTCTGGACTTCTCCAAAGGGGTAAACCCAACAAATACTCAAGCCACACCTCAAGCAGGGCAACAACAACCCCAGGCTTACAATAGGGTACGTCCACCTCCTAACCTCTATGAGAAGGATAGCTTCAGTAAGGAGTGGGTCCCAGCCCTACTCCAGATGCTGCTAGAACAACAACGATCATCCTACCTAAGTCAAAGAAGCCAGAAGAAGCTGGTCTCGTCACCAACATTAACTATTGTGCTCACCACAGGATATTGGGACACCCTGTCGAAGATTGCTTCATCCTCAATGATCATTTTGAGGCTTTGATCCAAAAGGGGAAGATACAACTTGAAAGTCTCAAGAAGGCATTCGGAACAGCTGAAGCAGCACACGTGGTGACAATGCAAGAAGAAGACGAACATGAATATCATCTGGAGAACCTGCCACCAGATCTTCTCCAGTCGTTGTATTACATGATGCTCCAGGTTAGGGTCATCACACCAAAGCCATCCGTACAGCCCAGACACCTCCCTCGAGGGGCCAAAAAACTGTGGTGCCCGTACCCCCAAATACAAGGTCATTGTTTAGATGAGTGAATGAAGGAGAAAGTACAAGACAGGCACTACACCATCCCTATCCTAGACAATCATGTTAGACTGCCGTCACCAGAGGTCGTTCAAACACAGACCTCCTCTAGGGATGCACAACCTGAGCCCTTTGATCCAGACGAACCTTCAACTTCCCAACCATGGCAAGTCTATCGAGGGTGGAACCGAAAAAGGTCCATGAGAAGGGAAGCGGTCCGCCAATTATGCGAGATTTCTTCCCCAAGTCAGGAGCTTTCGCTGATCAAGACTTGCAGTCTAATCAAGCACCATTCTTGGGCCTTTCTCTCCTCAGGCTCCCAAAATGTCCAATAAGGGTGATGACATTCAAAGCACCCCCCAACGGTCCAAGCAGGGTGAAGACCTAAAATATCCCCTGCACACGTCCAATAAGGGTGATGATATTAAAAGAACCCCCCAACTGTCCAAGCAGGGTGAAAACCTAAAATATCCCCTGCACACATCCAATTTCGGTGATGACGCTAAAAGCTACCCAGATCGGTCCAATCTGAGTGATGACCTTAAAAGCTATCCCCCTCCTCCTGTCTCCGACTCTTCTAGCCCCTCTTCCTCTTCCACTAACACGTCTCCTATAGGTACAACACGCGAATGCCCAGATTTTGAAGCCCTTGACGAAGAGCTGAAAAGTTACAACACTAGCAGAAGACATCGGAGGCAGATGAAAAAGATAGTGACCCAAGCAGCTAGCTTCTTATCAGTTGCTAATGCTCTGGCATCCAGAGCCAATGCAAAGCCTCCTCCCACCATCGAGAAGCTTCCCAAACAGCGCAAGAATTCTAAGCCCAAGAGACCCCAATGGCCTCTTGAGCCCGACTTTGAGCAATGACTGAAAGAGTTGAGAGGACAGAGCTCCCATTCTCACGAAGCTTTCCACATGGTGGAGACCTCTGGAGTAGCAGCCAATGCTCACCCAATCAGTCTAAGGTCAGGTAGGAAGTTGCAGCTACCCGTTCAAAAGCCTCGGCAGCCCAGACTCCTGAAGTATCCTGGTCTACCACTCCTTCCATTCCCTAATATCTAAACTAGTCTGCCACCACTCCTCAAATACTCAGGACCACCACTGGTTCTGCACACCAATTCACTCCCAAACCCTCAGTCTCCATCTAGCCAGTCCATACTAGGCATGGCTCCATCATCTGGCTAGTCGACAGCAAGTTTGGTGGCACAACCTTCGCCATCCCAAACCTCACAACCTCTTCAAACCAAAACAATCCTCCACTACCCAAACCTACTTCTCAGTCTTCCATACCACCTAGACCTGTGGGGAGACCAAAAGTCCCAAAGGTTGGTGAAGATAAGGTCAAGTATGATGTCATCAAGCATTTGAGAAAACTCTCTACCCTCCTCAATGGCTATGATGCCATTATCCTCTCAAGGGACTTTAGAATGGCCCTTGTTCAAGTCCTCTCCAGCCTAGAAGTATATGAGACCGAAGTAGAACCCATCGAGGTAGACCCTGCTATCCTAAACAACTGTTTGGCAGTCACTTTCTCAGAAGACGACCTTCAGTTGGGAGGGAAGGACCACTTTTCATAACCAGTGAATTGCACGCATGTCCCGTCAGTCGAATTATACTAGATGGAGGATTACCTGTCAACCTCATCCCAAGAAGAATTCTTACAGGTTTAGGGTTATGATCAAATGACCTCACACCAACAAATATCACGGTTCAGGTGTTCAATCAGTCGGGAAAAAAGCCAGCTGGCACGATTTGCCTTCGTCTCCAAATCGGTGAATTAAACGATTATTCCCTATTCCATGTAATCGACACCAAAACCTCTAACAACATACTCCTCAGTCGCCCTTGGATGCATGATCAAGGAGTGGTTCCCTCTACTCTCCATCAATGTTTTAAATACAGTTGGGATGGGAGGCAATACACGATCTATTATGATAAAACTTCATTCCCCGTCGTCAAGATGCATTACGTTGATGCGAAGTCTACTTTGTAGATCCGGTATCATCTCAAGAACCCAAAAATGATGCTCCAAGGTCTGCAAGAAGAACGGAACCATCCCCTCATGAAGATGCTAAAGATGTAGGACGGGTGCTCTTAGACATGTTCAAAGAAGAAGAGAGCTGGCAAGATCCTCCCTCTGGCCTCTATTCACCCCAATACTTCATGTCCTCTCCCTGAAGCATTACCAACCTTCCCGGAAGATGAGACTCTCCCTTCTTCTAATTCAGAGTCCCCAACTACCGAACCGGTAGCTGCCATCGAACCCAAGGAGGTCATGCAAGTAGATGCTTTGGCCCCAAGGGTCACTTACACGCAAGACCAACAAAAGGTCTCGCACATCCCTGTTTCACTCCTTGAGGAAGAAGCATCATGACCGCAAGAACGCAAGGTCCTTAATATCCTAGCATTACTAAATCAAGAAGATGTTCCTTATCTGACAGAAGGACTAGCTCAGGTCTGCGACGCCCTAAAAGTTCTACGCATTCCCGAGTCTTTGGCAGAAGAGAAGCCAACAGAAGACTCCTCATCTCACCATCAAAGCCAGGATACTCTTGCTGAGCTAAAAAGGGAGGTGCAAGGTCTTCATAACCAATTGGAAACCTTGCAAAAAGGGAAAGCCAAAATCGAAGAAGCACCTCAAAAGACAGCCTTGAAACCTCTGAAGGGATTTGTGTAAGAAAGCTATGACAAACATGAGGATTCAAAGAGTCCATCCCATCCAAAAGCCAAAACCTCCTCTGATTGGAGTGTCTATAGTCAGCAAGCTCATCGTATCATGAAAATAATGAACTATGAGCCCCTGACTAATCAAGGATTCAGAGGTGAAAAGGGACCGTCGCTCCCTTTGAAGTCATAGAAGCGGCAAGACACACTACGAAAGAAGAGTTTGGGTACTCTCCCTCTTCTCATCTCTCTCTCTAAAAAGACAAATATGATGAAAAACCCGAAAGGGCGTTGTGGGCAAAAATGTCAAACAAAAAGACGGACGTGGTGAGAACCCAAAATGCCACCACGAGCAAATGCGTCAAAAGAAACAAAAATGATGACGGGGCATGGTAGCATCACCAGCTATCATGAGCAAAAGTCGTTAAATAAATGGCAAACGTGGAGAAAAAACCACTGACAAAATTGCCACAAAAAAAATTATTTGGGGTCATGCGAAAACCAGAAATGGCGAAGTACCCCAAGGACTTAAACGAAAACTCGAAAGGGTGTTTAAGTCAAGAATGAGGGAGCCTTACTGTAATACTAGAGACACAAGGCATGAACAATGGAGCAAAACACAAAAGATGGTGTTTCATTCATGTATAGGCAAAATCTATGTACAAACAACTTATACAATCAAAAAGCAATGAAACGAGAAGGAAGAAAAAGTAGTGAAGCCACTCCTAGAAACCCTTAATGGCATCATCAATCTTTGCCTTTAGCTCTTCAGATGCCACCATGGTCCCTTGAATGCGCCCCTTTAATTCAGCCACCCTCTGAGCCTCTTGTGCCACAAAGGCAGTTTCTGACTCAATGGTGTGGACAAGTTCTGACAATTCTTCCGCTAGAGTCGCATCCTGGGCTTTCCTATGTTTCATCTCCCTCTCCAGTTCATTAAACTCGCTCTTCAACCTCCGCATCTCTTCCCTTACAGCCTTTATCTTGTCAAAACGAGCCTTGGCCTCCTGCTTGAGATCGGATTGCTGGGAAGCCACGTCAGCTTTTCTCTGTGCATAGGAGTCCACCTTCTCATGATGGTGTGCCAGTGACGACTCTAAAAAAACCAGTTCATTTGTTGCTACCTCCTGCTGCAATCCCCTTGTCATCCAACCCTCTATTTCGTTCATAAGGCGGCTGAAGTTGTCAAAGACTTCTAGGTCGCCCTCAACAGTGCGCAATGCAAGGGCATACTTCCGAAGTTTGGCAATTGTTGGGCCAAGCTCCACGAGAGATCGCCCCTTTAAATGTTGGAGCCCCAAGCGCAGCATATCTGCGGCCACGCTTGAATCTTCACTATTTTGAGCCACAGTCAGGGAGGAAGTAGGAACTGGGGCTACCTCAGCTGAGCCTGTCACCGTTGAAGCAGCTGTGACCGGAGTCACTTCAGCAAGAGGAGTCACCCCTGAGGGAATAATGGCCATATCTATAGCCACCTCTGGAGGAGCGAGCTCGAAACCCACACCACTAGATTCTTCGATGGTCTCCCTTCAAATGGTGTTTGGGCCGAAGTCCCCTGCACTCTTGGCCATCCCGCTTAGGACATCCGTGCCTGTGTGCTCACCAAGGTCAGCTTCCTCTCTCCCTTCAATTCTTAGGCCTTCATTGCCTGTAACCTCTACAACCTCAGGAGTAACCGCCTCATGTTGCTCCAGCACATCGACAGCATTGGGCCCTCCTCCCGCAGAAGTACTCGGGCCTTCATCGCCCACATCCTCAACAAGCCCTACAGGCTCCTCATCGAGGATGATCTCTCCTCCCTCAACTACACTTGGGTCTTCATCACCCACAACACCAGAGGCAACTCCCTCATATTGCTCGAGTCCTTTATCAGTCTCATGCCAGTCTCCCTGAATGGTAGTGGGGCCTCCATCAACAGCCTTACTTGCAGCTTCGTTTGCTTCTCCTAATCCTAAAGGGGCATGCTCCCTGAGGAATGGATCAAAACTCATCCTACTTGGAGAAGGTGGAGCCGAAATCAACTCGTGCATAGGCTCGATTGTCACAAGGCCCACCTCTTGAACCCATGACACCACTCCAGTCAGAGGTTGTCTTCTGATCCGAAGAAATCATGATAGTCTCGGAGGTGCTAACATGATCTTCTTGAGATTCTGAGGTAGTAGGAGAGGGAGTACTAACCGCCGGCTCAAGCACCACAAGTGGCTTAATACTCCAATGCCTCCGAGAAGGCGTAGCAACAGACTGAGACTTAGAAGCATCTCCAGACACAGGATGCATCCTCTTCTTCGTCCCTCCTTGAGGTGGTGCAGGCTTCCCTGAGGTCTCACCACGCGAAGAGCCTGCGGTAGGGGCATTATGGGGGCTGCTTCCTGTAAAACCATTCAGGTCTTGGATTGGACACCCCTCGTAACCAGGAAACCCACGACCTTTGTCCCATTAAAAAATGGAACAAAGATTGTCAAAAATGGTCCCCAAGCCTTCCTTCAGCGTGAGCATTTGCAGTGACCCCATATCTTCTGCCATCTCCCGGGGCACCCCAAGGTGTTTCCAGTTACGAGGATAATCTAGCTCAAGGACTCAATCAAACCAAGGGGCTTTGAAGTCCTTCCCTTGCTCGCTCTCATGGTGTCAGTTGTTGTTGATCCTCTTCAAAGGATATTCAACCTCC
Source organism: Amborella trichopoda (assembly GCF_000471905.2). Next base: position 162,077 of record NW_006499948.1, on the reverse strand, counting down.
CAATATATGTCGTGGTTGATGATTCTCCACCAACGCTCATATGCCACAGTTGCTCAGTCCACCCTCCTGAAGTGAGGCACAACGAACTTGTTTTCTTCCATGAAATCTAAGCAAGTTGCCCAAGCAGTACGAACATGGACTGCTTTCCATGATTCGTGGAAGGTCCTCAACTCCCTCGTCTTCCTCGAGGTTCCTTCCCATAATGCTTCTTGAACAAAATAGGGAAAGGACACCTCTGGTTTAGCCCGTGCTAATGAGCAAAGCGGTGGGGGTAATACCCTTCAAGTTTTGCGCTGTATGGGGTACGATAGGCCAAGATTCCTCCTCTTACACTAAGAAGGAACATGAGCTCTCATAAGATTGTGCGAGCACCATCCAGCCCATGGCCTAACAAATCCACGAAAGCTTGATCTGTAAAATTCCTAGTATAAGTGTTTGGAAAGTAGGCTGCAAGCCACCCGAACACATAATGGATAAGGAAGGGCTTCTTGAAGTCCCCAAGAAAAGCCTCGCCCCCAACTAACCCGATACCACCTCCTTTTCCCTTGTAAGATTTTCCCCTAGACACGACTCCCAACCCATGATAAATACTGCACAAGACTGATTGTGCAAGGGCATACTACCACCCATTCACCATGTTGTAGGCAACATAGAAAGCGCTTGGACGAATTACATCCATGCCCCCAGGGAAGACAAATTTGCACAGGAACAGGGCCAAGTAAGAGGCCAGAAAAATGCCATCATCTGCAGACTAGAATTTGTAAGATGGGGGAATCACCTCCTTCCTATCCCTTTTCTTCCTCCTGAAAGGACCATGATTTGACCTGGCCTCGTCAGAATATTCCTCATGAAAGAACAGCACTCAGTCAGTAAAGGTTACACAATCAGACTAGGAGACGAGGAGTTGGTAGATCTCAAACAACTCCTTAAGCCTTACAGGAGGTACTTCGCCACCTAGCGATGCCCCGCCAAAGATGACGGAGTTCTAAGGCATGAACTCATCATACATCACCCCTGTTAATGACAGGCCACTAATAAAGTGAAGCTCCAACAGAGAGATCCTTGCCTCGCCATGACCAAAAAGCCATGTATTACTAACATGACTCCATGTCTCCAACAGTGCCTTGATGGTATTGGAGCAACGGTCAAAATACCATGCTAAACATTGGATTGCCTCCGCCAGGGCAACGTGTTTGAGCAAGCTGGCATAAATTTGCAACATGTTGAGTGTCCAGGAAGTATACCCCTTCAGAAACTGATGCTCCCCCTAAACACGGAGCCTAGTGGGGGACAATACCTATCACGACCCTGCCCCCTGACCCCTACCATCCATACCAGAGGGAGACAGAGTGCGGGATCTCGACCGGAGGTCACGTATGTCACTCAAGTGGGAGTGGCATCAACAGGTGTTAAAAGTGCAGAATCAAACCAAACCACGATAAATAAATAAACTCAACCATCAAGTACTAAAATGGATATAAATTTAAAACCATTAATTCTTCATTCAACTCCACAAGTTCTTACAATAAAGTTTAAGTCTTAAAAGCACGCATCCAACCCAAAATACAATAAACAGAAGTACACGTGGCAACGCCACCAGACACCTACAAAGACAAAAAGAAAGCATGAACCGGTATGTACTCCGAAACGCCTACTATCACAAGTCAGCTACTCATCCCACTCGATCAAGGACTAACACTCTAAACAGATGAAATAAGCAAAGTGAGCAATAAGCCCAGTAAGTAGATCACTGTCCTTGAATCCCTAACAATCAATATACATATAATAACCTGCTTAAGGTTTAACAGGAATAACATTTGTCTCATAGAATACGATCACATATCTATGGTAAAACTCAGGTAACAGAGCATTACTTGTTCTAAAAAATAGCATCAATTTTCATGCGTATCACAGTCACAGTCAAATATTCTTAGAGAATACAAAATTCAGATAAGCATAATAAGTTAAATTACTTTCGAAGTAGAAGCCACAGTGATCAGGCTAAGTCAATCCTAAGCTTAGGACTTCTACCCTCATTTAGGAGGGAGGACAATGACAAGTGGGGACCCCACTTCATAATGCCCTCACTCACGCACACAATCCCTAGCACACTTTGGGGTTTTTTATAGGCTGCAACCTTGCAAGACACGACCCTCTCTTTATGCCCTATGGCGGGAGGCGTTACACTATCATTGGAGGACCCAATGCCTAGTGCTTATGAAAATTAGGGGGTGTGACCCTCCCAGTTATTTACAGTTACCTCCGGACTCTACTCCTATCATAGGAGTCAAGGAATAGAAAATCCACTACCAATGGAGGACCCATTGCGTAGTAGTCAGAAATCAGAATATAACAGAATTCATATAATAGAATCAGAATATCCACTACCAATGGATGACCTATTGCGTAGCGGTCAGAAATCAGAATATAACAGAATTCATATAATAGAATCAGAATATCCATTTCAATTGGAGGACCCATTGTGTAGTGGCCAGAAATCACAGAATATCAGTTTCCATATAACAGAGTCAGAATATTCACTACCATGGAAGACACATTGCGTAGTGTTCATGACACATATATCAATATTCATATAACAGAATCCCAGTGTCATATTCACAGTATCATAGAATGACAGTGTCAATATCACAAAATGATAGTATCAATATCCTAGAATAACATTATTAGTATTACAGAGTGATAGTATTAATGTCACAGAATAGCAATATCAGTATCGATTTTTAACATCATCAGTATTACAGAATAACAAAGTATCAAAGAGTAATAGTGTCAGTATCATACGTTATGAGAGTCATAGAATCTCAGTATTGTTGTCACGCTTTCTGAAGTCTCAGGCAGTGACATCCAATCAAAACAAGGCTATAGCTTCCAGTTCATTTGGAATTTAAAGATAGTTCCAAAATAAATTTTATGTTAAACACAACTATATTTCAAATAGGGGTGGTTTGAAAGTAATTGGACCTTATTTGGCCCCTCAAAAGAACCAAAGAGTAGAGACACTTCATCTGAAATTTGTTGTGCAGTGAAGACAGTAACATGTTTTTGAAGTTCTGTCCATATTTCAAAATCAAGAAGAAATTTCAAAAAGTGCTCAACATGTGAATTAAATATAACTCATAAATAGTTCCAATGGAAGTAGTTTGGACTAAAATGGATACATTTTGGTTAGTCAGACTCGGTAATATCAGAGGCATTAAATCTGTGCTTTGGTAAAACTATCCACAGTGACCTACTGGCATATTTCAAGATATAACTTTTTATACATGAAGAATCGGGACAAGATAAAAGCATAAAAATTAAAATACATTCATAAACCTTTCCAATGGGGGTAGTTTGGACTAAAATGGATACTTTTTAATTAGTCAAACTTAGTGACATCAGAGGCATTAAATCTATGCTTTGCTAAAACTATCTACAGTGACCTACAAGCATATTTCAAGATATAACCTTTTATACATGAAGAATCAGGACAGGATGAAAGCATGAACATTAAAATAGATTCATAAATATTTACAATGGTAGTAGTGTGGACTAAAATGGATACGTTTTGGTCAGTCAAACTCAATGACATCAGAAGCATTAAATCTATGCTTTGCTAAAACTGTCCACAGTGATCTACTGGCATATTTCAAGATATAACTTTTTATACATGAAGAATCAGGACAAGATGAAAACATGAACATTAAAATAGATTCATAAATATTTCCAATGGTAGTGGTTTGGACTAAAATGGATACATTTTTATCAGTCAAACTCAGTGACATCAGAGGCATTAAATCTGTGCTCTGCTAAAACTGTCCACAGTGACCTACTGCCATATTTCAAGATATAACTTTTTATACATGAAGAATCATGAAAATATGAAAGCATGAACATTAAAATAGATTAATAAATATTTCCAATGGTTGTGGTTTCAGTCAATTCTGAGATCATTTGATAGGCTAACAGAGAGTCACAAGAACCTCAATTCTCCCTAGAATTCCACAGTCCAGTCATAACATCCTTCAAGGATCAAGACATAACTTCTAAAACACCCAATATAACCTCATGAAACCAATTCCAGCTTAAACTAGGCTCAAAAGAGCCTCAACCTACATATTTTCAGGCTAAACAGAAAACGCAAAAGTGCATAGAATATCATACAAACAGGGCTCACCCTCTGGAAAACAGAACGCAACATACATGCTTCACTTCACACTTTGTTCATGGAGGTTCATGCTCCCAATTTATGACAATGAGTTAGTAATCTACTTACAAAACAATAATGGTGCCCTCTGATCTTTTCCACAGCCGTCTTCACTTCTACAAAGGTTGCTCCAACAGGGAACTAAAGGGCTTCTGTCAAGCTCCAAAGTTATCTTAGAGAGAGAGAGAGGAATGGAGGGGTGAGAGAGATGAGGACGTGAGAATGAGATGGAGAGGAGAGGGAGATGAGGGCTGGGGGGTTTAAAAGGTAGGGAGAGGATGAGGAGCGAGGTGGCAACAAGCCACCTCCAAGTGGCAAGTATAAGGGTGATGCGGCAACAAGGGGGTGACACATGGAGAGGGGAAAGAAAGGGGGAAAAGGAAAAAGGAAAAGAGGTAGTCCCTCAAGGACCACCCTACACCACCCATCCCGATGGTCTAAATTTACTGTATCCATATACTCTCGGCGGCACCTCCCTCTCACCGCCGCACGCTCTCACCGTCGGGAATGTCTGGGTCCCCTTCACGCACAGCGCTGGCCCCTCACAGTGTCGTGTGCTCTATCGTCGCATGCCTTCTCTCTTTCAAGAGCACTATCGTTGCGTGCCTCTCACTTCCGCGGGACCCTATCGCCTCGTGCCTCTCCTTGCTGCGCGACCCTTTCGTCAGAAAAATTGTGGGTCCTTACATTATCCCCCCCTTAAAAAAAGATTATATCCTCAAAATCGCCCATTAATTAAATAAATGGGGGTACTTAACTCAGATTTCATCTTCTCGTTCCCAGGTGGACTCTTCTCGTGAATGATACTGTGGAATTTCTTTGTCGCGCAGGACTTGGACTCTCCGGTCTATGATATCAATTGGTTGCTCAATATAAGTTAAGTTTTCCCTGATCGAGATTGGATCATATTTCAAGACGTGGGATGAATCGGGTTGGTACTTCCTCAATAATGAAACATGGAAGACATTATGAATATTAGTCAACTCGGGGGGCAAAGCCAGTTGATATGCTACGACTCCTATTCCTTTTAATATTTCAAAGGGTCCAATGAATTGTGGACTTAGTTTCCCTTTGTTTCCAAATCTCATAATTCCCTTCGTTGGCAATACCTTTAGAAAGACCCAATCTCCTACTTCAAACTCGAGGTCCCTTCGTCGATTGTTAGCATAACTCTTCTACTAACTCTGAGCCATTCTGGGCCTTTCTTGAATTAAGGCAATTTTTTCTGATGTTACTTGTACAATTTCTAGCCCTAACAGTCCCCTTTTGCCAACTTCTTCCCAACACACTGGCGATCTGCATTTTCTCTCGTGCAGGGCCTCAAAAGGTGTCATTTGAATACTAGCCTGAAAATTGTTGTTAAATGCAAATTCTATTAAAGGTAAGTGATTATCCCAGTTTCCTTTAAAGTATGTAATACATTCCCTTAACATATCTTCTAAATTTTGAATAGTTCTCTCTGATTGTCTATCAGTCTGGGAGTGAAAATCAGTACTGAAAGTGAGTCTTATCCCCAGAGCTGTTTGTAGACTACTCCAAAACCTTAAAGTAAATCTAGAGTCCCTGTTAGACACTATGCTAAAAGGTACCCCATGCAGTCTTACTATCTCCTTGATATACAACTGGGCCAGTTTATCCAAGGTATAGGTAGTGCGGATTGATAAGAAATGGGCAACTTTAGTTAATCGGTCCACAATAACCCAAATACTATCGTGCCCAGTGCATGATCTTGGCAAACTAGATACAAAGTCCATAGTGATATGCTCCCATTTCCACTCTAGCATAGGCAAAGGTTGTAACAGTCTGATATGTCTATGGTGTTTAGCCTTCACTTGCTGACAGGTCAGATATTTAGAAACAAATTATGCTACATCCTTCTTCATGTTCTGCCCAGATTGGTCTGATGAGGGGAACAACCTTAAAAGTCCCCCACCTTCTAACCCTTCTCCTCCTTCTTCTCCTGCTTCTCATTCGCCCTCTTCTATGTTCCCTACAGGTACAACTTTGATATGCTCGGACTTCGAGGCTCTAGACCGAGAACTCACAGAATCCATTATAAGCAGGACGCAGCATAAACGATTAAGAAAGGCCCTCGCACAGGCAATAGGATTCCTAACAGTTGCTGATGCTCTGGTAGCTAAAGCCAAGGAAGAGCTACCTTCTTCAACGAAGCACAAGAAGTCAAAGCCAAAGAAGCCCCAGTTGCCCCCTCAGCCTGACTTTGAGAAGAGACTGATAGAGTCAAGAGAGTAAAGTTTCTACACTCAGTAGGCTTGCCACATGATACAAGTCTGTAAAGAACCAACCGGCTCAGAGCAAACACTCCAGGCATCCGTACGAATACCATGTGATTCGTAGAAGACACTCTTCACATCATTATCACTAAGCCTCAATTTGCGTCCAACTTTTAAGATAAGTCTCTCCAACTCGACGAGTTTTCCACTTTTGAGGTTAACCTTTCGGTCACTCGGTTCAAGAAAGGTGCATAAATTATGATCCACTCTGGAACCCTATTGGAAGCAAAGATGTCAGGGTCATGGGTCTCTGCACATGAGGTTGATGAAAAGACTTCTCAAAGAGATGATGAAGAGTTGCAAGAGCCTCCAGAATAATGGGAAGAAGGAGGTGAGGCCACAGCAGACAAACTCGAAGAAATAAAGCTTGAAGATGAAGCGGATCTCAGACCCACTTTCATTTCAGCAAATATGTCTCCAGAAGAGAAAGAAGATTTCACAGCTTTCTTGAAAGAAAACCGAGACGTCTTTGCTTTGCACTACCGTGAGATGCCTGGTTTAGACCTTCAAGTCGTTGTTCGCCGTCTCGGCATTAATCCAACTGTCAAACCTGTCAAACAGAAATCGAGGAGGTTCAGGCCTGACCTCGAGTTGTAGCTAGACGCCAAGGTGACTAAACTCAAACAGGCAGGCCTTATTCGTGAAGTCAAGTACCGGAAATGGCTACCAAATATTGTTTCAGTAAAGAAGAAGAATGGTCAAGTCAGAGTGTGTATTGACTTTCGTGATTTGAATATCGCCAGTCCTAAGGATGACTTCCCGTTGCCATTCACCAAGATGCTCATCAACTCTACAGCTCATTGTCAAATATTTTCCTTCATGGACGGATACTCTAGGTATAATCAGATAAGGATGGCGCCCGAAGATGAGGAGGCCATTGCATTCCTAACTCCGAAAGGGGTCTTCTGTTACACAATGATGCCTTTTGGATTAAAGAATGCTGGCGCCACATACTAGAGAGCAATGATGACCATTTTCAACTACATGATGCACAAAGAGGTGGAGTATTATGTAGATGAATTAGTGGTAAAATCTGAAGAAACGGATGCTCACATGAGAGACCTTGAAAAGGTATTCAAGCGGTTGTGCCTTCATCAACTAGAAATGCACCCGCTGAAATGCGCTTTTGGTGTGCGCTCTGAAACATTCTTGGGGTTCATCGTCAGACATCGAGGGCTTGAAGTTGAGCCAGCCAATATCAAGGCAATCCAAGAAATGTTGTCACCGACTACACTTTGAGAACTGCACACTCTTCAAGGCCAGCTGGCATACGTTCGCAGGTTCATCTCGAACCTATCAGGTCGCTCTAAACCCTTTACACACTTGCTAAAAAAGATACCCCGTTCATTTGGGATGATGCATGTCAGGCAGCCCTTGACGACATCAAGCATTATTTACTCAATCCCCTAATGTTCTCTATACCAGTATTGGGAAACCCCTCATTTTATATGTGACTGCTTTGGATGAGTTACTCGAAGCATTATTGGCACAAAACAATGAAGAGGGAAAAGAGATTTTGTTATATTACCTCAGCCGCAGGATGCAAGGTGCTGAGAAGTACTATCCCCCAATTCAGAAGATGAGTGTGGCCCTGATCTTCGCAGTACAAAAACTCTACCATTACTTGCTTGGTCATGAAGTAAAACTTATATCAAAAGTTGATCCTATAAAGTTTCTCATGATACGCCCATGCTTGTCAGGATGCCTTGCTAAGTGGGCATTATTACTAATGGAATTCGATATCACGTATGTCCCACAGAAGGCCATCAAGGGTCAGGCCTTGGCTGACTTTCTTGCATCACACCCTGTACCAGTAGAATCTCCTCTATCAAGCAACCTCCTTGAACAAGAAGTATTATGTGCTGACCTTGCTCTTGTGTAGGAATTGTACTTCGACGGAGCCTTCCAATCAAATCGAGGAGGCACCAGAGTAGTATTCCTGACACCAAGAGGAGGAATATTGCCACTTTCTTTCTCTCTCTCTCGCTCAAGCCGATTCTCATAATGAAGAAGAATATCAGGCCCTTATAATCAGACTTGAGATAGCCGTCAACCTCGACTTGGAGCAGCTCAAGATCTATAGCAACTCTGAGTTGGTTATCAAACTGCTCAAAGGGATTTATGACGACACTCTCAAGCCTTATCATGATATTGCAAAATCATATATGGCTCAGTTTGAGGACGTATCCTTGAGTCACATCCCCATAAGGCTAAACTCGCAGGCTGATACACTTGCAAAACTCGATGCTACAATTCAGTTGTCCTCATCAGGACCCATGCTTATCTGGGTTGCAGAATGGAGACACATCGAACTAAGAACTAAGGTCGATGCGGATGACAAGAGAAATATCTTCCTCAAGTGCCCTCCTTATCCATTTGGAGCACTTCTATCAGTCAAAGAAGTAATCAAGACTGGACAATAATTAGCACAGAGTCAAGAAGCTAAGGGTCGAAACCAAGAACCAGAATTCTTTGACCCAATGTGTGTAGAAATTGAACAGGTAGAAGATTAGAGAGAGCCCATCACTAGTTTCCTAAAACATGGCAGGCTTCTGGAAGATCATACCGAATGCAACAGCATACGTCGAATGTCTACCAAGTATGCCCTCCTTGAAGGAGATGCTCTCTTCAGACGATCGTTTGACGGCATTCTTCTTAGATGCATCGATATCCAAGAAGCAAATAAGGTGCTAGAAGAAGTCCACTCAGGTATTTGTGGACTACACTAGTCCGGTCCTAAGCTCTATGAACAAATACGTAGGTTGGGATACTATTGGCCTTTCATGATTGTCGATTCTTTAACATATGCCAAATACACTCTAGATTGGCTCACCAGCCTCCAGAGAATTTGCACCCTACGGTAGCATCATGGCCCTTCTCACAATGGGGTATGGACATCATAGGGCCTATTGACCTTCCACAAGGGGCCATCTTTTTATCCTGGCTGCAACAGATTATTTCTCTAAGTGGGTTGAAACGGTCCCCCTTAAGTAGGTTCCTAGGACAGCGGTGGCCTACTTTGTTCGACATCAGATCATATATCGCTTCAGGGTGCCCGACTGAATTATATCTGATAATGGTCCTCAATTTAGGAGTCATCACATCTATCACTTAGTTAACCAATTCGGTTTCGAATGGAGGTACTCGACTATGTACCACCCTCGAGCGAATGGATTAGCTGAGGCTTTCCATAAGACCATGTGCAACGTTTTAAGAACTGGCATGAGAAGCTTCCTGAAGCCCTATGGGTTTATCGCACTACTATGTGAAATGCTACTGATTCCACTCCTTATTCTTTGGTCTTTGGGGGTGAAGTGGTCTTACCTCTTGAAACACAAATCCCTTCACTGTGAGTAGCTATTCACTAAGGAATAACTGAAGATGAGAGAGTTAAGGCCAAAACAAATGTCTGCCTCATGAGGAAGAAGAAAACCCACGAAAGAAAGGCTTTCCTCATGAAGAAGAAGCGAACCCACTTGGAGACTTAGCTTTAATTCATCTGACGAATAAGAGAACGGTTACAGGCCAGAAGACAAAGCAGAGCCACTCCAAGAAGTTAGCTTTAGTCCATCTGACGTGTATGTCAAACATACAAGCCAGATATTTCATCTAACGTGTATATCAAACATACGACAAAGGATTCATTCGACATGTATATCAAACATACAACTTGAGCTGCCCTGGCGAGGAACTGGCCTATGACAAAAAGCATATCCTGTTCACAGTGGATGCCCTTCCACAAAACAACATAGACCCCACTATAATCCTGGAGGATTTGGCTTCCAACAGGTACCACAAGCCACGCCCTATCATCATTCGCCACTTTTTGCCGGCCCATGAACATCACTGTATGTAGCTCATCGCTGAGAGCCGTGAATCCCTCACGTAACTTACTAACATAAGCGAGTATCACTCTCCACATGGTCATAAGCCACACATGTTAAAGAGCGTCGAATGAAGCCAACGTTGGCTGTGTCCTCCAAAGTCCAGCGTCGGTTGTGCTTCTGACCCCTAGAGCATGTTGTGCTTCTGACCTAGCGCCGGCTGCTTTTCTTGAGGGACAGCATCGATTGAGTCAACACTCCAAACCATCAGTGCCAGCTACACTTCTATTAGCATCGGCCATGTTATGACTGTTCGCTTCTTAAGACTCTTCATTTTCAAAGCCTAAGTTTTTGCACCTCCTTAATGGTCGCATGAATTTCGGAGCTAACCGTACGCCTCCCCTGCAACGGTTCACACCCACGACGGTTCACCTCCACCAACCGTACACCTTCCACGATGGTCCACCACTCGTGACCGTTCGTTTCCCACCGAAACTTCTCCTGCACGGTAGAAAACCAGCTAAAAAACGTTCCCGCCTACATTTTTGGCCTAGACAACACCAGTACCTCACCGAGAACTTCCACAAACTTCCTTAAGTTCTTGAAAACCTCTGCAACACCATTAATAGTGTCAGAAAGTGGAGACAATCCCCGTGAAACTTTTAAAAAACTCCTCAAAAAACTCCCAAGATGTGCGAAAATGCTCACAATTTCGCTTCTCGCCTCTTCTACCAAAAACTGTTGCAATCAGAATTTCTCCTGCTTCCCGAAAATACTCATGTGCTAACCGAGAAACTCGTGCAACTCTTCCTTTTCCAACAATCCCTTGACAATCTCAACAAAACCTTGTAAGGCTTGCTAGAACACTTGATCTCTTGTCGGAATCCCTCTGCTAGCCAGAACTTCAACCGAGCACCCTCTCCTCACGGTTAAGAAAACTTGTGCTTAAGTTTTTTGTTACCCTTGGTGAAAAATGAGGGAAAACGCATGAACTACCCTCAAATGCCCCTCACAAATTGGGAATTTCAGCCACATCCAAGGGAAGCCAAGCGACAATGAGTCGGGTCGGGCTTTGGCTCGAGGCCTGGGGTAACTCTTATCGACCCAACCCTAGCGCCGATTGACTTAGCGTCGAGTGTGTTTTTAAAACAACCCTAGCGTCAGTTGACTTAGCGCCAGGTGTGCTTCCAAACGACCCCAGCGTTGGTTGTCTTCAAATGATATCACAGGCTATTCACAGCGTCAGTTGAGTCTTTAACAACCCAACGCCAGGTTGTGTTTTTTAGAACTCAGCGCCGGTTGAATACTCGTAAGAAACCACTAGCGCTAAACCTAGCGCCGGCTGTATTTTAAGCAGCCTATTGTCACCTACTCCAGGTTGAAGTCTTGTGCGTCCTACCACTTATCCTTAGTGAGGTTGCACTCAAGCTATGACATGTCATCCCCAGTGATGTTGCACCCAGACTGTTGCACCCAAACTGTGACCGATCATCCTTAATGGAGTCAGGATCTATCCCTCATCCCCAGAGGAGTCGCACCCATATTGCAGCCCATTATCCGTAGTGGAGTTAGGGTCATTCTTACCTCTTCAGTTCCCAATGGGTCTATTTATACTAAGCTATCTTATCCTCAAGAAGTTGGGTTACCTATGCTCCATAAAGTCTCATCTTTAACCCCATGGAGTACACTTATGCCCCTAAGCCTTAGTGGAGTCCACTTCTGTTGGCCATCCATCATCAGGTCACCATTTCCATCTGAGCCCTCTGTTTATGAATGGTCTTAACCATTTTATCCTCAGGGAGCCGGATTGCTACCCACAGAACTATTCCCCAGGCAGGTTCACTTACATGGCGGCATAGCCTTGGTCTGTGCTGTACGACCCTAAACTGCGCGGCTTTGGTCTGGACTATATGACCTTAAACTATAGCGGAGGTTTAGTTGCACAACCTTAAACTGCACGATCCTAGTTGTATGACTTTAAACTGTATAACCATGGTTCGTGCTGCATGACCTTAAAATGTACGATCCTAATTGTATGACTTTAAACTATATAACCATGGTCTATGCTGCACGACCTAAATTGCACAGCTACGGTTCGAACTATATGACCTTAAAATGTAGCAGAAGTCTAGTTGCATGACTTGAAACTGCACGGTCCTAGTTGTATGACTTTAAACTGCATAACCATGGTCCAAGCTACATGAAATTAAACTATAGTACACGTCTTAGCCGCATGACGTTAAATGGCTCAGCACCATGGCCCGAACAATATGACCTTAAACTGTAGCAGCGGTGTAGTTGCACGACCTTAAACTGTACGGTCCTAGTTGTATGACTTTAAACTGCATAACCACGGTCCTACACACAAGTCCAGGAGGCATGACCATAAACTCGCCCCCACATATGCACACACGCCTTTACGTGCACTTTCATACACGCCTTCCGTAACCTACTTGTTAGTGTACGTGTGCCACCTTCATTACCTCCCCAGTGAGTTCAGTCACTTCATCACCACACCTCATTCCCCAGTGCGTCTCACCCATGCTAAAAAATGGCGAACCATCCCGCCATCCATACTCGTTGTAAGTTAGTGGGTCACCATCGTCCGTTCACATTTGATATATCATAGGTAGTCTAAAGCCAATTCCCCAAATGAGTCAAACCACCACCATACTCACTCCATGGCCTGCACAAACTATCGTTCATCACCACCACGGTCTAGCTGTATGACCTTAAACCATAGTGCAAGTCCAGGCCGCATGACATTAAATTGTTTCGCACAGGTCCTGAAGGCATGACCTTAAACACGCCTTCACAAAAAAAAAATGAAAAATATCGGGCATGGTATATACCTTAACAAGGGAATGCTATGAGTAAAAATGACGAACGAGCATAGTCATGAAACCATGAGTAAAAGAGTTCCGTGAATAAAAACCGGGCATGGTGAAAACCTGAAAGGGCATCGTGAGTAAAAATGGGTGACAAGGGTAGACATGTCCGAAAGGTCATGGGTAAAAGAGCCCCAAAATAAAAAGAAGTTGGTGAAAATCATCTCTACGATGCTTCTTCCCAAGTTCAAGTGAAAATCCGTAAAGGACACTTGGAATAATAAACAGGTTGATGCAGCATTTGTCTCAATAGGCGGCTTCAGCCCTCACTCAAAAAGAAGAAAATCCCTGGTATCACAATGTCAGGACTTCAAAAATATGAACTCCAAGGAAAAGATTCTAACAGCTAGAGTCCAGTTGCAAATGGACTCGAAAGACAAAAGACTCTCCAAGAAGGCAAGACAAGTCTCATGAGGAAGAACATTATTCCCACGAGGTCACAAACATATTCTAAAACAAAACATTACAAAGGTAGGAAACTGACAAAGCAAGGGGAGAACCCGTCAAAGACGTCAGCTCGTCTAGCCCACATGACCAGACCTTCAGGATCGGCTAATAGAACCTGACCCCGACTGGACTCGGTAGACGAGACCCATAGTGGTACTCTGAATGTCAAAAGTAAACTTGGTGTAGCAACAAATAGTGCCTACCATAGCAAACCAATGAACCCAGACCAAATGGGAATAATGCCCTTCTACATGGCACTCAATTGTCAGACATGTCTGATTCTGACTGACGAGGTCTATACCAAATACTCAGCTTCAGAATCACAAACAGTCCTCATGAGAGTGAGGACTTCGACAAGATCCTAAAAAATGTCTCTTCTTCCCTTAAAGTCTCCATGGACAGACCCGTAAACAATGCATCCCTATGTCTAAGTAGTCTAGTGACACCATTATGTGAATCTTCTCGACGTTCACGTGGTCCTGTGGCAAGGAAGAAAAAAAAATAAAAGCCGAAGGAAATTTTCTAAATGATTTTCCTTCTAACTTCTCTTGAAGCACAACATTGCTGTTTGAATGTATTTTTCAACATCTTGGTCGCTAATAGGAAGCAGGTCAATAAAGCCTACAAAACAGTGGATATTTTCGATAGTCTCATAATGGCCCTAGAATTGGTCAATATCTTCATCAGCACTTCAAAAGATCACCTGCAGACATGTCTAAGGCAGTGAACACAAAGAAAAAATTTAAGCAAAATGGGTCACTAACACCCTAAAATGGACCCTATAACTATATCCATACTTTTGGTGATTCAAACAGTTATGAAACCACCACCATTAGATCTAAAACAGTAAAAAACCCCTATAAGTCAAGTTTCAGCTTAATCGGGCACTCCAAGACAAAGTTATGGGTAAAAACCTTAAAAAGGGTAGGCTGCACACAATTCCTGTGTGGCCTCACTGCACCAAAACACCATTAAAGGTGGATGTTTTCACAGCCATGGGCAGTCACTTTCGGGACCTATAACTCACTCATTTCAAGTTGGATTGTTCCCAAATTCGGTGAGCATCTTCGTCTCATCAAGACGAGCAATTCGATATGTGGTATGCCCCGTGATGACGCTCGAGCAGAGAGAAAAACTAAATGAAAGTCACTAATCCGTGAAGGAAGTTGCAGACAATTCAGCAGTAGCGCGCCTCGTTTGAGTAGCTAGATCACGATGCTCACATACCTGATCGGCACGAAACCAGTTGCATTATGTGCGTGAGGTCCGACGCTATCTCTGGTCTGAACCTCATGTACGATGAAGTTTGTTTTTCACACACGAAAGTGTCAAAGCTGCTGTAAATTCTGGCCGTCTAATTTCAAGATTCCGGCCACAAACTCAAGACGACAAAATCCTCATCTGGACACGAAATCAAGCTATGTTTGTTGCAACATGATCGTGACAACATGCTCAGTGTGGTTCAATGAAGAAATCACGAAGAAACATCAAGGAACAAGCACACAATCGATCTGAAGTTTTCAAGATTCATCCAAAATTCAAGTGTCATGATTATGGCTCAAAAACATGATTCACGACTCGAAGTTGGTATCAAAAGGATCGTCATATCAAGCCCTATAAGAAAACAATAATCTTTCGATCAAACAGACATCAGAATGACCTCGGGTCAACCACTAAAGATCACACAAGTTCTCTAGCAGCAACAGGGACTGTTATGAAATTCCACATATTATTAAGCAAGGGCAAAACAGTTCTTTTGCACCCATTTTTAGAATTTATTTTAATTCAATTAAATTGTAATTATCCTCAATTCTAACTAGTTTTTTGGCGTACACCCATGTTTTAGTCCAACTCTATATAAACATGCAAAGCTAAATTGTAAAGGGCTTCGGTTCATTTTTTTATTGACTCAATCAAATTTCCATTCTTATTGAAGTTCTTGGGTACATCTTGGAGAGAGAGAGAGGATAGAGAAGAAAAGGGCTAGTACCCTTCGGGCAGGTAACTTTGTCTCCTCCCCTCTTTCTCTCTCCTCCCCTCTTTCTCGCTTCTCCCCTCTCTCATCCTCTCTTCTCATCTCCATCTCCATCTCTTTCTCTCTCATCCTCTCTTCTTGTCTCTATCTCTTTCTCTCTCATCCTCTTCTTCTCATCTCTATGTCTCTCCTCTCTTCTCATCTCTATCTCTTTCTCTCTTTTCTTCTCATCTATATCTCCATCTGTCCTCTTCTGTCACAATCGGTGAGGCTTAGCACTGGTTAGTTCTCTCTTTCTTTTGTCACCACCGGTGAGGCTTAGCATCGATCAGTTTTCTCTCTCCTCTTCTATCAATTGGTGAGACCTAACGTCAACTAGTTTCCCCTCTCTTCTTCTATTAGTCGGTGAGACATAACATCATCTGATTTTCTCTCTCCTCTTTTGTCAACCGATGAGACCTAGTGCTGATTGGTTTTCTCTCTCCTCTTCTATTAGTCAGTAAGACTTAGCATCAACTGGTTTTCTCTCTCCTCTTCTGTCAATCGGTGAGACCTAAGGTCGATTGGTTTTCTCTTTCCTCTTTTGTCAGCCGACGAGACTTAGTGCTGGTTAGTTTTCTCTATCCTCTTCTATTAGCTAGTGGACCTAATGCTTGTTGATTTTCTCTCTCCTCTTCTGTCAATCGATGAGACCTAACATCGGTTGATTTTCTCTCTCCTCTTTTGTCAGTCGATGATACCTAGTGGTGGTTAGTTTTCTCTCTCATCTTCTATCATTTGGTGGGACCCAGCATCGATTTGTTTTCTCTCTCCTCTTTTATCAATCAATGGGACCTAATGTCGACTGATTTTCTCTCTCCTCTTATGTCTATCGATGATACCTAGCATCGGTTGGTTTTCTCTCTCTTTTTCTATCAGTCGACGAAGCCTAATGTCAACTGGATTTCTCTCACCTCTTCTGTCACAGTCGGCGAAGCTTAGCATCGACTGTCTTTCCTCTCTCTTCCTTCTAACACAGTCGCTAATGCTTAGCCTTAACTGTGCCTTCCTTCCCTCTCTCTCTTTTATCCTTTCATCTTTCATACTTTCTCTTTCTTCTTCTCCTTTCTTTTTTTCTTTCCCTTCTTCTCTTCTTATTCTTTCCTCATACCTTAATTCTGTCACTCCTTCATTCGACGAGGAGGGATTGAGGTTAGCCTCATGGTAGTCCTATCGTCTAGCCGTAATGTTGTTGTGTCAGGATTACTTGGCATGCTTTATTGCCCCGACAGACTAACCATCATGCCTAACTAGTTGGTATTGAAAATGACGTCTAGCAGTAATCCTGTGAGCTGGTCTTAATTATCGAGCCCGTTTTGCTACCACGTCAAGCCAATTATCCACTAGTCTAGTCACCACTGTGATCCTCTTGCTTAGTTGAAATTTTTTCTCCCCCCGTCTTTCTTTCTTCTTTTCACTTAATACGAGTTTCTCTTTCTTACAATTGTGGTGTTATGCTTGAGAGAGAGGCTGAGGTGAGAGAAACTTTTGACCTGTC
>NW_006499948.1:123842-136135 GCF_000471905.2 Amborella trichopoda | reverse complement strand
ACCTCCAACGGGCCCTCCTCCTCGCCTCCACCCGCCGTTGCCACGGAGCACGTCCCACCACTCCTCGTCTACCACCAGTCGGACCCGAACCCCCCCCCCCCCCCCCCCCCGCCCTTTCAACCTCAGGTATCGCTTCCCGATCTAAAGCAATTTCAATTGGGGCAGTAGGTTTTGAGGCATCAGCTCAAGTCTATGAGGAGCCAAGAGAAGATTCGGGATAAATAGAAGGTGAGGCCTCAAGAGCAGAAGGCGACAAGGAGATGTCAGAAGACACAGCCCTCTGAAGAAGCCGAGAGTGAAGAGTCATCTTCTGACTCACGAGTCACCTGGACCCTACGCCCTTCATGCCTTGAAGACTTGATTCCCTTCTTGGCGGAGGCATGGGGAGTCGCTCGAGCAGCCTGCTTTTCCTTCTCCCCCTTCGTCAGCTTGGACTCGGCAGCCTTTCCTTCCTTCTTCCCCTTCGCCGGCTCTGGCTCAATAGCCTGCCTTTTCTTTTTCATCGATTAGGGCTCGGCGGCCTGCTCTTTCTTCCTTCCTTCCGCTGGCTCAAGCGCAGCAACTTGCCTCTTCTTCTTCGCTGGCTCGGGTACAACAACCAGCTTTCTCTTCTTTCCTTTCGCCTGCTTAGAAGCACCACCCTTCGAGGTCCCATACTTGGAAGAACTAGCTGCCAGTTTACTATGAGAACCGCTCCCTATCAAATCATTTAAATATTGGACCAGACAACTTTCATACGTCGAGACTTTACGGCCTTCTTTCCATTTGACAATAGCATAGAGTTAGTCAAAAATACTCTCTGATCCCTTCTCCATATTGAGAAACCACGACAAAGACTGGTCCATGGAAATTCGACGAGGCCGCCCTAGTATGCGCTAGTCATAAGGGAAGCCCAGGGTAAAGATTTTACCTAAGGGAGGGGTCTTAGCCAATTTCTGCTTCTTGGTATCTTGGCTCTAGCGGCTATCCTCCCCTTTCCAGGGTTGGGCCGTGTCCCAGTACCCCTTGTTCATAACTCTCCACCAATTCTCGTGGGCCTTGGTCACCCATGTCATACACATACTTATTGACTGTGGTGGCCTCCAAGCATGTGGCCTAAGTAGTACGGACGTGCCTCAAATGCCAAATCTCCTTGCAGGTCCCAAACTCATCCGTCTTTGAATGGACAGCCTCGCTATGTCGTTTCTCGAAGAACATCGAGAATGGACAGCCCTAATCCAGCCCATGTTGTCGGTCGAACCGGTGAGGAAAATAACCCTTAAGCTTCTCACCATGAATAGTGCAATAGGCAAGAATTCCACCTCTAACACTCAGCATATACATCAATTCTTTCATGCTAGTGAAGTCACCATCCAGGTGGTGGTGCAACTCATCAACATATGCACAGTGTACGAGGCTCCCAACTGGAAATGTCACCCAGGTCATATCGAGGTGATCATTGAAAAACAGGCTGCGCACATGGCTCGGGGGATGAAAAACTACTTTCTGACAGGGAATCTTCAACAAAAATGGACACATGTTATCCTCCAGCTCTCTGGTTCTGCGATATGATATGTATCCCGAAAGTAAGCTCCATGACAGCCGTACATGTAATGAACCGAGAAAGCGATCTTGAAATCTCTTGAGAAGGCCTCATCATCTTCTATGATGTTCCCTCCTTCCTCCCCTTCATATGGTCTTCCCTTGGAGATGGCCCCCAGGCCATGATAAAATGTTGCATAGTACAGGCTGTGTGAGCGCGCATTCTCTCCCCCGCGTCATGTTACTGGCCACATAAAAGGTGTTGGGACGAATGTCATCAGACCCCCAGGGAAGGGAAAATTTACAAAGAAAGAGTGCCAAGTAAGCCTCCAAGAAGATGTGGTCATTCTTCCTCTGCAGCTCGAAAACTGGCGGGGTTCCCTTCTCCCCCTTCTTCGACGATGGGCCATCCTCATTTACACAGGTACCGAAGAAGAATTTTACCCACTTGACAAAGATAACTTGCCCCTTTTTGGGCTCGTCATAGAGCCGCTGATAGACTTCGAGCAATTCCCAAAGCTCTGCCAGCAGGGCTTCATTACCCACTTTCTCCCCTCCAAAAATGACTAAGTTTGGGGGAATAAACTCGTCATACATGGCACCAAGGAGCGGCAACCCACCGATGAAGTGCAAGTCCATCAGCAAAATCCTTGCCTCTCCATGACCAAGCAGCCATTTGTTGCTAGCATGGCTCCAAGTCTCGAATAACACTTTGATCGTGTTTGAACAGCGGTCATAATAGCCCACCGAGCACTAGAGGGCAGCCTCAAAATATCCCTGAAGTCCCGCAGCACTTTCAGGGTCCAGGAGGAATAGCCCTTTAGGTACTGGTGCTCCCCTTGCACCCGCAAACCGGAGGAGGACCATCTCATGCTTGGGGTTTCCATCTTTCTCTTGCTTAGAGACAGCAGGTTCGTGTTAGAGGCTACGTTTCGATGTAGGCAATACAAAAGGCCTACCCCTTCCTCTATGCTCATGTTTCCATCATTATCTTCCGTCGTTACCAACTGGATGGGGGTGCTCACAAAGGTGATGCTTAAAGGCCACCTGAGTTCACATAAGGCTCGGGTAAGCCAAATCGGCTCACCTCTCACTAAGCTCTTACCGGTGAATGCATCAGTGATCATCATGTCTGGAATGGCCCCTGACGACTCGGACATCAAAACAAAAGCAAAAGAGCGCTAGACAACCACGAAAAATCTGCACTCACCAAGACAGGACATCGCATCACCAGGGTAGGACTATCGCCTTGCAAAACATGGGCAGGACTATCGTCGTCTGTCTCTAGTAGGGAATCGTCATCTCACGATCAATCAAGGACCATCGACGTCCCGTGAACCAAGATGCATTAATGTCTCGCTCCAACCTTCAACACGCACCGCACGTGTGGCCCTTGAAATCTAGACACACCACTGGTTAGATGCCTCAATCTCACCCTCTAGATCTAGATGATCAGGAGGCACATGTCTCGGGCTTCGAGGGAAGACCTGAGACATTTTTGAGATCACTCTCTTAGGAACTTCATTTGAGAACGGGGGCAAGTATTACCAACCAGTGAGAGAGGAGTTTAAGGTGGGTTCAGGACTTACTCGGGCTGGCTCGAGTGGGCGCTCTCTTAGATCACGAAGAAGGCCCCCCAATAATAAAACCGGTTCAGAATCGCCACCCTTGACGTGTATTCTTCTGTTTTCTGCAATCACACACATATGGCAAAGGTTATAAGACAAGTGAGTCAGACCTCACCCTTTTCATCTTTGATGAACATACATAAGCATGTGCATCCAAATAGAAAAATAAGAGAAGTAAGATCGGGGAGAGGAGAATTCAACTGAGCGAGAGGATCAGAGCGATGACTAAGCTGGTGAATAATTGGCCTGACATGGTAGCAAAACGAGCTCGATAATTAAGACCGGCTCACTGGATTACTACTAGACATCATTACCATTACTAACTAGCTAGGCATGATGGTTAGTCTGTCGTGGCAATAAAGAGGGCCAAGTAATCTTGGCACAATAACAATACGGCTGGATGACAAGGCTACGATGAGAGGCTAACCTCAATCCCTCTCAGTCGAATGAAAGACTAACAAAATGATTGTTATGAGGAAAGAATAAGAAATGAAATAAGAGAAGAAGGGAACAGAAGGAAGGAGGGAGAGGAAGAGTATGAAAGGTGAGAGAATAAAAGAGAGAGAGGGAAGGAAGGCACAGTCGATGCTAGGCATTGTCAAATGCGTTAGAAGGAAGAGAGAGAAAATGCAGTCATTGTTAGGCTTCACTAACTGCGTTATACAGAGGGGAAGATAGAGAAGACATAGTCGACGCTAAGCTTTGTCGACTGTGTCAGAAGAAGAGAGAGAAAATGTAGTCAGTGTTAGACTTCAACGATTGTGTTAGAAGAAGAGAGAGAAATGTAGTTGGTGCTAGGCATCACCAACTGTGTTAGAAGAAGAGAGAGAAAATACAGTCGATGCTAGGCTTCACCGACTGTGACAAAAGAGAAGAAATTCAGCCGGCGCTAAGCTTCACCAACTGCAATAGAGGAGGAGAGAGAGAAATCCAGCTGACGTTAGGCTTCACCGATTGTGACAGAAGAGAAGGAGAGAGAGAAATCCAGTTGGTGCTAGGCTTTACCGACTGCATTAAAAGAGAAGGAGAGAGAGAAATTCACCTGGTGCTAGGCTTCATCGACTGTATTAGAAGAGAAGGAGAGAGAGAAATCCAGCCGACGCTAGGCTTCATCGAGTGTGACAGAAGAGAAGGAAAGAGAAAAATCCAATCAGCACAAGGCTTCGCAGACTGTGATAGAAGAGAAGGAGAGAGAGAAATCCAGTCGACGCTAGGCTTCACCGACTGCATTAGAAGAGAAGAAGAGAGAAAAATTCAGCAAGCATTAGGCTTCGTCGATTGCATTAAAAGAGAAGGAGAGGGAGATAGAAATGAGAAGAAGAGAGAGATAGAGATGATAAAAGAAAGACAAAGAGATAAAGATCAAAAAGAAGGGAGGAGAGAGAGAGAGATAAAGATGAGAAGAAGAGAGATAGAGATAGAGATAAGAAGAAGAGAGAGAAAGAGATAGAGATGAGAATAAGAGAGAGAAAGAGATAGAGATGAGAATAAGAGAGAGAAAGAGATAGAGATGAGACGAAGAGAGATAGAGATAGAGGCGAGAAAGAGGAAAGGAGAGAAAAAGAGGGGAGAAGAGAGAAAGTGGGGAGGAGAGAGAAAGAGGGGAGGAGAGATAAAGTTAACTGCCTGAAGGGTACCGACCCTTTTCTTCTCTCTCCTCTCTCTCTCTCCAATACGTACCCACAAACTTAGGTAAAAATCAAAATTTTATTGATTGATTCAAGAAGAATGAATCCGTCCTTTGTACAATGATGCAGTGCCTGTTTATATAGAATTGAGTTAAAATGTGGGTGTACACTCAAAAACTACCTAGAATTAAAGATAATTACAATTTAATTTAATATAAAAAAATGGGTGCAAAATGATTGTTTTGCCCTGCTTAACAATGTGTGGAATTCCAGAATAGTCCCTACTGCTGCCCAAGAACTTGTGTGATCTTCTGTGGCCGACACGAGTTCATTCTGATGCCCATTTGATCGAAATATTATTGTTTTCTTGTAGGGCTCGGCATGGCGATAATTTTGATACAAACTTCGAGCAATGAAACATATTTTTGAGCCATTATCATAAGACTTGAATTTTGGATGAATCTTGAATATTTCGGATTGATTGTGTGCTCGTTCCTTGATGTTTCTTCCTGACTTCTTCACTGAATCACACTAAGCATGTCGTCACGATCATGTTGCAACGAATGTAGCTTGATTTCGTGTACGAATGAAGATTTTGTCGTCTTTAGTTTTTTACCGGAATTTACAGCAGCTTTAACTCCTTTGTGTGTGAAATCCAATCGTTCATCATACGCGAGGTTCGGACCAAAGATAGCCTCTAATGTCATGCACATCATGTAATTGGTTTCGTGCCGATCGGGTATGCGAGCGTCGTGATCTGGCTGCTCAAATGAGGCGTGCTGTTACTAAATTTTTTACAACTTCCTTCATGGATCATCGACTTTCATTTATTTTTTCTCTCTGCTCAAGCGTCGTCATGCGGCATACCATATATCGAATTGCTCGTCTTAGTGAGATGAAAACGCTCATCAAATTTGAGAGCGATCCTACTTGGAACGAGTGAGTTATAGGCCCCGAAAGTGAATGCCCGTGATTGTAAAAACAGCCACCTTTAGTGGTGTTTTCGTGCAGGATGGCCACACGAGACTAGTGTGTGGCCTATCCCTTTTTGGTATTTTACCCATAACTTTGTCTTAGAGTGCCCGATTAAGCCGAAACTTGACCCATAAGGGTTTTTTACCATGACAGATCTAATGGAGGTAGTCTCACAGTAGTTTGATGCACCAAAAGTATGATTCTAATTACAGGGTCTATTTCAAGGTGCTAGAGACCGATTTGGCTGAAATTGTTTCTTTGTGTTCACTTCCTTAGACAAGTATGATCGTGATGAAACTTGACAGGTGGTCTTTCGAAGTGCTGATAAAGATCTTGACCAATTCTAGGGCCATTCTGAGGCTGTCGAGAATTTCCACTGTTTTGTAGGCTTTATTGACCTGCTTCCTATCAGAGACCAAGGTGCTGAAAAATACTTTCAAATAGCAGCTTGACACTTGTGGCGTGGCCTGTTATCGCACGTGCGGAGGATGACCGATCACCGTCCCATGACTTCTCACCTCCTCAACCGTTACAGCCTCCCAACCCTCTTCTGCTCGTCGGGAATCCACTCCTGTACACTGAGAAAACCCTCTCCCGCCTCCTGCTTGTTGCTAGAGTTGGAAAAACCACTAGAAATCCCTGAAATCTTCCCTGCGATCTTGCGGATTTCCCTTCTCCCTAGTTTCCCACTTCAGCAGTCCACCAAGGCTCACCGAAATTCCGCTAAATTTCTGGTGAACTCAATGCAGCCCCTTCTCCTTCTCCTTCAACAACCAGAGAGCCGGCATAGCCCTCTGAATGCTCTAGACCTCCCCTTCCAAAGCAGAATGACCGGAGAAGCACTCGAACTTTGGCAGGGCACCTCTACAAATGTTGTCAAGGCCCCAAGAGATCCTCTTCCTTGCTCAAAAAGCTTTGATGCTGGCTGAAAACTGTTTGCAGACACGCTGTAAAGCTTCACACCTCCTGAAGTTCACCAGAAAAATCCCTAAAGTCCTGTCTCTACAAGTTCTGGCTGAGAAGTGCTCATCAAAAAACCCTCACTAGGAGCTTTGGCTCTCTCTCTCTTTAAAAGGCCTTTCTACTATTTTACCCTTCGGTAAAATAGTAATGTGGGTTTCTCCCCCTTTTATACCCCACAGTACTGGAGACTTCCCCCGACAAACTCAGAATGATTCTCCAGTCCCCAGCTCTTAATGGCGATAAGGCTAGGCCGAGGTAGCCAAGCTCGAGACCTAAAGCAGAATCGTCGCTCACCTCGTTAAGACTTCGTTCAGGGGACTAGCACCGCATGCTTTGTTTGGAAGGTTGTCATCGCGCATCTCGTTCAGGGACTACCACCGAGTGCTTCGTCAGGAGGCTATTGTCGCGCGCCCCATCAAGGAGTTATCCCCCTACGTCTGGCCAAGGGCTACTGCCACGCCCTTCACCAAGGTACCTGACACCATCATTCAGGTCTAATGCTGCACTTAGCATCATACACAAGCTCGGCGCCCCCCTTGCGACCATTAGCCCATATCCTCAAGAAGTTGATTCCCTATACCACAACCTCCCCCCTCAGCAAGCCCAGCTTTTGATAATGCCTCTATTCCCCATGGAGTTGCATTGCCATGGTCCACACTACATGACCTTAAACTGTATCGCCATGGTCCACGCCGCATGACCTTAAACTGCATCGCCATGATCCGCGTTGTATGACCTTAAACTACATTGCCATGGTCTGCCCTGCATGACCTTAAACTGCATCGCCATAGTCCATGCTGCATGACCTTAAACTACATCGCCATGGTCCGCGCTGCATGATCTTAAACTACATCACCATGGTCCGCGCTGCATGACCTTAAACTGCATCGCCATGTTTCGTGTTGTATGAACTTAAACTGCATCGCCATGGTCCATGCCGCATGACCTTAAACTGCATCGCCACGATCTATGCTGCATGACCTTAAATTGCATCGCCATGGTCCATGCTGCATGACCTTAAACTGCATCGCCACGATCCATGCTGCATGACCCTAAACTGCACAGCCATAGTCCTTGTCTCATGACTCAAAACTGTATGACCACAATCCAAACTATACGACCTTAAACTATAGAGGAGGTCTAGTTGCACGACCTCAAAGTGCAAAGTCCTTGTCACATGACTTTAAACTTACGACCATGGTCCAGCTGTGTGACCTTAAACCATAGTGCACGTCCTGGTCGCATGATGTTAAAAGACTTAGCACCACGGTCCAAACTATATGACCCTAAAATGTAACAGAGGTCTAATTGCACGACCGCAAACTGCATGGTCCTAGCTGTATGACTTTAAATTGCACAGCCAAGGTCCAAGCTACAAGACCTTAAAACTACAACACGCAGCACGTCGAATGGTCCATATGCATAACTCCAACTAAACCCCCAACAAAGTTAGGTTCATGTAAGGGTCGTACTCATCCCATCATCTCCAAGGAGTTAGAGACATCCTTCCTTCAACCCACGGGGGGGTTCATCCGTGCCCGGGCCTCTCGGAGTTCCATGCACACCGATATTCATTATCCCCATGGAGTCACATTGGCCCTCTTAATCCTAAATGAAGGCTTTCCCGTTAACTACCCCTCAGGGTCACCACCTTCGTCTACATCTCTTTACATGTGGATAGCCTTAACTATCTTTATCCCTGGGGAGTCAGATTGCTAGCCACATACCTAACCCCACGCAACCCTACTGACATAATGACTCGTACACGATCCATGTTGTATGACCTTAAACCTACATAACCACGGTCCAAACTCTATGACCATAAACTGTAGCGGAGGTCTAGTCGCACGACCTTAAACTGCACAGTCCTAGTTGCATGACTTTCAACTGTGTAACCACGATCCAAGCAATATGACCTTAAACCATATTGCATGTCCTGACCGCATGATGTTAAATTGCTTCTCCCAGATCCAGGAGGCACGACCTTGAAGACGCCCCATGAGTGCGCACATCTCCCTTTCTGCATGCATCTTCACGTACGTCTTCCCTAACCTGCCCATTGGTGCGTGCATACCCTCTTCTTCTTCTCTCTAGTAAGTCTATGTACGTGCAAACACCCTTTACGTGCATCACCATGCACGTCCTCCCTAGCCGGCCCATTCGTGTGAGTGGGCCACCTTCACCATCTTTCATCTCATTTCCCAAAGTCTTACCTATGCTCACCAAACGGCAAGAAATCTCACCGCCAGCGAGTGGGTCACCACTTTTCACCAACCATCCAATCAACTCTCTACAGGCAACTTCATGCCACTCTATGGCCTCTACAGACTAGCACTCATTACAGCTATGGTCCAGCTGTATGACCTTAAAACTATAGCGCACGTCCTAGCCACATGACGTTAAAAGGCTTCGTATAGGTCTCGAAGGCATGACCCTAAACCACATCTTCTCTAAAAAAAAGGGGCATGGTCTACCACCTGGACAAGGGAACGCCATGAGTAAAAATGACTGATGGGCATGGTCACGAAACCATGAGTAAGAGAGTTCCGTGCAAAAGTAAACCCAGGCATAGCGAAAATGCCAAAAAGGCATCATGAGCAAAAATGGATGAAAAGGGTGGGCATGACCACAAAGTCATCGGTAAAAGAGCCCAAAAATAATGGAAGTGGGTGAAATTGTCTTCACCATGCCACTTCCCCTGTTCAAGTGAAAACCCGTGAAAGGGCGCTTGGACCGACAAAGCAGGTGGATGCACTTTCACAGTCTCGACCGACACCCCAGTTTCCACGGCTCATCAGGGAGTGAGAGCCTCATAAAATCTCCCCAGCAATCATGGCTCGTCATGGAGTGAGAGCCTCACAAGATCTCTTCAGTTTCTACGGCTCGTCAGGAAGTGAGAGCCTCACAAGATCTCTCCAGTTTCCATGGCTTGTTAAGGAGTGAGAGCTCTACAAGATCCCCTCCGTTTCAATGGCTCGTCAAGGACTAAGAGCCTCATAAGATCTCCCCAATTCGGCAACAACAAGAGTCCTCGAGGGTGAGGACAATGACAAAAAGATCCCTCCATAATGCTAACGGCCATTATGAAGGCAAGAGACTGACAAGGCCAGAGTTGCCACAGGATTCAGGGTACATCTCTCCAAAGCCCTCTAGCCAGCAGGGGACCAAAATTTCGTATGGACCAGAAGCCCCCGACTGGACTCTGCTAGACGGGACCTACAGGGATACTGTACACATCAAAGGAAAACCAGGTGTAGCAGGAGACAGTGCCGACCAGAGGCTCATAGCATTTGGCCTTCAAAAGGCCTTGTTCTGTACGAGGAGGTCCTGACAAAGGTCTCATGCTTCAGAACCATTGAGAGTCCTTGAGGGTGAGAATGATGACGAAAAGATCCCTTCAGAAATGTTGAGGACCATCACGAAGGTAAGAGACGGACAAGGTCAAGTTTGTCATAGGATTCAGGGTACATCTCACCAAAGCCCTCTAGCCAACAAGGGACCAAACTTTCAAACGGGCCAGAAGCCCCAAACTGGACTATGCTAGACGAGACCTACAAGGATACCCTCCACATCAAAGGAAAACTTGGTGTAGCAGCAGATAGTGCCGACCACAATTCATAGCATTTGGCCTTCAAAAATGCGTGGTTCTGTATGAGGAGGTCCTAACAAAGGTCTCATGCTCCAGAACCACAGAGAGTCCTTGAGGGTGATGAGGATGATAAAAAGATTCCTCCATAAATGGTAAGGACCGTCACGAAGGCAAGAGACTGACAAGGCTAGGGTTGCCACAGGATTCAAGGTACCTCTCACCAAAGGCCTCTAGCCATCAAAGACCAGACTTTCGGAAGGGTCAAAAGCCCACGACTGGACTCCGCTAGATGGGACCTATAGGAATACCCTACACATCAAAGGAAATCCTGGTGTAGTAGCAGACAACACCGACCAACAGAGGTTTGTAGAATTTGGCCTTCAAAAAGGCATGGTTCTGTACGAGGAGGTCTTGACAAAGGCCTCATGCTCTAGAACCACAGATAGTCTCTTGAGGGAGCAGACTCTACAAATATCCCTCAAAATTCTTGAATGATTGCACTTCTTGATTCTCTCGAAGCACAACATTCGGTGGGGCATGCTGTTGGAAAGTATTTTTCATCAACATGAGTCCTCAGCTCAATAAAGGCCTAGCAAGTAGTGGAAATTTTGACAATCTCATAACAGCCCCAGAACTAGCCAAGATCTTCATGAGGTATCTCAAAATTCTCTTGCCAAGTTTCGTCGCATTCCGATATGTCTAAGGCAGTGTAGACTGAGGAACAGTTCGGCACAATCGACGTACAGCACCTTGAAACGGAACCCTATAACTAGAGCCACATTTCAAAGTCTCAAATTGATGGGGGACTACGACCATTGGATCTGGCACGGTTTAAAACCCCCAGCAGTCAAGTTTCAGCCCAAATGAACACTCCAGGAAGACTTTATAGGAGAAAGAGTGAAACAAGAGGAGTGGCACGTTATTCCCGTGTGGCCACCCTGCAACACTACACCATTAAAGGGACAGTCATGACTAGTGACTTTTGACACTCATATCTTGGTCATCCCATGTCAAATCGTGCCCAAATTTGGTGAGCAAGTTCCTCTAGTCAAGACGAACGATTCAATATGTGGCACGCCCCGTGACGATACCCGAGCGTGAAGAATAACTAAAGAGAAGTTGTTCATCCCTGAAGAAAGTGCAGGAAATTCAGCGTCATTCATGCCTAGCTCGAGTGCCAAATTACGCCACTCTTGAACCCGATCGACACGAGACCAATTCTATTACAGGAGTAAAGTCTCGAGCCATCTTTGACCTGAGCCCCATACATGATGAATGGTCGGATTCTGCACACAAAGCCGACGAACATACTGCAAATTCTGTCACTGGAATCCTTGATTCCGACCAAAATTTCAAACTCGCAAAATATTTGTTCGGCCACGAAATCGAGCTGTGTTTGGTGCCACGTGATCATAGCGGCATGCTCAGTATGATTCAAGTAAGAAAACACTGAAAAATGTCAAGGAACGAACACACTTTTGATTTGAAGTTTCAAGATCTGCTCAAAATTCAAGTCACATGATCGTGCACAAAACACGATCCATGGCTCGAAGTTGGTTTCAAATCGATCATCATGCCGAGCCCCATAAGAAAACAATCATCCGACGATCAGCCGGGCATCAAAACGACCCCGGATCAGCCATGTAAGAACACGTAATTCGTAGGGCAATACAAGGATTGTTCTGAAATTCCACAACTTGTTAGGAAGGGCCAAATCTGTCATTTTGCAACCTATTTTCTAATTTCTTTTAAATCAATTTAATCTTAATTTTTAGGAATTAGGGTTACTTTCGATCATCCACCCATGTTTGGGGCACACTTCTACATATACATACCATTATGCACACAGCAAAAAACAAAAACGAGAAGGTGAGACAAAAACATACACACATAAGAGAGAGATTTCACTTAATACAAGTTTCTCTTTCTTACAATTGTGGTGTTACGCTTGAGAGAAAGGGTGAGGTGAGAGAAACTTTTGACCAGTAC
>NW_006499948.1:86124-123551 GCF_000471905.2 Amborella trichopoda | reverse complement strand
TCTCTTCTTCCTCTTCTTCTTAGGTGTCCCTCGAGGAGGACTGCACGGCAGTGGAAGTGCCATGCATGCCTCTCCCTTGGTCGTGCATGGTAATGGCAGCACCATGCATCAGTCTCCCTCCCCTCCTTCTCTTTTGTCCCTTACCCTCGAGCAAGATTCTGA
Source organism: Amborella trichopoda (assembly GCF_000471905.2). The sequence continues at coordinate 123,389 of NW_006499948.1, read as the reverse complement.
GAAAGCGATCTCAAGTTCCAGGTCCACCAGAGACCCGAGACACGTGCCACCAGATCACCTAGATCCAGAGGGTGAGATCGAGGCACATAACTTGCAATCCATCCTCGAAAAGATGGAACATCTAAGGTCCCCTTCTTCCCGCCATGAGACCGATTCTCCGTTTGGTGAGGACACAGTTCCCAGGCAAACTCCCCCACCGATCTCCCAAGACCATTCTCCTTCTCGCTGGGTTTCCCAAATAGACGTAGATGCCATGGTGGCCCACAATCTCAAGAACAAGGTCCCGGGCAAGCAAGAGGTGCCACTTTACCAGAAGTTGTACCCCTCGTACATTGACCAGGTGTAGTTCCCCCCAAACTATCAAAAAGGAAAGCTCCCTCTATTCAATGGTACTACATCCTTGCATCAATATACTGCTCTCTTTCAAGCAGCTTGTCGAGAGATGGCAACTGATGGGCAACTCCGTCAGTTCGTCGAGACTCTCGAAGGGCTAGTCTTCCAATGGTATGCTCGGTTGCCTCCAAACTCGATGCACACCTGACAGGAAATGAAGTCGTTGTTTTACCAACGCTTCTATGAAGTCCAAAGGAACGTGGAAACCATCGAGCTCCTCACTTTGACTCAAGACCCAGGTGAGCCAGTTGACAAGTTCATCGCCTGATGGAGATATCTGGCAACCTTTCAAACCTGCATATGAAATATGCTTCCCTATATCGCCCTACATGTCGAGGCCTCCAATCCACCCTCCATGTCAGCGATCATCTTTAAAGCAATTCGTATTGAGGGTATGTCCAAGCACCATGGCAGATCTCGTCATCAACCCTTCGGCTCGAATTTTCCCTCCAACAATTGGAGCAACCAGCAAAAAGCGGTGATCAATGCGGCTGTCACCCCTCAAACCCTGGACCTCTCCAAGGCACAGACGCCTCAGGTCAAGGGCACGCAGTAGTCCTATAATAAGGTCTCGCCTCCTAAAAATATTAATCGAAATAGCACTAGAACAAGGTGTATCCTTTTGACAAGGAGTGGGTTTTTGCACTGCTTCGACTACTACTGGAGCAAAACATGATCCAGTTGTATTACGCCTATCACAGGAAAGTAGGCAACCTCACTCAGAACTGCTAAAGCTCAAAGAGTTAAAGAAAGCGTTCGGGGTAACTGAGGCTTCTCACATAGTGACAATACAAGAATATGATGGGGCACCCGCCATCCTCCGTGCACTATTTTTCATAGTGCTTGAAGACGAACACATCATGCCAAAGCCAACAAGGCAGCTCAAGTTCCTGCCTCCAGGAGCTAAGAACCTTAGTGCTCGTACCACCTGATACGAGGTTATGACTTGAGCGAATGCACTAGCTTCCATGAGCTCTTGGCAAAGAAGATGCGGCAATGCCAAGAAGTTCATGGTAACCCAGAAGGACACCCTCAAGTCCCTCTTCCACCAATGCAAGAAGAACTCTCGACGTAAGCCTCGGGAAGCGCTGAGCTAGACCCTCTGCAAGCCCTCTTCGAGACGATGCTCCAACAGGGTCTCGTCACTCCCAATACTGCTAAGCAACCGAGATGTCTTGCCTAATGAACAGAAAACCTCTGATGCCCATATCACTAAGTATGGGGCCATGAGCTGAAAGAATGCTCTAGGATTGAAGCCGTAGTAGTTGAGAAGGTACAGGAAGGCCACATCGTTTGCACCGTTCTCCCAAAGCGCTTCCAAGCCATCACTCCCATCCAAGAAGAAATCCCACTACAGGTCCCCTATGAGCATACACTGGGCCCTTCAGAGCCCTCGACTTCTCAGCCTTGGAAGTCTACCATGGGAGAAGTAGGCTCAAATCCCTGAAGCGTGAAGCAGTCCACCAAGCTAGGACTACTCACCAACCCGATAGGGCAGACCAAACACCTCCTCATGGATCTAGATGGAGATGAGCACCCAAGTCAGCTCGTCCAAGCAATCGTGTTCCTCAGCCACCAATCGAGGAAGAATTTCTCAAGCCTTTTCCTCCATTGCCAACCTTATAGGATTTCATCCTTGGCACAGCTCGCCTTATCATGTCGTCCAATTAGACGGACGTCCTTGAGTCATCAACAACTTAGGATTTGTCCAATATGGGTGATGACGCTAAAAGCACCCCACAATGGTCAAAGCCAGGGCAAGATCTAAAATACTCCATGCGCATGTCCAATTCCAACGACGACTTAAAAAGCTGCCCTGAACATTCTAACTCTTTTTGTGCTCCCTCATCTTCTATTTCATCCACAGTTGCAGCTCGACAGTGCCCAGACTTCAACACTTTACACAGAGAGCTTGGATGCACCATCCTCAACAAGTCGCAGTGGATGCGCCTAAGAAAGATGCTGGCCCAGGCAGCTGAGTTTCTTGACAGTCACTGATGCCCTGTTAACCCAAGCCAAAACCGAGCCATCCTCAAGATCCTCTTCCAAAGAGGCCTCCCACATTGTGCAAATCTTGGAGGTACCATCTAGCACAAGGCAAATGAAACTGAGATCGCGGAAGAAGCTACAGCCCACACCTCAAAAGCTCAAGGTCCTCAAGTTTCCTAATCCTTCACTTTTCCCTAAGCCTCAACCTCAAACCTCTACATCCCTAATACAAATACCTATTGGCTCCCCATCAACCCAAACCGCGGCAATTAAACAACAAAGTCAGCCAGTGTCACAAACCAAAGCCTGTTCCTAAACCTACCCTACTACCTACACCAGTGACTGGATCAGGAACACAGAAGACAAATGAGGATAAAGCGAAATATGAAGTAATTGAGCATTTGAGAAAACCTCCAGCCCTTCTAAGTATCTATGATGCCCTTCTGTTGTCTAGATACTATCGTATGGCCTTGGTTCAAGCTCTTTCTAAACTAGAGTTGCACGAGACTGAAGTGGAGCCTATTGAGGTTGACCCAGCCATCCTGAGTGGGTGCATGGCAATCTCTTTTTTTGAAGATGACCTTCTGTTGGGAGGTAAATTTTATAATCGCTCCCTCTTCATGAATGGTGAATTACATTCTTGCCTTATCAACCAGATCATGTTGGATGAAGGGTCGACAGTCAACCTAATCCCAAGAAGATCCTCACCCGATTGGGATTAGTATCTGACAACCTCACTCCTACCCACATCATTGTGCAAGGGTTCAATCAATCAGAATAAAAGCCGACTAGGATTGGGATTAGGATCAAATGGGAGACAGCACACAGTCTATGCTGGTAAGAGACCGTTCCCTGTAGTCGAGACGCACTATGCCAACGTTAAGTATTATTTCACAGACCTTCCAACACCAGAAAAGTCAAAGGATGATGATTGGAAGCCTATGAGAGAGACAGGATCCTCGTCTCATGATGATGTTGAAGATCTGGGGCAAATGATCACAAACATGTTCAAAGAAGAGGAAAGACAAGGCAAGATCCTTCCTTTGACTCCTATCTACTCAAGTATACCTTGCCACGTCTCCGAGGTCATGTTATCACCCCTAAAGATGAAGCTTCCCCCTCTACTTCTAATTCGCCATAACAAAATGACAAGCTAGAAGCAACTCCTAAGACTGAGGAAGCCCTAGAGGTAGACCTTCCAGCACCAAGGGTCACCTATACGCCGGACCAGCAAAGGGTTCTGCATGTCCCCATTGCTCTTTTAGAAGCATAATTGGCACAACCACCAAGGAGGGTACTCCAAATTCCATCCTCCTTGAACAAGGGGTTCACCAGCAGCCAAGAAAGGTCTTACACCTCTCAGAGGCTCCTAAAGAGGTACAGTTGGACAAGAGTCAGCCCTCCGGCTCTTAAGAACAAGACCCCATGGTAGAGCTGAGAGGTGAGGTTCGTAACCTCTAGAATCAATTAGAGGTTATGCGCATCGTTTCAAAGCACTTGAAGGAGTTTGTCCCTGAGACTAAGACTTATGACGAGCTCAAAAGCAATGTACCTTGAATCGAAATCGAAGCCAAGGATCCCCCAGATTGGAGTATTTACAGGAAATAGGCTCACCAAATCATGAGAACCATGAATTATGAACCCCTGTCCAATCAAACACTAAGGGGTGAGGAAGTAACTGCTCCCCCATTCGAGGTCATTGAAGCCATGGCAAGCTGTCAAAAGACGAAGCAAGGAGTGGGATATCCTCTTTCGTCTCATACGGTGAAGGGGAAGAAGCAATAAAAAAGAGAAGGAAGAATAAAAGACATGTCGCATGTAGAAAGAGAATAGAATTGTTCCATTCAGAAATTAAGAGGCCATTACAAGCTTCTTTTCTTTACAATAAGAAGAAATGAAAAGAAAAAGAGAAAGAAGGCATCGTCAAAATTGATCAATTTCTTCATTGATCTTCCCCCTATATGTTGTAGTTGATACCGTCGCCCGCTCTATTTCGCCCTTCAACCCTGCCACCAGGTCCGCCTCATTCTCCATCAAGGCGGTCACTTCTCCCAAGGAATACTTCAGGGCCAAAATGTTAGCGAGAAGCACCTTGTCGTTTGCTTCCCAAGCCACAGTCTCCTTCTCCAGCTTGTCAAGCTTTTGCGTCAACTCTCCATCACCTTACGGTGGTGGGCGATGGCCTCTTCACCAAGGTCAAATCACTGAGAGACTGCAACATCCCTCTGCTGCAACTGGGTTTCTACCAGTTCATGGTATCGCAGAAGTTAGGATTCCAAAGGGGGTAACTGCAAGCCCTCTAACCGCTGCGCAGTTTCTTCTTCACGCAAGGCCTTTGTTCTCCACCAGTCTGGCTCATTTACGATGCCATCAAAGTAAGGGACGATCTCTGGTACTCCCCTTGCAAGGGCGACCTGCCACAACTACTGGATTGCACATTAAGTTCAATAAGAAGCAGACCCTTTAGCCTCTGCACACCCAAATGAAGCATGTCCATCATTATGCCGAACAGCCCACTCAAGCTAGGCCTAAGCAGTGCTGTTGAGGCTACTGCACTAGGAAGAGTATCAGTCTCTGTGGCAGAACCCCACAGGATCATATCCATGAGAGCCACCGGCTCCTCTTGAGGGACTATGAGGCCCAATATCTCATCATTTGCAAATGTGAAAGGGGCCCTAGTTTCAACCTGCTCAGCCCTTATAGCCTCCTCACCTGGCTTGTCAACCTCACCATTAGCAAGCTCGAGCCCTCCAAGGCTAGCCTCTTATCCTCGCCCCTCATTTTTTCGAGCGCTCCAAAGCGGTTTCATCCCCTTCAGGGCCAATCCCTTCTCCCTTTTCCCTCTCTTCTTGAATCGTCGTCTCCTCCTCGACAGGTTCGACACCTTCTTCGCCCTTGTCTTCCACGATGACCATTTCAGTCATGAGTTCCCCCATAAGACCCGCCCCCTCTGCAGCCAAGGGTGCCGCCTCTGGGCCCTCAAAATCTGACCCTTAGGGATGTATTATCGCTGCATCCTCAACTGTTACATCACTTAAAACAATTTCATGTTGCTCGGGTGGCCCCTCGTCAGTCCTTAGGGCACTAGCCTCTTTTATGACCACAAGCTCTACCGGGGCTTCCCTTTCCTCGGTAGGCAAAGCAACCTTCAGAGCTCTAGAGGCTCTCTCCACCTTAGCCACCTCATCAAGGCCAACCTCATCAGCCCCATTCACCTCCATCGGGATTGGGCCCTCTCCTTCAGCCACGGCACTTCTTGGTCCAAAGAAATTTCGATAGGGGCAGTAGGATCTGAGGCACCGGCTTGGGCCTTTGAAGGGCCAGAAGAAGATTCAGGTGAAGGAGAAGGCGAATCCTCAAGAGCAGATGGCGATATAGAAGCAGCGGGAGACACGTATGACTCCAAAGAAGCAACCGGCGAAGAGCCATCTCCTAGTTCCCAAACCACTGGACGCTTAAGCCCCTTAGGCTTTGAACCCTGACGAGAAAGTGCTAGAGGAACAGCTGGGGCACCTCACTTCCTCTTCCTTCCCTTCGCTTGAGAGGACACGGCAGTCTCAGAGGCACCCCTTCGAGAAAAGCCGCCAACAGAGGAGTCCTTGCCATCTTCCTCTGCCTTGTCTCCTTGCTTTAGGGATAATTCTCCCCTTTCTAGGGGTGGCCGACATCCCATGACCCCTTACTGGTAACTCACCACCAAAGTTCATGGGATTCAGTCGCTTGCACTCTTCTGCCAAAATATGGCAGCACAAACTTATTGATCTCTGTGAAATCCAAGCACGTGGCCCAAGCTGTGCGAATGTGCCTCTGGAGCCAATTCTCCCGGTTGGTTCCCAGCTGGTCCTTCTTCCAGCGAGTCACCTTGCTATGCTGCTTCTCACAGAATACGAAGAATGGGCAGCCTTGTTCGAGCCCTTGCTGCCTAGCAAATCTATGAGGGAAATACCCCTTGAGCTTCGCATTGTGAACAGTGCGGTAGGGAAGAACTCCGCCCCTGACACTCAACATATACATCAGCTCCTTATGAGTGGTAGGAGCACCATTCAGGCTCTTGCCCAGCTCGTCAACAAAGGCACGATCTGTGAGATTCCCAACCGAGAAAGCAGGTCTACTAATATGGAGATGGTCATTGTAAAACAAACTACGCAAGTGGCCAGGAGTATGGAAGATTGATTTCTGCCCGGCAATCCTCGGCAGAAACGGGCACATCGTTTCCTCCAATTCCCCAGTTCGGAGGTAGGTGCTCGACAAATAAGCCCCAAGCTAGCCATATACATAGTGGACGGGGAAAGGCGTCTTGAAGTCCCTTGGGAACGCTTCGCCATCCACTATGTCATTCCCTCCTTCATCGCCTTAATAGACTTTTCCCCTAGACATGGCTCTTAGGTCGTAGTAGATGCTGCAAAGGACCGGCTGTGCAAGAGAATATTCTCGTGCCCTCGCCGTGTCATAGGCCACATAGAAAGTGCCTAGATGAATAATGTCTGCACCTCTAGGGAGAGCAACTTGCACAAGAAAAGTACCAGATAAGCGGCCAGGAAGATATGCCCATTCTCCTTTTAAAGCTCAAAAACTAGTGGGGCCCCCTTCTCCCCTTTCCTCGGTGATGGACCGGCTTCATCATCACAGTCCCCATAGAAAAAGGCCCCCTACTTGGTGAAGGAGACGCGTCCCTTCATGGTCTCAAACCAAAGTAGCTAGTAAATTCCAAACAACTCCTGAAACCCAGCTGGTGGGTCTTCCTTCTCGACCCAATCATCTCCAAAAATGACCAAGTTCTGGGGCATGAACTCATCATGCATACTACCAACGAGTGGCAGCCCACCAATGAAATACAGATCTGGTAGAGATATCCCTGCTTCCCCATGACCAAGCAGCCATGTGTTGCTAACATGGCTCAAGGATTCCAAAAGCACCTTGACCGTGTTCAACCAACGGTCATAGTAGCCCACTGAGCACTGAATGGTAGCTAGCAAGGAACCACGCTTCATAATGTCCATGTATCACCTCAACATTTTCATGGTCAATGAGGAGTAACCCTTCAAATACTGGCGCTCTCCTTGTACCCGCAGCCCAGCAGAGGACTATTTCATGCCGGTGGTTTTCACGATCATCTTGCCTAGAGTCAGCAAGTCCCCATTTGAGGCTATATTTTGGTGCATGCAATGCAGGAGGCCTACTCCTTCTGCACTCACATTCCATCGTTATCTTCTCTAACTCCAAACTGAACAAGGTCACTAACAAAGGTGATGCTTAAAGGCCACCTCGGTTCACATAAGCTTTCAACGAGCCAGATTGGCTCATCTCTCACCAAGCTTTCACCGATGAATTCATTGGTGTCGAGCTCCCCTGCTCGCAGGAGGTTCTTCACATTTGGAATAGCATCGAAGGTTGGGCCATTAGAACAAAAGCTTCTCTATCAAAGGACACCAAGCGACCACGTAAAAATGCTCTCACAAGGGTATATCACCGACTGGTCACTTAAGGTGTAATGTCGGCACACTATCGTCGTTCCGCAACCAAGGGCAGGACTATCACCGTCTACCCGTTGAGATGGTATCGTCGTGTGTAGAAGGTAAGACTAACATCGTCTCACGACTAATGAGCTATCACCGTCTGCCAAACTAAACCAGAAGCACCATACGAAGACTTGAGCAAGGTGCGAGGTAACGTCGTCTGTATTTAACACATGTGCTACAGCTATTCATACATGCCACACGTGTGAGCCCCACCACCCTTGAAATCCAGACACACATGGTTAGGTGCCTCGATATCGCTCTCCAAATCTAGATGATCGAGCAGCACGCATCTCGAGTTTTGAGAGAAGACCATGGATGTTTCTGAGATCGCACTTTCGAGAACGTCGTTCGAGAACAGGGGCAAGTGTTATCAACCAATGAGAGAGGAATTTAAAGGTGGGTTTGATACTTACTCGGTCTAAATCATGTGGGTGCCCTCTTAGATCACGAAGAAAGCCCCCCAGTAATAAAACTGGTTCGAAATCGCCTCCCTTGGCTTGTATTCTTCTCATTTTCTAATTTTCTACAATCACACACATATATGGTAAAGGTTATAAGACATGTGGGTCAGACCTCACCGTTTTCCTCTTTGATGAACGTACACAAGCATGCACATTCAAAACGACGAAAGAAGGATGGGAGAAGAAAAAAATTTGACTAAGACAGAGGATTAGAGCGATGATTAGGTTGGTGGATAATTGGCCTGATGTGGTAGTAAAGCTAGGTAACTAAGACCAGCTCACAAGATTACTACTAGACGTCATTCCCAATATCGACTAGCTAGGCATGATGGTCAGTCTGTCATGGTAATAAAGTAGGCTAAGAAATCCTTGCACAACAACATTATAGCTAGACGACATGACTACCACGAGAGGCTAACCTCAATCCCTTTAAGTCGAATGAAGGAGTCGCAAAATTAAAGTATGAGGAAAGAATAAGAAGAGAAGGAGAGAAAGAAAGAAGTAGGGTGAAGAAAGGAAGAGAAGAGCATGAAAGACGAGAGGATAAAAGAGAGAGAGAGGGAAGGAAGGCGCAGTCAGGGCTAAGCATTGCCGACTATGTTAGAAGGAAGAGAGAGAGAGACAGTCGGCACTAAGCTTTGTTGATAGTGATAGAATAGGTGACAGGAGAGGAGAGAGAAACCCAGTAGGTGTTACGTCTCACCAACTAACAGAAGAGGAGAAAGAAACTCAGTCAGCACTAGGTCTCACCGATTGACAAAAGAGGAGAGAGAAAACTAGTCAGCATTAGGTCTCACTGATTGATGAAGAAGAGAGAGAAAATTGATCGGTGTTAGGTCTCACCGACTGACAAAAGAAGAGAGAGAAAACTAATGGTGCTAGGTCTCACTGACTGACAGAAGAGGAGAGAGAAAATTAGTCGGTGCTAGGTCTCGTCGATTAACAAACGAGGAGAGAAAAAAACAGTCGCCGCTAGGTCTCCTCCACTGACAGAAGAGGAGAGAGAAAACCAATCGTCGCTAAGCCTCACCGGTGGTGACAGAAGAAAGAGAGAACCAATCGGCACTAAGCCTTGTCGGTTGTGACAGAAGAAAGAGAGAACCAACCAGCACTAAGCCTCACAGGTTGTGACAGAAGAAAGAGAGAACCAACTTGCACTAAGCCTCACAGGTTATGACAGAAGAGGACGGATGGAGACAAAGATGAGAAGAGAGGAGAGAGAAAGAGATATATATGAGAAGAGAGAATGAGAGAGAAATATATAAAGATGAGAAGAGAGGATGAGATAGATAGAGATAGAGATTAGAAGAAGAGAGAGGGGAGGACAGAGAAAGTTACCTTCCTAAAGGGTACTGACCCTTTTCTTCTCTCTCCTCTCTCTCTTTCCAAGACATACCCAAGAACTTCAGTAAGAATGGAAATTTTATTGAATCAATCAAAAAAATGAACCGAAGCTCTTTATAATTTAGCTTTGCACGTTTATATAGAGTTGGGCTAAAACAAGGGTGTACGCTTAAAAACTAGCTCGAATTGAAGATAATTGGAATTTAATTGAATTAAAAGAAATTCTAAAAATGGGTGCAAAAGGATTGTTTTGTCCCTGCCTAATAATGTGTTGAATTTCAAAACAGTCCCTGATCCTGCCCGAGAACTTGTGTGATATTCCAATGCTAACTCGAGGTTGTTCTGATGCCCATTTGATCTAAAGATTATTGTTTTCTTGTAGGGATCGTCATGGTGATCATTTTGATACCAACTTCGAGCCATGAATCATGTTTTTGAGCCATGATCATGAGACTTGAATCTTGGATGAATCTCGAAAACTTCAGATCAATTGGGTGCTTGTTCCTCGATGTTTCTTCATGATTTCTTTATTGAAACACACTGAGCATACCTTCATGATCATGTTGGAACGAATGTAGCTTGATTTCGTGTCCGGATGAAGATTTTGTCGTCTTGAGTTTTTTGCCAGAATCTTAAAATCCGACGACCAAAATTTATAGCAGTTTTGACACCTTCATGTGTGAAATCCAGCTGTTCATCATACGCGAGGTTTGGACCAGAGATAGCCTTAGACCTCACGCACATAATGCAATTGGTTTCGTGCCAATTGAGCATGCGAGCATCGTGATCTAGCTGCTCGAACGAGGCATGCTACTACTGCATTTTTTTGCAACTTCCTTCATTGATCACCAACTTTCATTTGGTATTTCTCTCTATTCAAGCGTCATCATGGGGCGTACCACATATCGAATTGCTCACCTTGATGACACGAACACGCTCACCGAATTTAGGAGCGATCCGACTTGGAACGAGTGAGTTATAGGTCTCGAAAGTTACTACCCATTGCTATGAAAGCAGCCACATTTAATGGTGTTTTTATGCAAAGTGGCCACACGGGAATAGTGTGAGACCTACCCCTTTTCGGTATTTTACCAATAACTTTGTCTTAGAGTGCCCGATTAAGCTAAAACTTGACCTATTGGGGTTTTCGATTTGTGTCGGATCTAATGATGGTAGTCGCACCGCTGTTTGACGTACCAAAAGTATGGCTCTAGTTACAGGATCCATTTCAGGGTGCGAGAGACTGATTTCGCTGAAATTGTTTCTATGTGTTCACTGCCTTAAACATGTCTGATAGCGATGAAACTTGGCAAGTTGTCTTTTGAAGTATTGATGAAGATCCTGACCAATTCTAGGGTCATTTTGAGACTGTCGGGATTTACCACTATTGTGTAGGCTTTATTGACCTGCTTCCTACCAGGGACCAAGGTGCTGAAAAATACGTTCAAACAGCTTGCCCCTCCGATTGGTGTGCTTTAAGAGAAGTGAGAAGGAAAATCATTGGGAAAATTTCCTTAGACTTTTACTCTTTTTCTTCCTAACCACAGGACTACATGAACGCCGAGGAGATTCATGTAATGGTGTAACTAGGCTGCTCAGACGTAGAGATGCATTGTTCATGGGTCCGTCTGTGGAGACTTTAAGGGGAGAAGAGACATTTTTTAGGGATCTTATCGAAGTCCTCACCCTCGTGTGGACTATTTGTGATTCTGAATCTAAGGATTTTGTATGAACTTCGTTAATCAAAATCGGGCCCGTCTGGCAACTGAGTGTCATGTAGAAGGGCATCGTTCCCATTTGGTCTGGGTTCATTGGTTTGCTTTGGTAGGCACTATTAGATGCTACACCAGGTTTGCTTTTGACGTTCAGAGTACCATTATGGGTCTCGTCTATCGAGTCCAGTCGGGGGCAGGTTCTATTAGCTGATCCCGAAGGTCTAGTCGTGTTGGCTAGACAAGCTGAAGTCTCTGACAAGTTCTCCCCTTACTTTGTCAGTTTCCTGCCTTTGTAATGTTTGTTTCTAGAGTGTATTTGTGACCTCGTGGGAATAATATTCTTCCTCATGAGACTTGTCTTGTCGTTTTGGTGAGTCTTTTGCCTTTCGAGTCCTTTTGCAACTGGACTTAGACTGCCAGAATCTTGTCCTTAAAGCCCATATTTTTTAGTCCTGCCATTTATGATGCTAGGGATTTTTCTTCGCATGAGTGACGGCTGAAGTCGCCTATTAAGATGAGTGCGGCATCAACCTGCTTATTGGTCCAAGCATCCTTTACAAATTTTAGCTTGAACTTGGGAATTGGCGTCATAGAGACGGTTTTCACCAACTTTTTTTTATTTTGGGGGCTCTTTTACCCATAACCTTTCGGCTATGTCCACCCTTTTCAGCCATTTTTACTCACGATGCCCTTTCGGGTTTTCACCGTGCCCAGTTTTTATTCACGAAACTCTTTTACTCATGGTTTCATGACCATGCCCGTCCATCTTTTTTACTCATGGCGTTCCCTTGTTAAGGTATACACAATGCCCATTATTTTTTATTTTTTATTTTTTTAATAAAGGCGTGGTTAAGGTCATGCCTTCGGGACCCATGCAAAACAGTTAATGTCGTGTCGCTAGGACGTGCATTATAGTTTAAGGTCATACAGCTAGACCATGATGGAGATGGATGAAGTCTGTGGAGGCCATGGAGTGAGTATGGTGATGGTTTGACTCACTTGGGAAATTGGCATTAGGCTTCCTATGATGTATGAAATTTGAGTGGATGATGGTGACCCACTAACTTACAACAAGTATGGATGGCGGGATGGTTCGCCATTTTGTTAGCGCGGTTGAGACTCACTGGAAACTGAGGTGTGGTGATGAAGTGAATGAACTCACTGGGGAGGTAATGAAGGTGGCACGTGCACACTAACAAGTAGGTTAGGGAAGGCGTGCGTGAAAGTGCAAGTAAAGACGTGTGCGCATATGTGGGGACAAGTTTATGGTCATGCCTTCTAGACCTGTGCAAAGCGGTTTATTATCATGTGGTCAAGAGATGCACTATGGTTTAAGGTCATACAGCTAGACCACGGTTATGTAGTTTAAATTCATCCAACTAGGACCGTGCAGTTTAAGGTCGAGCAACTGGACCTCCGCTACAGCTTAAGGTCATATAGTTCGGACCATGATTATGTAGTTTAATGTCATACAACTAGGATCATACAGTTTAAGGTTGTGCAACTAGACCTCTGCTACAGTTTAAGGTCGTACAGCACGGACTGAAGTGTTGACCCTTTTAACGTCATGTGGCTCGAACATGTACTATAAGTTTTGGGTCATATAGCTACACCGTAACTACACAGTTTTAAAGTCATGCAGATATGACCATGCAGTTTAAGGTCGTGCAACTAGACCTCTGCTACAGTTTAAGGTCATATAGTTCGGACCATGATTATGTAGTTTAAAGTAATACAACTAGGACCATGCAGTTTAAGGTCATGTAACTAAACCTCCACTATAGTTTAAGGTCATATAGTTTGGATCATAGTTGTGCAGTTTCAGGTCGTGCAGCATGGACCGTGGTTATGCAGCCATGTAAGTGAAGCTCCATGGGAAATGGATCTGTGGATGGCAATCCGACTCCATGGGGATAAAATGGTTAAGACTATTCACAAACTAAGGGGACAGATAGAAATGGTGTCCTGATGAAGGATGGCCAGCAAAAGCAAACTTCACTAAGGCTTAGTGAGAGGTAAGTATACTCTTTAGGATGAAAGATGGCTTAGTGTGCCAAAAATTCAAGAGGTAAGAATGACCCTAACTTCACTGGGGATAAGGGGTTGTAGTATGGGTGTGACTCCTATGGGGATGAGGGATAGCTCCTAACTCCATTAGGGATGATAGGTCATAGTTTCGGTGCAACAGCCTGGGTGCAACATCACTGGGGATGACAAGTCACGGCTTGAGTGCAACCTCACTAAGGATAAGTGGTAGGACGCACAAGACTTCAACCTGAAGTAAGTGACAATAGGTTGCTTGAAATACGGCCTACACCAGGTGTAGCGCTAGTGGTTTCTTACGAGTATTCAATCGGTGTTGAGTTCTCAAAAACACAACCGGTGCTGGATTGTTAAAGACTCAGGTGGCATTGTGAACAGCATGTGATATCGTTTGAAGACAACCGGTGCTAAGTTAATCGGTGCTGGGGTCGTTTGGAAACATGCCCAGCCATAGGGTTGTTTTGAAAACACACCCGGCACTAGGTTGTTTTGCAAACACACCCGATGCTAAGTCAACAGGCGCTAGGGTTATTTGGAAAACACACTTAGCACTAAGTCAACCGACGCTAGGGTTGGGTCAATGAGAGTTACCTCGGGCCTCAAGCTAAAGCCCGACTCAGCTCATCGTCGCTTGGCTTCCCTTAGACGCAACTAGAATTCCCAGTTTGTGAGGGGAATTTGAGGGTAGTGCAGGCTATATAAGAGGGGTAAAACCCCGTTTTCCCTCACTTTTCACCGAAGATAAAAAAAAACTTAAGACAAATTTTCTTAATAGTGAGCAGAGCATTTACAGGTGAAAGCTCCGACGAGCAGAGGGATTCTTGCAAAGGTGTTGCAGCAAGGCTTAGAGGGAAATTTTTGTAGAGATGGTTAAGGGATTGTTGGGAAAGGAAGAGTTGCAAGAGTTTCTCTGTTAGCATAGGAGTTTTTCTGAGAAGCAGGAGAAATTCTGATGGCAACAGGTTTTTAGTAGAAGAGGCGTGAAGTGAAACTCTGACCTATTCTGCACGTCTTAGGAGGTTTTTTTGGAGTTTTCAAGAAGTTTCCCCATGATTTTCACCACTTTTTGACACGGTTAATGGTGTTGCAGAGGTTTCTATGAACTTAAGGAAGTTTTCAGAAGTTCTCGGTGAGGTACTGGTGCTGTCCAGGTCAAAAACGTAGGCAGGAAAGTTTTTCAGCGGGTTTTCAGCCGTGTAGGAGAAGTTTCGGTGGGAAACGAACAGTCACGGAAGGTTGACCATCGTGGACGGTGTACAGTTGGTGAAGGTGAACCACCGTGGATGTGTCCGATTGTCAATCGTTCGCGTGTGAGGCGACACCGAAGGACGTGGAGACAATTGTCAGTCATCGTAGCTAAGTTCGAGGTGTCACGACTAAGATTCATGGCACGTGCGAGAGATTCGATCACAGTCGGCGCTAGCATTGGACAGGCTCAATTGACGCTGGGTGAATCTCAACTGGTGCTGAGTGCTGAAAGACTCAACTGGAGCTAGTCGTCTAGCACACAACCGGCATTGGGTGTTAGCAATTCAACCGATGCTAAGTGTTGAAAGACTCAACCGGCGCTAGCTGTTGGCACGCAACCGGTGCAGAGTGTTGAAAGACTAAACCAGCGTTAAGTGTTAGCAAACTCAGCTGGCGCTGATCCTGTGCCTTAGTAACATCTAGGAGTAAACCATCAGGCCCTCTATAATGGTTGGTTCTTCTTACCAAATTCTGTGAAGAGGCTTCCAAGGGAGGGAGAGATTGGCGTATGTGATTTTACATGCGAGGTTTTACTAAGGGGTGAACCCATGTGGCTAACCTAGCTAGTGTGCGAACCAGAGTGGCCCCTAAGCGTCACTTTCATTACTGACCCTGTTTGTTTCTAAGTGCACAAGGATAATGATGACAATGTCAATATTGAAGAAGGGATGGCACTTCTTCATTGTATGCGTCGGAACATAACTTCCGGGGAGAATTTACCCACCTTGGGGAAGCGAATGGTACAGGCCAAGGGATTACTAAGATGGTCACCAAAAGGCCTCCGGATTCAAGGGGAGAATCAATACTTAAAGGGATACACTTCCTGGACTGCCAAGGTATTGGCGTCGTACAAAAGCACTCTTGAACGTGCTTCACTATTAGCAACGGTCCAGTGTTCGAGCAGCTACAGCGACCGTTGCTCCAATATAATAACGGTGTTACTGGAGACATGGAGCCATGTCAGCAATACTTGGCTTCTTGGTCATGGTGAAGCGGGAATCTCTTTATTAGATCTTCATTTTATTGGAGGTCTCCCGATGATCGGGGTTATGTATGACAGTTCGTGCCCCTGAACTCAGTCATCTCTGGTGGTGTTAACTTGGGGGATGAAGAGATCTTCGAGGTCTACCAGTTGATCGCCAGTCGGTCTAGCAATGGCAGGGTCACCTTTACATAATGGGTGAACTTCTTTTGTGGGGATTATCCGGAGGGCGATCAAGGTACTCCAAAGGGGCAAGGGAAGGCCATCGCAAAGGAGACGCCTTTCGTATGTCAACTTGAGACTAGCGATGACCATGTCTTCTTGGCCGTGTACTTGGCCTTATTCTTGTACAAATTCATGCTTCCTGAGTGGGGGGACGACATTCATCCAAGCGTACTATATGTGGGCTGTGACATGGCTCAAGGGCGTGAATATGCCCTTGCTCAGCCGATCTTGTGCAATATATACCATGGTTTAGGGGTGATCTCCTGTGGAAAGGCATACAAGGGACAAGAGGGAGGAAGCGGGTTGAAGGAGAGGCTTTTCCCAGGGATTTTAAAACTCCATTCCATGTGCACTACGTGTACGGGTGGCTAGGGGCATATTTCCCCGATACCTACGTCAAGCACCAGTGCTCAAGAGATAAACTATGGCCCTTCTTGATGAGGATCGCGAACTAGAGGGTCATCTTCCACACCTCCGGGGAGGCTCGGGGTCTCTTTGGGAATGATTCTTTGAACATGAGGCATGTCCTTTTTTCTGTCAGGACCTTCATCGATCGTGCTTTCATTGATGAGTTGGGGAAGGAGCTAGACAGTGCTTCAACAACCATTAAGGAACTCATGTTCATCATGAGCATTAGAGAGGGGAGTCTTACCCTATCGAACTCCTCACAGTGCTAGGTTAGAGGGGTATTTCCCTCACCGCTTTACCGGTCAGCACAGGCTGGATCAGGGCTGCCGCTTCTCCGCTTTCTTCGAAAAGCGTTAAAGTAAGGTGAACAAGGGGAAGACTGAAGATTTTGGAACTTTTCGTGAATGCTAGCTGTCAAAGCATATATGGACCGCTTGGTCCATGTGTCTAGAGATGATAGAGACCGGTAAGTACGTAATACCTCACTTCGGCAGAAGGGTTCGGACGACGAAGGCCTATGTGAACTGGTGGAGAATCACCAGTAAATGATATTGGGATAGAGATCACCTTTGGAAAGGGGTGAAAGGTAACTGGCTGTAGGATACCAGGCAAAGGAGACTAGCGGATGCTTCAGCTCCTGATGCGGTATTTGTCTTGGATTATCCCTCCAACTAGCAGGCATTAGGGTGTCTGTGTGTCATAGCAGCTGATGAGGCCTTGCCAGAATTCCTTGCAATGAAGACGAGGACTGGGAGTGCTTTCGATAATCTTAGTTTCATCTTTGAGTGGGATGAGGGGCGACGAGTCCCTGGTTATGAGAAGCGTCCCCCACAGGACTTGAATGCCCTCATTGGGAGTGGTTCCCACAGTAAATTAGCTAGAGGGCCTTCTCAAAGAAGTGGATGTGAACCGACGGCTCCTACTCCGGCATGGGAGAAGAAAAGAAAGCGTTTGACTGCTGTTGATACTCGTGCACTGCCTCCAGTTAATGAGTGTATTTGGGGGTGCAAGAGTGTCAAGCTTCCTATGGTGTCAAAATTAGAAGGTAGTTCTTCCTCTTCTGATCTTTTAAGAACTGCTCTGGTATTACCTTTTGCACTCTCTGGACCACCTTCTACTTCTCCTAAAAAATTTTCTTTTTCTTTAGAAAATGAGGCGGACAACTCATGCCGCTCTGAACCCATTGTCATCGCTTCTGATCGATAGGTGACTCCGATCTTGGGGAGGCGCCCTCGAGTCCAGGGGTTGTTCCTGAACCAGGGGCAGCTCGGATGGAGACTGATGAGGATGAAATCACTGACAAAACTGCTCCAGATAGGGGCTCTGATGTTGATGTCGCCTCCATGGCTCAGGAGCTTAGTGCCCTGACCGAGGCAGGGGCTCAAGGAGAAGAGCTTGAGGTTGATGAAGTGCCTGAGCACCACAAGAGGTTGCTGCCCCGGTGGTCATAGGTCATGAAGATGAGGGAGTTGAACTCTTCGTAGCCGAGGTTCTGGCTGTAGAAGGCGAAAGCCAAATGGAAGAAACCATGGCTGGAGATGGATTGGCTAGTGAAGGCCAAAGAGAAGAGGAAGTTCCTGAACCTGATAATGCTGAGGTGACAGTTCAGATGAATGAAGAGCAAGTGGAGGTCCCCATAGGAGAGGGTCAAGCCAGCGAGACTGATATTGAAGTACCCAAGCAGGTTAAGGCCGGGGCTGCCTATGAGTCCGAGGGGAAAGAAGCTCTAAGCTTTGCCCTTGTTTCAGAGGAGTCAGTGGCTCAGATGGCTATTACTTCAACAAGCCCGTCCTTGAGGTCGAGGTTTCTTCAGCAGTAGTGGTCTCAGCAGCACCATCTAGGCCTATTTTTAGTGGTGTTTCTAGCTTGATTGTAGGCATGCTTAAAGCATGCCTTCAGGGCCTGAGGGAGCTGCCCCTTGATGAGCTGGGCGAAGCCTTGGTGAAATTGAGGGAGTTCATAGCAACTACTACGGTTGGGAGTGCCCCATAAGTGCTTTCCCATTTTAATGCAGCTCTAAACGAGTTGGAGAGCCGGCGGCTGGGAGCGCTACATCACGAAGAAGAAACCACCAGGCTAGCCTCTTTGGAAGAGTCGATCTTGCGTCGCCGCGAGAAAATATATGCTTGCATCGAGAAGAAGGTCAGAGTAACTGGCCATCAGCAGGACCTCAAGAGGGAGGTGCAAGGAATCTTCAAGAGAATGATTGAAATCGGAGAGGCGATTCGAATACTGAAGAAGGAATTCACGGGCCTCAAGACAGAGGTGGTTCAGAGGAAGGCCATGGAAGCCTCATTGGTCGAAGATTTGTCCAAACTCGATGGCACAATTGAGTCAGAAACTGTGGCGATGACAGAAGAGACTCAAGCGGTGGCAGAACTGAAGGAGCGTATCCAAGGCACAAAAACCTCTCCTGCAGCTCGCAGTGCATAGATCAATAAGATGATTGATCATTTATAACCATGTCATTTCCTTTTGCCAGTACTTGTAAAGTTTTTAACTAATGAATAAAGTGCTTCTCTCTTTTGACTTTGCTAAATGACTTCATTATCTTCTTACTTTTGCTGCACCTCATGTAATTTCTCTTCTGAATGCCTCTCGACACTTTTATTGTCCCAAGAGGCTAATACCTTAGGCCTTGTTTAGCCCCATGGTGGGCTGTCATGGCCTGGATACTTTGAAATGGGGAGTCGTTACTTTTTCTCCTCTTAATGTATGATTAGCCAAGGGCTCATAGTTCATTTTCCTCATGATTCTGTGAGCATGGTCACTATAGATAGTCCAGTTAGGAGGCGCCTCGGCCTCCATTAGTGGTGCATTTACCTCAAGGTCATCATAGTTTTTATAGTCTCCAGCACGAATTCCTTGAGATGTTTTGAAGTGATACACATGACCTCCAATTGACTCTAGAAACTGCGGACTTCGATCCTTAAGTTTGCTAGGGGATCCTGCCTTTGAGGTGAAGAAAATTGCTCTTCATCGAATTGCTCTCCTAAGAGGTCAGAGAACAGCAAAACTTTTAACTAGTCAACCGTTTGAGGAGCATCCTCTATACTTATAGCAACCAGATTTTGAAAAATGTTTCACAGTGGTTGTCGTGCCGCTTCAGCTTTCAAGAGCGTAATGGGGATGTGCAAGACTTTCTGCTGGTCTGGTGTATAGGTGATCCTTGGAGCCAGGAATTCTATCCCCATGGCTTGCTCGATCTCAGGAATGACCTCTAGTTCATCTTCAGGCCAAAGTGGCTCAGAACTAGGGGCAGAGGGCAAGACTCCTTTTCGACCGAAGAAGGAGTTTCTTGAGGGATGATGATTGGGATGTT
Organism: Amborella trichopoda; assembly: GCF_000471905.2. The sequence goes on along the minus strand of NW_006499948.1, from coordinate 103,740 downwards.
AGAATGAAGAGTAATTAGGGGTAAAATTCTGCTCTGCCTTTCTTCCTCCTTGAACATGTTCACTAACGTCTTCCCAACATCCTCAACATTTTCATGAGACAAGGATGCAATCTTGCTTGCAAACTTGTGACCTTCATCATTCGGCTTCTGATGCGATGTCAGATCTGTGAAGTAATATTTAGCATCAACATAGTGAGTTGCGGCTACAGGGAACGGTCTCTTGTCAACATAGACCATATGATGTCTCCCGTCTTAGTTATACTTGAAACATTGATGCAATGTTGATGGAACCACCCCCTGGTCATGGAGCCATGACCGACCGAGGAGAATATTGTAAGAAGTGTCGGTGTCAATTACATGAAACTGGGCGTAATCGTTCAGCTCACCGATCTTAAAATGAAGGCGATAGTGTCAGCTGGCTTCTCTCCTGACTGGTTGAATCCTTGAACTGTGCAATGGGTCGAGGTAAGGTCTTCGGACCCCAACCCTAATCGAGTAAGGATCCTCCTTGGAATAAGGTTGACTGCCGACCCTCCATCTAGCATAATTCGGTTGATGGGGCATGCATGAAATTCACCAATAACAAAGAGAGGGCGATTATGAAACTTTTCCCCTAGCTGCAAATCGTCCTCTGAAAAGGTGATTGGCATAAATCCTTGTAGAGCTGTTGGGTCTACCTCAATGGGTTTTACTTCAGTTTCGTACACTTTTGGGTTAGAGAGCTTGAACCAAAGCCATCCGATAATACTTTGAGAGCATGAGGGCATCGTAGACACTGAGAAGAGCTGAAATTTTCCGTAGATGCCCTATCACATCATACTTCACCTTTTCTTGATCAAGGCCGTGTGCTCTTGATCCTGCCACTGATTTGGGTGATAAGTTGGGTTGAGGAGCAGGTTTGGGTAGAGAAGGTTTATTTTGGTTGGCTAACTGACTTGATTGCATAGTGGGTTTGGTTTGAGTGATGAAAAGTTTGAGGTTTTGGAAGAGACTGAGTCCATGGGATCAAAGGGGTCCCAGGAAATTGGAGGATAGGTGGATTGTTTGTAGTACTGGGATTAGGAAGGAGCCCAGGAAGATGTAAGATAGGCAGACTAGTCGTTGGATTAGGGGGCAATTGCGGACTGGGGAACTTCAAGGTGCCCCGCTTCTGTGATGGAGGCTGTAGCGTCTTCCCTGATCTAAGATTTATCTGCCCCATGGTGGGTATTGCTCCTGAAATTTACACTATGTGGCAAGCTCCCTGAGAATAGGAGCTTTGCCCATTTGATTCTCTCAACCTCTGCTCAAAGTCAGGCTCAGGGGGCCACTGGGGTTTCTTTGGCTTCGACTTCTTGTGCTTCTTTGTAGAAGGTGGCTTTGTCTTGGCTTCAGCTGTTAAGGCATCAGCAACTATTAGGAATCCTGCAGCCTTTGCTAGGGTCTTTCTCAATCGCTTCCATTGCGTCCTTCTTATGTTGGATCCTGCGAGTTCTCGGTCTAGAGCCTTGAAGTCCAAGCATATCAAGGTTTTACCTATAGGAAACGTAGAAGAGGTCGAATGAGAAGCAGGAGAAGAAGGAGGAGAAGGATTAGAAGGTCGGGGACTTTTAAGGTCGTTACCCTCATCAGACCGATATGGGTAGGCTTTTACATCAACACCAGGGTTGGACTGGTGCAGGGGGCCTTTTAGGTATTTCCCTTGCTTAGACCGTTGGGGAGTGCTTTTAATGTCATCACCCTCATTGAACGTATGTTGAGTGGGAGATGGCACGAGGACGTCTTCTTGACAAGATGAAGAAGGAAGAAGAATCGTGCCAGGGATGAAGTCCAATAAAGTTGGTAGCGGAGGAAAGGACCTGAGAAATTCCTGCTCAACTCTAGGTTGAGCGGTCTTGTTTCTTCTGCGAGTAGCCCTTAGTGCCCGTCTTTTTCTGGTTTTTGGAGGTGATGTTTGATTCATCTCGTTGGGTTGGCGAACAGCCCTAGGTTGGCGAACTGCTTCCCGCCTTAAAGACTTGAGTCTGCTTCGACCATGGTATACTATCCATGGTTGGGGAGTTGTCCGCAAAGTCTAAGTCATTGATAGGAAGGTCCTGCTTTGGGAGATCGCCCTGATGGAGATGTGACTTGGGGGTCACTTACAGGGAGATGGTATAATTCCTGACACTCCTACATTTTCTTTACGAATATATCAAGGAAACCTGTGCATTCTGATAGGTAATGGCCTCTTATCTGATGGTAAGGGCATCAACGATCTTCAATCCCCTTAGCAAGGCAAGAAGGTGTCCTCGCTTGCTTCAGCAAGATTATGCCTTCGTGAAGCATTATAATGAAGAAAGCGTAAAGGATGTCGGGCATTTCGTCTTCCTCTTGGATGGTTACAACATGAGAGGCTTCGACTACCCCGAAGGCCTTCTTTAAGTCTTCAAGCTTTATCTAACCCTTCAGAATCAGGACCTCGATAATATCCTTCAGTGTGCAACAGTCATATGTAGGATGATTGATCCTCCAATGATAGGCACAATAATTCGCCTGAGTGTCAAGGCTAGGTTTTCTGGGAGCTGGATCATATTATGTTCCAATAATAACTGGAACAGCACAGGGACCCATTCCTTCTCAAAGGGGTAGACCTTATTCTTATGCCTAGTGAAATAATCCCTACAATCAAGGTTAGCCGGTGGAGGTACCCGATTGTACGACTGTTGTTGCTTGCCAGCCTGGGGTGCTACCTTTGCTGTGCTTACCCCTTTAAAGAGGTCCATAGTTTGAGAGGGAGGCTTCTTTGAATCAGTGACCATGATAGCTGCATCGATTACTCCTTTCTGTTGGCTGCCCCGTATGTCATTCCAAGAGTTCCCATTACCCCGGTTGTTTGCTGAACTTATAGATGGTTATCGTGTCACACCTTGGTGGTGTGATAGACTTTCTATGCTGACTGATTTAGAGATCTACTCTGACATGGAGGTCGGATTAGAGGCCTCAACATGTAGAGCGATCTTGGGTCGCATATTCCGCATACAAGTTTGGACTGCTTCCTTCTCAGGCATAGGATTAGGATGGCGGGAAGCCAAGTTTCTCGATCTCGATATGAATTGATCTACAGGCTCATCAGGGTCTTGAGTCAGAGTGAGAAGTTTGATGGTTTGAACCTCTCTCTTGACCTCATAGAAGCGTTGATACAATAGCTTCTCCATCTCCTCCCACATATGCATGAAGGAAGTCGAGCATACCATTGAAATGCTGGGCCACCGAGGATCTCAATGAACTATCGGAGAAGAAGCCTCCTGTCAGCTGTTGCTTCTCGACATGCTTCCTGGAAGTGGGCAATATGCTGGTTTGGGGACTTTGGTTCCGTTGAATAGAGGAAACTTCCCTTTCTTATAATCTGAGGGGAACGGGACCTGATCAATATACGAGGGGTATGGCCTTTGATAAGGCATCGCACCCTGGGACTTGTCTATTCTTTAGGCTATGAGTGACCATAGCGTCAATATCTGTCTGAGAGATTGGATGAGGGACAGAATTGTTGTGCGAGGTAGAAAGAGGGGGCTGCCGTGGAGGTGCACCATCAGAGTGATGGGAATTGACCTCATGGTTAACTGACTGGCATGCGACGTCAATACGATCGATCTTTTCCATCATCACGTGAACCATATCCTCAAACTTGTTCATGCGCTCTTCTTGTGCATCACCTGGCTCGCTTACGACCATTATACTGACCATTTCACTATGGAGGTCGACGTTAGTGGCACCAAAGGGCTTGCGAACTTGACGGGTCCTACATGGTCGATTAATCAGCAGGGGGCCAGCATGCCCTGACTGAATTCGACTCTTGTATGTTGATCGCTTTTGGATCGGTTCTCGATGGTCTTGGGACTGCGGTTGCTGAGCAGCTAGGTCTTTTTCTACAACGGTACCCACGGCACAAGGCTTATGAAGCTCTTCTTCAGGCTTCATTGTCTGAAGGGGGTAGAAAGGGTTTAGGTGAAGAGGGTCGTCAGAATTGGTTGTTTTGACTGCCTTGGTCACCTCCCTAGTCAAAATTTGCAGACCTGTATCGCGTTTAGCCTTGAGGTTTTCATGTACCTTGGTCAAAACTGTAATCTAAGTCGTGGCTAGTCAGCTCTTCTTGCATAGGAGAGAGTTGTCTCCATCAGATGCGGCAATGGATGAGGGCCAAGAACTGAAGTCATCTTGGGCCGGGGAGGATGAAGAACTCGATCTTCCATCAGGTCGATGCTCCGAGGTGTCTTCTGGACTCGAGAGACACGACCAAAGTGATGCGGCTGGCTCAGGATGGTACTCTTAGGGAAAACCTTTGAGTACCAAGGCTGAAGGTGCTTGCTCGATGAAGAAGGAGTGGGCCGGAGCAGGGTTGACTCATAAGGAGGCCTGAGTCTAGGGCGTGGCGTCTGTGATGGCAACGCGTCAACGCCCCTTAAAGAAGGGTCACGGGTGACCTAAGGGTCAACCAGAGCTTGAGCAAGTGGTCTGGTTGTGTCTCAGGTTTCAAGGGAAGACCCGAGACGTTTTTGAGATCGCTCTCTCGAGAACCTCGTTCGAGAACGAAGGCAGGTGTTACCAACCGGTGAGAGAGCAATTTAAAGGTGGGTTCGGGACTTACTCGGGCTGACTCACTTGGGCGCCCTCTTAGATCAAGAAGAAAGCCCCCCAGTAATTAAACTGGTTCGGAATCGCCTCCCTTGACTTGTATTCTTTTTGTTTTCTGCTTTTCTACAATCACACATATATATGGTAAAGTTATAAGACAGGTCGGTCAGACCACACCCTTTTCCTCTTTCATGAACGTACACAAGCATGCACATTCAAAAAGACGGGGGGAGAAAAGAATTTGACTAAGAGAGAGGATCAGAGAGGTGACTAGGCTGATGGATAATTAGCCTGATATGGTGGTAAAGCAAGCTCGGTAACTAAGACTGACTCACAGGATTACTACTAGACATCATTACCAATACTGACTAGCTAGGCACGATGGTTAATCTGTCGTGGCAATAAAGCGGGCCAAGTAATCCTGGCACAACAACATTACGGCTAGACAACAGGACTATCATGAGAGGCTAACCTTAATCCCTCTTAGTCGACCGAAGGAGTGGCAGAATTAAAGTATGTGAAAAGAATAAGAAGAGAAGGAGGGAAAGAAAGGGAATGAAGGCGCAGTTAGGGCTGAGAGTTGCCGATTGTGTTAGAAGGAAGAGAGATGAGAGGTAGTCGGCGCTAAGCTTCGCTGACTATGACAGAACAGGTGACAAGAAAGGAGAGAGAAGTCGGCACTAAGTCTCACCAACTGACAAAAGAGGAGAGAGAAACTCAGTCGACATTAGGTCTCATCGACTCACAAAAGAGGAGAGAGAAAACTAGTCGGCACTAGGTCTCACCGACTGACAGAAGAAGAGATAGAAAACTGGTCAGCGCTAGGTCTCACCGACTGACAAAAGAAGAGGGAGAAAACCAGTCACCGCTAGGTCCCGTTGACTGATCGAAGGGGAGAGAGAAAATCAGTCAGTGCTAGGTCTCGTCGACTGACAGAAAAAGAGAGAGAAAACCAGTCGACACTAGGTCTCACCGACTGACAAAAGAGGAGAGAGAAAACCAACGGTGTTAAGCCTCACCGGTGGTGACAGATAAAAGAGAGAACCAACCGGTACTAAGCCTCACCGATTGTGAGAGAAGAAAGAGAGAACTAATCGACGCTAAGCCTTGCCAGTTGTGATAAAAGAAAGAGAGAAACAACCGGTGCTAAGCCTCATCGGTTGTGACAGAAGAGGACGGATGGATATAGAGATGAGAAGAGAGGAGAGAGAAAGAGATAGAGATGAGTAGAGAGGATGAGAGAGAAAGAGAAAAAGATGAGAAGAGAGGATGAGAGAGATAAGGATAGAGAAGAGAAGAGGCGAGAGAAAGAGGGGAGGAGAGAGAAAGAGAAGAGGAGAGAAAAAGAGGGGAGGAGAGAGAAAGTTACTTGCTCAAAAGGTACCGACCATTTTCTTCTCTCTTCTCTCTGTCTTCAAGACGTACCCAAGAACTTCAGCAAGAATGGAAATTTTATTGAATCAATCAAAAAAATGAACCGTAGCTTTTTACAATTTAGCTTTACATGATTATATAAAGTTGGGCTAAAACGTTGGTGTACGCCTAAACACCAGCTAGAATTGAAGATAATTACAATTGAATTGAATTAAAATAAATTCTCAAAATGGGTGCAAAATGATTGTTTTGCCCCTACCTAACAATGTATGGAATTTCATAACAGTCCCTGCTACTGCCCAAGAACTTGCGTGATCTTCCATAGCTACCCCGAGGTCGTTATGATGCCCGTTTGATCGAAAGATTATTGTTTTCTTGTAGGGCTTGGCATGCCGATCATTTTGATACCAACTTCAGGCCATGAATCATGTTTTTTTGCCATGATCATGAGACTTGAATCTTAGATGAAACTTGAAAACTTTGGATCGATTGTGTGCTCATTCCTCGATGTTTCTTCATGATTTCTTCATTGAATTACACTGAGCATGCCGTCACGATCATGTTGCAATGAATGTAGTTTGATTTTGTGTCTGGATGAAGATTCTCTAGAGTTTTTAACCGGAATCATGAAATCCGACTGCCAAAATTTATAGCAACTTTGACGCCCTCGTGTGTAAAATCCAACCGTTCATCATACGCAATGTTCGAACAAGAGATAGCTTCGGAATTCAAGCACATAATGCAATTGACTTCGTGCCGATCGGGTATGCGAGCATCATGATCTGGCTGCTCGAATGAGGCATGCTGCTGCTGAATTTTCTGCAACTTCCTTCACAGATCAACGACTTTCATTTAGTTTTCCTCTGTGCTCGGGCGTCGTCACGGGGCGTACCACATATTGAATTGCTCATCTTGATGAGACGAACTCTCTCACCGAATTTGGGAGCGATCCCGCTTGGAACAAGTGAGTTATAGGGCCCGAAAGTGACTTCCTATGACTGTGAAAATAGCCACCTTTAATAGTGTTTTGATGTAGAGTGGCCACACGAGAATAGTGTGTGGCATATCTCTTTTCGGTATTTTACCCATAACTTTGTTTTGGAGTACCCGATTACCAAAACTTGACCCATAGGGGTTTTCAACCGTGCCGAATCTAATGGTGGTGATCCCACATATGTTTGATGTACCAAAAGTATGGCTCTAGTTACAGGGTTCATTTCGGGGTGCTAGAGACCGATTTAGCTGAAATTATTTCTGCGTGTTCACTATCTTAGACATGTCTGATCACGATGAAACTTCACAGGTGGTCTCTTGAAGTGTTGATGAAGATCCCAACCAATTCTGGGATCATTATGAGACTGTCAGGAATTTCCATTGTTTTGTAGGCTTTATTAACCTAAAGAGAGGCGATTTTATGGGGGTACAATATTACCAACCTCGTACAGCTCATTGTTGGAAAAATTGGGCGATCTAACTAATAACCGTCTAATTAGACCGGAACCGGTCGGTTTAGGTTTTAGGCGGTTTTGATGATCGGTCGGTATTTTAAGAAATAAAGAAATATATATATATATTTCCAAAAGCAAGGAATTTGGTTTGTAATGCATTTTTTAATATTCTTTACATTATGGTAAATATTAAAATTTGGTTTGGTCATTGATACTCATTTTTATATTTTCCCATCTTTTCAAGAAAATTTTAAAAATATCCCTAGACATAAATTGATTCTTTAAAATCTATTTTTTTCATTAATTTTCAACTTCCTCTGAATCTGTTTTGTTTTAATCATTTTGTATATATTTTCCATATTTTAGTAGATTTTTTTTGTATCTTTTTTATTTTTATCAACACCTTTTTGACCGCCCGAAACTTGCCTAGTTTGAACGGTTGAATTGACCGGTTTAGCGGTTAGGCCGGTTAAACCGCTTCGATGCCCATGCTCGGTTAATCGTTCCGATTCGATTTTACGAACACTGGTACAACCATTTTCATTTTAATAGAATGTGGTACACAATATCAAACCACTTGTTTCTAAAAACATATTGCACTTTGTTTGATTGTTGCACAATCAAACCACATTTTTTTTATTTTTTTTAAAAAAGAGACCAGAATTTCCCCATTGTTTATGCTATCGAAAAAATATATGATATGACTAAATTCATGCAATAAAGAGTCACCCGTTATTTTGATTAAATTCATGCTACATAAAATATAATTTGAATTTTTGCTTTTCATGTCAAACAGTAGTAACGAAAATAGATGAGCATATAGCTAAACCCTAGCCTCCCAGGCCATTTGCAATAAGGATAGACTATATTTGTAAAATATTATGTAACCAATAGGGTGTTTTTAACAAGCAAAAACCAATTTGAGCACAACCAATTTAACATCAACATCTCTATGCACTTAGAACTCAACCATTTTTATATCAACAACTTCTAGTCTGCATAGGCTAGTATTGTGTAATGCTTATATGGCTCAAGCTCTCGATTTAGGTGCCAAAACTTTTGCAACCAATGCATTTTCCATGCGCCGTTTAAGTTGTGATAATTAGGTCCATTGCAATAAAAATCACTATGTTTTGGTTGATGAGACCCCAAACAGCGTCAACACAAAGTTAGAACTTTGGAGGGATACTTTAGAATCCAAATGTTTTAAAATTAGTCAGACTAAGACAGAGTATATGGAGTGCAAGTTTAATAATAATAGGAGTAGATATGAGGAAGTAGTTAAGATTGGCGATCAAGAAGTATAAAAAAGTCTACACTTTCGATATCTTGGGTTGATAATCCAGGAAAATAGAGTGATTGAGGAAGATCTCACATACGGAATTAGAGTTGGGTGGACGAAGTGGAAATATGCAACTGGAATTTTATGTGATCGTCGCATACCAATGAGGCTGAAGAGCAAGTTCTATTGGACAACGGCGTGACCAGCTTTACTCTTTGGGGCGGAATGTTGGGGTGGACAAAAAATAATGTACCTATAAAGTGAGTGTAGCGGAGATGAGGAAGTTGAGATGGATGAGTGGCAAGACAAAAAGATATATAATTCGAAATGAACCTATTTGAGAGAATTTAGGTATTGTACCAATAGGCGATAAAATGAGAGAGAATAGACTTAGGTGGGCTAGCCATCTATGGCGCCGACGAAGTACAACACGTGTTAGGAGGTGTGAGTTAGTTCAAGTGAAAGGACTGAAAATGGTAAGGGATAGGGCCAAAAAGACGTTGTTGGAAGTAGTCTGAAAAAATATTGGGACTTATGGCCTCACTGATGATGTGACTTTTATTAAAGCTGAATGGAGAACCATGATTAATGTAGCTAACCCCAATTAATTGGAAAAATGCCAAAATGATGAGGATGAAGCAATAAAATCATGATATAAGTTTTTGTATTCAAAATACAAATGATACAATCAAATTTACATACAAATCAAAGTGCTTCCCACTTCAATATCCATAGCGTAGCCTCTCAGGTCGGAAGCTCTCTTGGAGGATCGCAGTTTCCAGGCAAAAAACTCTCCTGAACCTCCATGTATTCTTTTGAGAGTCTCCCATGATTTTTGTTAGCAAGATAATCTTCATCAATCGTATTTTCTTGCGATTATTCCGCGTGGTTATCTGCTCTGCCAATTCTTGCTTCCAAGAGTTGGATATCTTTCTTTCTTCTCTTTTCACCCCATCTCTCAAGATTTGGAGGAATCCTTTGCTTTACGTAATAGAAAATCAAGAATGTGATACACATCACATTTGCACAAGCTATTGGATCGAAAATTTAATTTTCTTGATGTTTCCAGCTTTCATCTAGCTAGATGCCATATGCATTCTAAAGAACTTGCAATTTCGACATCAAAGGCATAATCCAATAATATATAATGTAATATTGAAATAAAACATGAAAGATATTTGAAATTAACAAATGCATAGATAAAACTTACATTGCCGGATTGAAGGAGATTGAGCTCCTGATAATACGCAATGTTATTATCCAACAATGCACAAGATAAATTATGATAAACATGTTAGTCTAAGAAAAGATTGATAAGTTCAATTAACCGTTATGGTTTCTTCAATATAACAAACAAATAAGACTCTAAAGATACACAACAAGTAAAATTAGCATAATAAATATGATTTAATCGTAGAAGGGTAGCCGAGCCACTCAAGTATTTGTATCGGATCCAACATATTGTAAAATGACTTAAACATAAAAGGCCAGAGCCTTTGTGGCTCATGCATACCACCCAACCTGATCAAAATCGTTAAGGTATCTCGTAGGCGCTTCATTGCTCTTTGCGTTGATAACGATTGTTATGCTGACAAGGTATAGTAGATGAGCCCTATTGTGTTCATAGAGTTCCTCTTTGGTAGGGTTTGATGGGGGTGACCTAGTATCTGCAACAACCATCCATCATTTGTGCATGTAAAGTTCTAAACTAAGGTACCGAAGTTGTCTTTAGGTGCTAGTTTGGATATCACTACAATATGACAATTGACAACATTTAACATAAATTAGTATATTGTTAATATTTAAGTGTATTTGTAAAAAGTACTATATTTCATAAATAAAGGGAAAGTATAGAAGGAGACAATTTACATTTGATACAAAGTGGTCACATTAATCTTGACCATTGGATTGTGAAGTTGGGTGGCTGTAATTATTCCATTGAGCAAGCTCGCACTTCAAAAGAAATTTCTCGAACTTTATGACACATCCAAGTTATCACATTTCACATCAAATAGTTGTAAAGAATTGAGACCAGGCTGTATTAAAGGTAAATAGTCTCCTTGCATATACTCCCATTTCATAAAGTATGGGCTTGGCACTAAGTGAATGAAAACAAGTTCAATTTGGCACTTAATGATAATTGGGTAGCAAAAGAAGAAAAACAAAAAAGAATCATTTTCATTAAGCCCCTACAAAAACACTAAGCCATTACATGTCTCAATGGATCCAAACTTCGTAAAAAGAGTGTCAGAATGTGTGTCATAACACAAAGTCTAGTGCACTTAGTTTAAATTACACCATCTTATAAGTGAATTAAATGCTTAACAATCCCAAATGGAATGACAACTTCAATAACCAGACTCAAGTAGATCATAAAAAATGCAAGTTACATATGTAAATTATACTACTTTCAATTTAGAGAAAATATTATACATGACCCTGCCTCTTTTTTTTTCTTATCAAGGCAGTCTTATATTTTAGATTTAGTTTTCATAGACTCCATGCAGTTCGCCTCCTCACATTTTCACACACATTTCTTCCATTATTTGCCCTTCTCAAATTTTCAATTTTTTATTCCACTCACATTTTCTCTGGTTGTTGGATTGGCGACTTGGATTGGATGTGGATTGATGATCTGTAAAAATATTAAAAATAAAAAATAAAATATGATTACACTGGGTGGCGATTTAGAGATGACATAAAAAACATTAGATAAGCTTTTTAAAAAAAAAGAAACATATATAAAGGGTGTTTTTAAGGGAAAATCAGGTATTGACCTATACCATTCCAAAACTAGTTCGTTCCAAAACTAGTTCGATCTCGATTGATTTCCATCTGAATCTACGATCCTAGTTGGAAACAATTGCCAAGTTTTAAAACACTTTTATATCGTAAACCATTATAAGATCTTTCCTATACTAAGCAAAGTATTTCAATTTGGATGGACCATTTTATGAGGGTGCTGTGTGATATAAACCATGTAATCATCATAAGCCCATATCGCCATGATGATGAAGATATCATATGGATGGGTTGAAGGTTGACGCAGGGGTATACGACTCAATGGAATTTGAGGTATTAATGGATTGCACTTTACTTCTCTCCACTCTTTGCCCAAGATTGTTATAATTTGTTGTGACAATTATTATAATAGTTATCAAGATAAAAAACCACTCAAAATTAATATTGGATTGGTTTAGATTAGTTGGACTAGCAGCTTTTAACATGTTGGATTAAACTGGCTTTTTCAAATATCTATATATAGAGCAATGATCAAATGCAACGGTTGTATTATAGTATAATGCAACGACACTTCTAAAAAACCATGTTTGTGTAGTATATATATATATATATATATATATATATATATATGAAAACTCTTTCCAACTTCTTTAAGTAAAAATGAACAGTGATTTTGCCTACCCTCATCACCATCCAAAATTTATCGCACAGTCACGATTGTCTTGTAGTGTTTTATTTTTTCATTTTTTTTCTACGAATCGAAATGAATTGAAATTTGGAGTGCGTGTTCACAAAAAATAGTTGAACCTACAAAAAATATTATTTTACATGAAACAAATTGACTAAAATACCTTCGAAATCTTTTGGAGGTATTTTGGTCAATTTGTTTTTGTGAATTATTTTTTTATATTTTAATTAGGTGTGTCTCACTAAAATGTACATACATTCCAAATTTCAAGTTATTCTGATTTATAGAAAAACAATAACAAATAAAATACTACTGGACAATCGTGATAGTGTGATGAAGTTTGGACGGTGATGATATATATATATATATATATATATATAATATACTGCAAAACGGCTATAGGCGAAAATGAACAGTGATTTCGCCTACCCTCATCGCCATCCAAACTTCATCGCACGGTCACAATTGTTCGAAAGTGTTTCATTTTTTTTTTTACTACTCAGAATAATAAGAAATTTGGAGCGTGTGTACATCTTAGTGAGGCGCACCTCTGTTTGCCAAAATGTAAGGTATGATAGGTGAACTTGTCCAACTTTTAGAACTCAAGGGTAAAATTATAATTATGCTTACAATTATAATTTAATATTGTTATACTTTAATATTATCTTATGAATTTGAAATAATGCATCAACTAATCACTATTTTGCAACTTATGCAAGTCCGATATGGAAATTCCCACAATGGAGCCTGAAGCTGAGCGAAACAATATGTAGACTTCGCTACGTACACCATTCGCTTTTTGATGGTATATCGATAACACATTTGCATTGATTGATTGCTATATATTAAATGTATAATGGCATGTGTTTTATGTTAAATGTTTAGTTCTTTCCATTTTCAATTGGTTACCGAGCTAATGTATATCCTAAATTTTCAATGACTGTATCAATTTGGATAACAATGCAAGAAGTAAAAGCAGTGCTCATAACTTTAAGAACAAGACTAGAGTTTTTTGTACAAGCCCAATGGTCAACCCTCAAGCTCATCATCTCATAATTTTTTTGCAAGCCCAATGCTCAACAATCAAGCTCATCATCTTTGAAATTTTTTGCAAGCCAATGCTCAACAATCAAGCTCATCACCTTAGAAATTTTTTGCAACCCCAATGCTAGTGGAGAAGATTTTATCTTCGAATGGAGCTTCGAAATGCACTTTTTGTATAGCTTCCATATGTTGCAAATTCATGTTGCAAGTAGAATTTTCTATAGTTTCAAAGTGCATGTTGAATAGCTTCAAATGGAATTTTTGTATAGCTTTCTATTTTGCAAATTGATGTTGCAAATAAAATTTTTGTATAGCTGCCATATGTTGCAAACAATATGTAGATCTCTCGCGCTATCCATGACCTAGCTATCTTACTCTCTTTCTCACTCTTTGGGTGTGTATGCGTGTTTGTCTCTCTATCTCTCTCTCCCCCCCTTACGAACTCTATGGATGGTTTGTGCTTCCAATAGTACTCCTTAGCTTTTAACACTAAAATAATAGTACACCAAATTCATACCCCAAATAGTATGGACGTGGAGATAGCCTTCGTTTCTAATTTATGTCAGTTAGAGATGTCATTTCTAATTCCCCAAAATTCATACACTAGATAATATCAGGTAAGCAATATATATCATGACAAAAGCATACATGCTCTCAAAAAATTACGCAAATTTGCTTCTAGTACCATGAAAAGTAATTAAAACTACCATTGATTGCCCATTTTAACATTTTCACTACCTAGACCAAATTCCCTAAATCAAAAGGAAATACCAAGTTTGAATCGAAAGAAAATTCCTTGGGAACATAGTTTGATGAACTTGAATTGCAATCCATGATTCCCATAAAAAGAATTAATGTGTATTTAGGGTCATGTCTTAAATAGAACTCACCAGGAAAAGACATTGTCTCAACTCCCAATTCACCAGGAAAAAGAAAAAATGTAAGAAACAGAATTCATTTGAAAAAGACACTAGATCAAAATATGCCTGCAAAACTGAGTTTGTACATATCAAACTATAAGACTTTAAATTACAAATATGTCAGAGGCCCCTATCTAAGTGCACCCTTCCCCTTCACCGTTGGTGAAAGTTCCCATCTGGATTCCTCAGGATGCGTTTCGAAATGCGTCGTCACCATGCATGAATTTATAGAGCAATAAGTCAGGATGTAAGGGATCATCTGGTGCAAAGTAGAATACTACATTGTGGTGCTTGCGCCCTGGTGTTTCAAGAGATTAAAGTAAGAAAAACATTATTGTTGTATTATGATCACAAGAAAGTAAAAAAGACTAACATTGCAGACAATGAGATACAATTCTTAGGCCTGAGAATCTTCATATGAGAAAAAACAATATTTGGATGTTATGAAATGAAGCTAACGAAGTAACATTTTTACTTTCTGATAAATAATATTGTTGATAGTGAGAGATAAATCTAAGGCTTGGGTATATGCAAACTACCAAGCAAAGACACCACATGTGATTAGGTAGTGAATTGAGTACTGAGCAAAGAAGAGTTCGATTAAGTAATGCATTAAGATAAGCAACTACCATTCAATAAAAAAAAGGCCAATTTAAGGGGGGTGCCCTGTATTTTTGTTTTCTTTTCCGTTTTTTTTTTTTTTGAGCAAAGTTTAAAACCAGTACTCCACTTTTGCAAATTTGCAAATTGTGTCCCACTCAGTGATCAAAGACAAGAATCCCCTATCAACATGGATCCTTAAAGTGACAAAAGAAATACAATTAGTTCAAAGCTTCAACAGAAAAAATGCAGGAACCATAGTTTCAAAGAATCCACAAATTAACTAAAAGATATTGCTTGGCCCTGATATTCATAAAAAGTGGCAAGGATAATCAAGTAAAAACTCATAAAGGAATTTTCCCCTCAATGGATCCAAAAAAAAAACGCGAAACCATAACCTCAACTTTCAGATTCAGATTCAGAAAAATGGAAGCAATCCTATGCCTAATGGATTCTAAAAATTGCATAGAAACACTACTATGCTCCAAATTTCACAAAAAACCAGCAATCCAAAAATTTCACAAAAAAACAATAAGCCGGATTAAAAAAGGTAACATAGAAAACAATACTTAGCTTCAAATTTCCATAAAATGACAAGAACTACTAAGCTCCAAGGCATCTTTAAAAAAAAAAAAAGACACCACTTTGCTCAAATTTCACATAAAAAAATAGCTATCAACCCTTCATAGCTCTAAATTTCACAAAATTAGTATCATTCAATAAACAAAGATAGAGAGAGATAATAAAAACTCTAAATTTTACAAATAATGCTAGAGAGAGAGAGCAAAAAGCTATAAATTTCACAAATAATGCTACAGAGATTACTTTAAAACATACACAACCAAACACACATCTAAACTTAAATAAATAAATAAAAAAAAATATTAAACCTAGGATCTGTAAATTAACGGCAAAGATGAGAGCCTTGGGTGTTGACCAGAGGCATGGGCACGGCGAAGAGTAGCGGCGACCCTGTTGTCGGGATGACTGAGAAAATTGTCGAGCCGCACACTCGACCACAACCAATCAACCACAAGTGGCTTCAAGAGCCAATCACCAGGGGGCGATTTCTGTTTTCTAGCGAAGTAATTCTTAGCCCTGAGAGAAAAGAGGTCACCATGGGGTGGGCCCAGCCTCTTTGTCACTCATCTTCATGAATCTTCTTGCCTCCTGCCTGCCTTTGGACTCTCTCTCTAGGATCTTCTTGCCCTAATCCTCTGGAAAAAAAACTATCTCCCTCTCGAAAAAGCTTTGTATGCTTCCCTTATGGCATAGAAGAACTATCTTCTCCTTCCAAGAACCTCTCTCTTCCTCTTTTAATTATGTGTGCTCTCTCTCTCTCTTCTCCAAGAAGCACTATCTCCCTCTTTTACGTGTGTACTCTCTCTTTCTCTTGCACTAGTTTTACGTGCTCTTTCTCTCCTCCAAGAAACCCTCTTTCCCCTTCTCCTCCCATGCTTTCTCTCTCTCTCTCTAAAAATAGGTTTCTCTCTCTCTCTCTACTACATACTTATTTCAAATGGGTTACCGGTTGATCTCGTGCCTCCTATTTTGTGATAACTTAAGTTAATGAATGTCAGCTCTCCATTTTAAATCCATAGTTAAAAAGGTGGAGGAGGTTTGAATTTTAATTTTTTTCTACGAATCCAAATCACTTAAAATTTTAGAAGAGTATTCTTGTCATCAAGGAGCACCTAATAAAAATATAAAAAAAATAATTCACGAGAAACAATTGATCAAAATAGCCCCAAAACTTTTCAGGGGTATTTTGATCAATTTATTTCATGTAAAACTTTTTTTGATATTTTTTGTAGATTTCCCTATATTTGAAAAACACACATCTAAAATTTCAAGAAATTTGGATTTGTAGAAAAAAATTAAAATTCAAACGCTATCAGGCATCCGTGATTGTCATATCGGCCCAAATTCAATCTGGGCCGTACGCACCTGAGCATATATCATATTTCCTCATAAATAAATAAATAAATAAATATATATATATATATATAAAGTCTTCCCAATGCCTATAAGAGAAAATGAACAGTGATTTTGTAGACCATCATCATCATCCAAAGTTCATCGTACGATCACGATTATATAGTAGTGTTTCATTTTTTATTTTTCATTTTTTTTCTACAAATTGAAATGATATAAAATTTGGAACATGTTTACATCGTAATGAGGCGCACCTAATAAAAATATAAAAAAAAAATCATGAAAAACAATTGACCAAAATACCCCTGAAAATTTTGGGGGGTATTTTAGTTAATTGTTTCATGTAAAAAAAAAATTAATATTTTTTGTAGATTCACCTATTTTTTATGAACACAGATTCCAAATTAAAGTCATTCCGACTTGTTTTAAAAAAAAATGAAACATGAAATACTACCGAACAATCGTGACTGTGCAATGAACTTTGGACGGTGATGGGGGTAGGCGAAATCACTGTTCATTTTCACCTATAGGCGTTTTATAGTAACTTCCATATATACTATAAAATTCCTATAGGCAAAAAGTGAACAGTGATTTCACCTACCCTCATCACCGTCCAAAGTTCATCGCACGGTTACGATTGTCCGGTAATATTCTATTTTTCATTTGTTTTTTAAAAATTACAATGACCTAAAATTTTGATCGTGTGTTCATAAAAATAGACAAATCTATGAAAACTATCAAAAAATTTTTTTACATGAAACAAATTATTCAAAATACCCCTAAAACGTTTTGGGGGTATTTTGGTCAATTTTTATTTTATGGATAATTATATTTGTATTTTTATTAGATGTGCATCGGTAAGATGTACATACCCTTCAAATTTATGTCATTCCAATTTGTAGAAAGAAAATGAAAAACAAAACACTACCAGACAATTGTGACCGCGGAATGAAATTTAGATGGTGATGAGGGTAGGCGAAATCACTATTC
>NW_006499948.1:68183-86104 GCF_000471905.2 Amborella trichopoda | reverse complement strand
GCCCAGATTGAATTTAGGTCAATCTGATGATTACGGATGTCCGGTAGTTTTTGAACTTTATTTATTTTTCAACAAATCTAAATTACTTGAAAGTTTAGGTGTGCATTCTTCTCATCAAGGTGCACTTAAAAAAATATATATATATAAAAAAATTCTTTGAGAAAAGTAAAATGACTAAAATATCCCCCAAAATTTTTCGGGGGTATTTGGTCAATTTATTTATGTAAAATATTTTTTGATATTTTTCAAAGATTCACTTATTTTTGATGAACATATGCCTAAAATTTTAAATGATTTAGATTTGTAAGAAAAAATAAAAATTAAAGCACTATTAGACATCCGTGATGCCAGATCGACCCAAAATCAATCTGGGCTATTGGGCTCATATATGAGCTAGTGGGCTAACCCCAGCTTTTTCCTATTCATATATATATATATAAATATATATATATAAATATATATATATAAATATATATATATAAACATACACGGTTTCTATGTGGGTAGCCTGCGTATTGTTTCATGCGGTCTAGACCGCATGAAACAATTTTCCTTTTTGAGCTATTATACTTTTTATTTCTTTTTTACTAACTGTTAAATTGGTCCGTCCAAAGATTTGACAATTTATATGCAATCTTTGGGTATAATTATCATAAGAGAAATGATCCTATAGGACCCTCCTCCACCCATGTGTATAGGACCCCAAAGGATCACCATTAAATTTGGTACAGATATCTAGAAAAGTAAGTCCCACATCTATGTGATAAATTTTTTACAGATCTGTGTCAAATTTAATGCTGATCTTTTGAAGTCCTACACACATGCATACATGAGTGGGGGAGAGTCATATATGATCATTACTGTTATCATAATTTTATTTCTCAATGCATTAATACATTTTTACCCAAAATATTGGGATTCTAAATGACTATAGGTAGGGTTTTGTTTGACAGATAAAATGAAAATTTTGCTCCAACAAGACCATAATCTCTTTTCGAATTTTTGCAAGTAGCACATGTGCCCAGCAATCAGGGGTGGCAACGGGTCTTGTACAAGTCCCAATTGAACTTGGACCCGAATTATATTCGAGTGCAGGTTTTGAGCTTGGACCCAACCTTTTGGGTCTAAAATTTGGACCCATACCCGGACCCGAGGTTGGGTCTATCCATCAGGTCCCGGGTCTAGTAGAGCCCATTGCCACCATATACCCATATTATTGACAACATTTATGAATACCAATATTCATCACTATTTTACAAAATAACTAGAAATTCTTCAAAAAACAATTGTATTGACAACATTTATGAATACTCTCCTATAACGTCAGGTACGATTGGATTCGGACCAAAACCCAAATAGCATTCAGGTCCAGGTTTTAGACTCGGACCTAATCTTTTAGGTCGAAAATTTGGATCCATATTCAGACTTGAAGTTGGGTCTATGGATCAGGTCCCAGGTCTATTGCTACGCCACGTGACTTAAAAGGTTACTTTCGTATTTACAAGTAAATAAAGGGGTATTTTTCCTACTGTGAATTCGTTCCTCAGATGGTCCCTGCGGATTCCCGCTCCTTTCATTTCGCCACATTTGAAATCCTACTCCCATTTGCCCCCCTAATGGAAAGGGGGATAGAGATATTTTTCAATTCAAATCCAATTTTAGGGAGAGAGAGAGAAACTCAAGAGCATTCCAATCCAACTCTCTGAATCCATTGCAGTTTGGAAGTTTAGTGTGAGAGAGAGATGGCTTCTCCCTTCACCATCCCCCACAATCTTGTGGACCTCGAAGAAGAACCAGAAGATGACCGCCTTTTTGTACGAAACCTCATCCAAACCCAAAACCTAACCCCTTCTGGACTCGATGAACTTGTTAAAGGTATAAACCCAAAACCCAGAAAAGCTGTAATTGAATTCTGAACAATTTATTTGATCTTCTCACTTGTTTCTCTCTCTGAAATTTGCAGGTGTGGTCTTCGATCTTTCGGACAAGGATGTATTTTGTATAGAAGAGCAAGAAGTATTTGATCAAGTGTACTCTCTTGTAAAGGGTTTTGGCCATTTAGAAGCCTCTGCTAGGGCTAATTTGATTGAGAGCTTGCGGTCGAATTTCAGTGTCCTTCTTCCAAATATTGCTTCTCTCTCTAGAACTCCTGTTTCTCCACATGAGGCTCAAGCTGAGGCTGAACCTTCACCACATGAACGAGTTGCCTCACATAGAAATGCCCTTAAGATTTACACATTTTTCCTCCAAACCATCCTTCTTTCTGGAGATTCAGGCAGTGGCAATGCCCCTAAGGTGAGGTTTTATGGATTCTCTGGTAGAGCATTTGGTGGTTTTGATCCTATGTTTTCCTACCTCTTTCAGGTTTCCTTTCGATACAAACTGGCAATAGTTGTGTATTCGTGGAAATTGTTGGGGCTGAACTACTTGATAATTTTCGTGGGCTTACAGGGTCTTTTATTGAATACCACTATATCTGTAAACACTACAGTAACTTCAGTGTTTTGATCCTTTGTATCTGGGAATCTTGGGTATGGTTTTAATTTGGAAATCTTCATGCGGACAATTTCTTCTTGTTTTGTTCTCATTTGTAAGGTTTGATCTTTTGTTTCCTCTGTTCCAGTGCTTTAAAGTACAGAATTGCTCCAGCACTGCGGTGGTGCCCAGTGGCGTCAGTCAGTCAGTCCCGAGTCCTGCCCTAGTTGAAAAAAAAAGGCTCAAAAATCCCAAAAATAGGAAAAAATAAATCGTAAAATTATAAAAAAATGAAAATCTATATAACAAATGAAAATTGATTTTTGATGTGAAATCCCTCATACATATTTTGTTTAGACTTCGGATCTTGTTGATCCGAACTCTTGAAATTTTTGGCCAAACCTGATTTTGATATTTCTATTTGAGAGTTTGAGTTGATTGAGTAAAATATAGGGATTCAATAGAGAACACAAATGGGCCATAGGGACAAAGTTTCATGGTTAATTGAGCTAGAGTTGTGAATACTAAGCAAGAAATCATGGTCGACCAAATCCTAATTCGATATTACATGTCTTACAGATCTGAGATTTCAAATTATTTTTCTTGAATCTATGATTTGGATTTGAAAGAAGATAGAAAAATATGGTTAAGGATGAGTTTTCACGATGCTTGAAGCTCTTAGTGACAAGAACATGCTAAAAAAAAAAAGGGCTGGAATTTCTGCTGCCCTTTTATTTTTTTAAAAACGTGTCAGATTCAGTCAGTCCTAGAGGACTCGCCCAAGTCATGGAGGACTCAGGTGATTTGATCCATAGTAGGACCAACAACAAGTTAGGGCCCATTGGAACTGGGAGGCTGCCTGTTCCAAGTGATTCCAAGTATGAATGGGATTTGGTGAGTTTTAAGACAATCCAGTGTTCTGTTAAGAGGTCAGTATGAAGAAATTGTCAAATTTATTGGTTTGCATAGTTCACGACAATACTCATTTATGCTCCTTGGAGGTTTGGACACTCATTAAGATTTCTGTTTTATGAAATATTAGCAGGCAAATTTTATTTTTGGTCAGGGGTTTAATTTAACTTGTGGTGATTTTCTTTTCACGAATCAAACTCAAGGATTTTTGTTTTGTTATGTGATTTGGACTATGTTCATTATGAAACTCTGAATGTTTTGGTAGCGATGGCAATAATTCCATGGCTTTGGATTTCTCTGGTAACATTTTACAGTTTCTGTTCTTCTTTGCCACATTGGGGCCCCTTGTTTTATCTGAAAACTCTATTTTCTTGGCCATTTGTATTGAAATTCTAGGGAACTCAGTCCAAGAGCAAGAAGCATTCGGTTCAGACATGGAACTGGGAGGTTCATAGGGGAAGGATTACCCATTTGCTTGCTAGTGCCCTTGAAACTGATCTCAAACCTCTCTATGGAATGTCTGATCCAGAGGAAAATTACATATCTTTTGTAGTCAAGTAGGCAATCCCTAAAACTAGTTCTTAAAATTTTCTTCCTTATTCTTCTTTTCTGCCTTTTTAATATTTTTTTTGACTTTCAGGAGTGCTTTCTCCATGTTTGAGAATAACACTTTGTTGAAAGATCCTGAAACGAAAGATGCCCTTTGCCGAATAATCGGCGCTTGTGGAACTAAGTATCATTACACAATGCAAACTGCTGCTTCAATTTTGCATCTGATACACAAGCACGATTATCTCCCTCAACACATGGCCGATTTAGTTGCTTGGGCCGAGAAGAAATACAGGGATGGCAGCTTGGCCCTTGCTCTGATCACTGAAATTGGGCGAATGAATACGAAAGACTTTACAAGAGACACTGCTGGAGCAGACAATGTTGGCCGCTTCCTTGTTGAACTTTCTGATCGATTGCCCAAATTGGTATCGACCAACATAGGGATTTTGGTGCCCCATTTTGGAGGTGAATCTTACAAAATAAGAAATGCCCTTGTTGGGGTCTTTGGAAAGCTTATTGCGAAGGCATTCAAAGATGTTGAAGGTGACTCTGCAGCAAAAGCCCATAGATTACGTGGCAAACAAGCAATGCTTGAAATTCTTCTTGAAAGGTGTCGGGATGTCTCTGCTTATACCAGGAGTCGAGTTCTTCAAGTGTGGGCTGAGCTTTGTGAAGAGCGTGCTGTTTCTATTGGATTATGGAATGAGGTCACAGAGATTGCAGCTGGGAGATTGGAAGATAAGAGTGCATTTGTGAGGAAATCTGCCCTCAACTTGCTCATCACCATGTTACAGTATAACCCATTTGGTCCTCAGCTTCGAACCTCTTCGTTCGAAGGAACCCTCGAGAAATACAAGCAAAAACTTCAAGAGATGGCACCTGCTGAGCATTCTGAGGAGAGTGGGCAAGGGGAGGTCATTGACGAATCCACCGCCCATGAAGATGATGGGGATGTTGATTCAAAATTAAGTAATGGAGGGAATGGTAGTATTAATCAGATTGATTCTCAATCGCAAGACATAGGTGGTGAGAGCTGTTCGTTTTCTGTCCACAATGGAGTTTCAATAGAGGGTCCTCTGGGTATTGCAAATTTGGAACAAACGAGGGCTCTAGTTGCATCTCTTGAGGCTGGTTTGAGATTCGCGAAGTGCTTATCGTCAACGATGCCCACATTGGTACAACTGTTAGCTTCTTCGACTGCCACTGATGTTGAGCACACAATCCTGTTGCTTATGCGCTGCAGACAATTCCAGATAGATGGTGCTGAGGCCTGTCTCCGGAAAATGCTGCCTTTGGTAAATCTAATTGGATTTTTTTTTTTTTTCTCTAAATAGCCTGTCATTCAGTTCATTTGGTACTTGGAATCCATACCTTTTCATTCCTATCATAAACTCATGAAGAACACAGAAGTTGGCTTGCTTCTTAGTCAAGACCAAGTTGATTCTGGTTTAACTGAAGTCATTCATGATATCCAAGTTTTCATTCCATTACTGCAATAGAAAGTGATTGTATGCTGTATTGCATAGTACTCATGTACACGAGTGCCATGTGTGATTAGATAATTATTTGAAAAGTTATGAACTGATTGGCCTGTCAACATATTAATAATGTTAACAACTATGGCAGAGTAGTAAAATAATTCATTTAAAATTTGACTGATGTTGAGAAAACATCTCAAGTCATTGGCTCCATGAAAGTTTTTTGATATTCACAAGAAAAACAATACTAGAATGCCCCTAGCATTTCCTACCAATGACATGGGCTCAGGTCCAAATATCTTGAATCAATGATCAATTGCAAGCTTTTATTATAAGGAATATTGGCCTGAAACCTTAACGAGTAACCTTTTTAACTTAATATTGAAACGTGAATCTATTCTTTCTAAAAATGGACTATGATTGTTCAGATCATAAAATTAGGGCAACAAACATATATCCCCCTCTCTATAATTATAATCTCAAATAAACCCTCGGGTCAATGG
Source organism: Amborella trichopoda (assembly GCF_000471905.2). The sequence continues at coordinate 80,184 of NW_006499948.1, read as the reverse complement.
AAAGCCCATAGATCGCCTCCACATTAAAAGAGAAAGACATTTAACCCCCTCCTTACCTTTTCATTGTCCAAATTATAACATTTATCCTTTTTCTTTTTTTGAATAACCCCATCATATATGTGTATATATATATTATTTGAATTTTATTTCATTTTCTTTATTTCAGTATTCAGTTAAGGTAAGACTTCTTTTTGTAATGCTTGATCTGTGAAATTCAAATTACAAGGGGATTTTTTTTTCTTTCCTTTAAAACAATAGTTATATGACAAGTAGGTCTTTTTATTGGATAACTGTCCCCTAGCTTGAGGTTTGAACTTTTCATCATGGCACCTCCATTGACTTATGCTTTACTAATGAATGAATAACACATTCACTTCCAAGAAAGAAGATAATATCTTGGATGCTTATCAATGATAGTTATATGTACATTTGCTACCAATGATATTATCTTCCGCTTTCTGGAACCTAAAATGCACATTATACTAACAAAGTCACTGTGACTTGGATGCTTTGTAGGTGTTTTCTCAAGATAAATCTATTTATGATGCCGTTGAAGGGGCATTTATTACAATCTATGTACAAAAAAGTGCAACAGAGGCTGCTGCAAATCTTTTGCATCTTGCTATTGACTCTAACATTGGAGATCTTGCGGCCCTCGAGTTTATTGTGAGTACTTTGGTGGCCAAAGGGGATATCAGTGCATCTGTGGTATGATTTGCTCACACTTTTTGATAAATAATGATTTCTTCAATTGGGCTTTCCATTTACTTTTGTATGGTTAATTGATTTTCTAAGACTTGTACAATGACACTTAATGTCTCCAGAAAAGCTTGAGATTTATCAATTCAAAATAAAATTATAGTTTGATTTAGTGTCATGCTTATGCTCAATCAAATGCCAACCATGCTGACATAATATGCTCTATGCATACATATTCACAATGATTATTGAGATTCTTTTGATCACTATATATTATGAAACTCTCATTTAAGGAGTCAAAATGCCTTCTAAAATCATTAAGGGGGTCAAATGATTCGAATTAACTTGTGAGGTTATTTATTTATTTATTTTCATTTCACTCAAGTATTCCCTCATAAAGTATATTTGAAAATGCTTAAACTACTCTTGTTCAGGGTTGGGATCCCTAAACAAGCAGGGGTATTTCAAGAAGTTGGCATACCTTGAACAAGCATGAGTATTCCCATTATTTAGTTGTGGGGCTCATAGGCGGGTCAAATTACTAAACACCTCTGCTTGCTAAGAATTCTAAACCTTGAGCGAGGGCAATTTGGACATTTTTTAGGATACTTTTTGAAGAGATGCTTAGGTGACATGAAAATTTAAAAGTAAACACTCTAGTTTTAATGGGGATGTTTTAACCTCCTTAATCATTATGTAAGGGGCTATGGCCCCTTAATAATATTTGCCCTCCTACATTCCTTTTTGGTGTGATGAAGTTAGTTTAGCTAAAGAGCTGTATGTATAAACATCTTCATTTGTTGGAAGGATATCTGGATTTGAAATGGTCGTGTACAAACTTGGAGTAAATATTTGCAATTTTTAGAAATGTCAAAGAATGTGTCTAAGAAATCTGGATTCTGTAAGTTTACTTTCCTTCGTCTTTCTAATGATATTGAACACAACTATATAAAGCATGAACATCGATCTTTCTAAAAGTTGACAATTTTATGTTTTTTGCTGTCTTTCTGTAAGCTTGGTGGGACTTTCATGAGAAAAGTAAACTCTTTACCTTTCTTTTGTCACTTCCAAGAAAGAAGATAATATCATTGGTAGCAATACTGGTAAAGTGGTACTTGTTTAGTGGATCATTGGGCATTAGTAGTTAACATGAATTCATAGTATCCTCCATACTACATCTATATATTTAGGTAAAAATGTCTAACTGAAAGAATTGTTCATCCCATCTTGTTGGATGACATCGGCTTCTTATTTCATTGTTGTCCCATTCTATGCAGATATCTGCGTTGTGGGATTTCTTTTGTTTCAATGTCAGTGGAGTGACCGCAGAGCAAAGCCGTGGAGCTCTATCGGTTCTTTGCATGGCAGCAAAGACATCAACAAAGATTCTCGGCTCTCATTTGCAAGACATCATTGATATTGGTTTTGGACGTTGGGCCAAGGTGGAACCTTTACTGGCTAGAACTACATGCATTGCCCTAGAACGATTGCCTGATGAAGATAAACAAAAACTAGTGTCCAGTTGTGGCAATGGCAGCAGGGTGTTTAGTATTTTGCAAACCTTAATTAATGGTTATTGGCTCCCAGATCATATCTGGTATTCTGCTGTAGAGAAGGCCATAAGTACTATATACATAGTTCACCCCACTCCTGAAGTCTTAGCTGCGGAGGTGGTGAGGCAAGTGCAAAATGCTTTATTTGGCTGCATTGCAGGAGAAAAAGAATCATCTGATTTGGATGGTGATGGAGCCAATGGTGGGAACTTCATTTCCGCAGTGCAAGTATCGACGCTTAGCAGATATTTCTTTGTTGTGGGTCATGTGGCCTTGAATCACTTGGTTTATATTGAGACCTGTGTTAAAAAGATCCAGAAGCAGAAAACAAAGAAAGAGAGATCTCTTCCTGAGGATGTGCAGAGTGGTGGTATGGGAGCACCTCTTCAGGTGAAAGAAGATAGGAAATAATACTTATTGAATTATTTACTTTTCACAAGCTGTTGAATATTTTGACCATTACATAATTTTTTTCCAGGTGTAAGTAGATAGGAAATAATACTTATTGAATTATTTACCTTTCACAAGCTGTTGAATATTTTAACCATTACATAATTTTTTTCCTATCCTACATGTTACCTTTTTAGATATTTGGGTTCCAGTAAAGTATACTATCATAGGATCATCCTATGTATTTTGGAGAAACCATTCCCCATCAGGTCATTGCAGTCCTTTGAAATGATGGACAACATTCAAGAGAGAGAGTAGAACTCACCAGAACAAGACACGACCCCAGTAGTCAGTCTCACTCTATCAGCATCCATCATAACAATGGACATTGGTGATCCAATGGGCCGTTTTGTTTCATTGTCCACTGGATTATAAGATACTTTCCCTTTAGTTCCTATTTGCAACTATGCAAATGTTTGGGTTAATTTTCTGATTGAGCCAAGGTTTCTGATTTGGTTGTTGTCCTGTTGCACCATCATTTATCTCTCTGCTTGATTCCCTATGTGCTATAAATGAAGATAATTTTTTTTTTTTTGATAGAGGAAATAAAAGAATATAATTCTACATCCTATTTAGTTTTTCTTTGATAGGCTATAAAAAAAAAAATATTCTACATCCTATGAGTTGGCCCCTATTAGTTTACATTCTTGTTGTCTTCCATACCCTGTGGCTGACTCTTATCTAAACAATTTTTCTAGGTTGCTGCTCAGGATAATAATATTAATGCTGAATTGGGCATCAATGCTTCGGATGATGCAAAGCTTGATTCACTATCAGAAAAAGCAGAGAAAGAAATTGTGTCAGGAAACAATGCTGGAAAGAATTTAATCGGACTCTGTGCACCGGTCTTAACAAAGCTTTGTAGAAATTTTAGTCTTGTGCAAAAGGTATCCAGATGCATTCAACTGTGCAGTTTATTTCTTGTATACATCTTTATGGTTCGATAATTTAGCTGTTGATCTTGTTATTCAGCTGGTTTGATAAATTTGTGTCATATCCTTCTAGAACTTCAAGAGCCTTAACATGCTTTCTTATCCTCTGAAGTTTCCAGAATTGCATGCTTCAGGAATGCTCGGACTTTGTAAGCTAATGGTCATTGATGCCAACTTCTGGTACGTCATTGGTCTTTGTTACTGACAGAAATTTTGTGGTTAACAAGTTAAATTGTGTTTAACTTCTAAAGACCTATCAGTGAAGCAAATCTTCAGCTTCTGTTCACGGTTGCTGAGAGTGCGCCAACTGAAGCGGTTCGCTCCAACTGCACAATAGCCCTTGGCGATTTGGCTGTTCGTTTCCCTAACCTTTTGGAGCCATGGACTGAGAAAATGTATGGAAGACTGCGTGATCCTATTGTCTCCGTTCGTAAGAATGCTGTTTTGGTTCTTTCCCATCTGATATTGAATGACATGATGAAGGTTCAGAGCTGGCTGCTTCTTTTCATTCCTTTTCTACATTCAGTAATTTTAAGTCTCATTTAATAGTGTTTTTATTTTGTTTCTAATTTGAGGGATCTAACCAGGTAAAAGGTTACATTAATGAAATGGCGCTATGCTTGGAAGATATGGATGAGAGAATTGCAAACCTTGCCAAATTATTTTTTAATGAGTTGTCGAAAAAGGGTAAGTTGCCAATCTTCAGTTCTCTCTCCATATAATGGATGATGACATTTGGAATGTACCTTTCAAATGTTCTTTTGTTCATGTAGGGAGCAACCCCATTTATAATCTACTACCAGATATTCTCAGTAGATTGTCCAATGACAACCTTGAGGAACAAACTTTCTGCAACATTATGCAGTATTTAATTGGTTTGATAAAGAAGGTATATATTCGTATTGCTTCTTTTGCCAGTAGAATCATATCTGTCTCCTTAATAAAACCTGCCCGCACTGTTTTGTGATCAGGATAAACAAATGGAAGGTCTTGTTGAGAAGCTTTGCAATAGGTTTTGTGGTGTCACTGGTATGTGTGTTATTTGGAACTTGGAGAACTGACCTTTTGTTATGTACCTGTTCTTAAGCAAATTTCGAGTTGAAATTTCTTTTGAGTTCTAATATTATTTTATTGTTATTATTTTTCTTCTTTTGGGATCTTGATTTCATAGTTTGGTCTTGTTTTGTTGATAAAAATCCTTTCTTATGGTGGTTTATGTATTGGAAGTTGTTGCTTCCTAATCGAAACCAGGCTAATTGTTGTTGTTATGGCTAGTTTTATAAAACCGGATAAGCAACCTGTCTGATCAAGTCAACAGATCCCTACTGGTTTACTGATTTTTTTTTATATAAACTGGTAAAATACATAGCATTTGGTTCTAGGCAGGGACCTAAATCTTTGCAATGGAAGGAATGCATGAATCTGTTCTGATTTGTGAGAAATGGCTGATCAGATCATATTTCATTAGGTCCTCATTTCTTTTCTTATGATCATTCTTATCCACTTTGCTTTGCTTCAACCGAAGGCAAATCCGATCTCATATGGTATTTATAAACTATTGGCAACATTTTCAAAACATCACACATATTTTAAAAATAAGGTTTTTTTAGAAATTTGCCTATAGTTATTAATTTATTGTTCAGAACTAATACCTGATGTCTTACCCCCACATCAACCAAAATGCTTCTTTCCCTGGCCCAAACAATGTGGCTCCGAAGTGAAATTTTTAACGATGCTCGATATATAATTAATCCTTTCTTGATTGATCCAATACTGTTAAATATTGGTCTTATACCCACTACTTTGTAATAACTGATTCATCATCATCATTAGAGCTGTTTTCCAACAATTTGGGGTTGGCTACACAAATTCTGGTTTGTCATTTTGCTTTATCAAGGGTCATACTCTCAGTGAAGCTATGAGTCCCTATATCTTTTCTTACTACTTCCAATCATGTCCACTTTGTAATAACTGAGTGAATCATTTTTAATTTTTCATAGCCTCCTTTCTGTATGTTCCTTGTGTCCACTATTCATGATTAATACTTTTGAGACTAATAAATTCATGTTTGTTATTTTTAACCTCTTCTTCATGACGTCCTTATGCCAATTACTTCAGATGATCCTTTAAGACTTATTTAATCATGTTAATTATCTTTAACCCATTTATTGAGGTCTCTATGGTCAGTGCTTAGGATTAATTCTTTGAGACTGGTTGCAATGCCAATTATTTTTAACTTGTGTGATGTCTTCAACTTAGATTTGGTGTACTATTTATCACATGTTGAAATATTCTTTAAGTTTTTATTGCCTCGTAAAGTAACGAAGAAAGATGTGCCTTGTAACATTCTAAAGGAAGTGCATATATCTGTTTTTTTATTTCTGTGGTACCTAAATAAGTTGGATGAAATGAATATGGTAACTCAATGCTACAATATGTTCAAAATTTCATCTCAATACTACAACCTACCATTTCATTTTTATTATTTAAATTTATTGCTGCAATAAACAGTAACATGATAGAAACATTGCATGAGGTCAATATGAAACTATGATTAAAAGGATTCAGAATCCTACAATGTCAAACGTAAATCCTGAGACTCCATTCCAAGCCAAGGAATCAACAAGTTTGTTTGTTTCCTAGTAAACATGCTGAAATGAGATTTCATGAGCTCTAACAATCTTGACATTATCCTCTTTAAAGATCTATGTGCCTCTATGATCTGGTGGACACCCTAGTGGCCTATTAATTCATGTTTGATGGATAGAGGGCCAAAGAAGGATTGTCCAAAAATAAAAGGGCAATATATAAGAATCCGAGCTCTGTTTTTTGGAGAATATGTGGTATTAAAGGGAGCTAAGAAAGCTTTCTGAACAACTCCCATATCTACTTTGGACAAATGCTCTGACTCCCTCCAGGCCAGATTATGTGGGAACATATACCGTAATAAGCTCAGAATTCCAAAAGTTGGGTATGGGATGTGTTTGAAGTTGTGACCTCCCATTTGAGAATCATATCTCCAACAATTAATTTCTTTCTTAAATTGTTATATCACTTCCACAGGATTCGAGCATTGAAATCATAACATAGGTGACCTTGTGATATTATTTGAGTTTCCTCATATCACTCATAATGGGGGGAGGGGGGGGTGTGTTCCAAACTTTGAGAGAAGCCTTTAGCACTTCCAAAGTTGTTTTATTACTTGGTGAACTGAACATTGTTGAGGGTTTATTACCTGGTGAACTGAACATTGTTGAGGTACCTATGGGCTTGGGGGGATCAGCCTATGTAGCATAGTAGGTTCCAGAAACAACTATTCTTTTCTGGACTTTTGGGCACCATTTCCCTGATATATTGTTGGGAATTCATATTGCCTGTTAATTCTATTTAAATGATATGAGTACTTGTTTGCTTCCTAGTGAACATGCCGAAATGAGATTTCATGAGCTCTAACAATCTTGACGTTATCCTCTTTAAAGATCTATGTGCCTCTATGATCTGGTGGACACCCTAATGGCCCATTAGTTGATGTTTGACTGTTAGAGGGCCAAAGAAGGATTGTCCAAAAATAAGAGGGCCATATATAAGAATCCTAGCTCTGTTTTTTGGAGAATATGTGGTACCAATTGGAGCTGAGAAAGCTTTCTGAAGAACTCCCATATCTACTTTGGTCAAATGCTCTGACTCCCACCAGGCCAGATTATGTGGGAGCAGTTACTGTAATAAGCTTAGAATTCCAAGAGTTGGTATGAGATGTGTTCGAAGTTGTGACCTCCCATTTGAGAATCCTATCTCCAACAATTAATTTCTTGCTTAAATTGTTATATTACTTCTGCAAGATTTGAGCACTGGAATCAGAACATTGGTGACCTTGTGATATTATTTGAGTTTCGTCATATCACTCATAATGGGGGAGGGGGAGTGTTTCTAAAATTACGGAGAAGACACCTTTAGCACCTCCCAATTGTTTATTACCTGGTGAACTGAACATTGTTGAGGTACATATGGGCTTGGGGGATCAGCCTATGTAGCACAGTAGGTTCCTGAAACATCTACTCTTTTTTGGACTTTTGGGTCTCCATTTCCTTGATATATTGTTGGGAATTCCTATTGCCTGTTAATTCTATTTAAATGATATGAGTACCAATCACTCAACAAGATTAACTTGTCAATCACAATTAGGGTAAACTCTATCAGTTTTATCTCAAATTTCTAACCTGTTTTATTTTGATTGCTATCAGTGTTACCTTGTGACCTTTTTATCTCTTTGCACTGGTATCAGATGCATATTTTGATACTTCTATACACTTCTTATTTATACTTTTTGTTTCTTTGTTTTGTTTTGTGAAAACTTTCTGTGCTCATTCTATTAATTAAATCTTTTTATGTCCAAATATTTTTTACATTGATATAATTAGATCTATTTTAGATTTTGATTTAAGTATTGCATGTACTTGTCTTTTTCTTTATTTTGTTTTAAGCATGTTCTAGTTCAAATTTTCTCATGCTGCCGTCGTATTTCCTTGTTCCTTGATAGACATCCAGTCATGTCAATCATGGTTCACAGCAGGTCCCATGCTGTTAGATGATGCTCTTTCTTAATTTTACTTAAAGTAACAGACATAATCTGATTATCGTTCATGTGAAGCCTATTTCTTGTCCTTGATTTTTTTTTGGAATGGGTTCTCACATATGTAATTCAGACTTTAAGATTTATGACTGAATTCAAGCTTATGACTTTAGGAATTATTTTCTGCATTTTGCTTGTGTATAGAAATCTTTAATCACTCTGGACACCTCACTCTTATAATTGCAGATATAAAACAGTGGGAGGGTATTGCCTACTGTCTTTCTCAGTTAGCATTTACTGAAAAGGGAATGAAGAAGCTTATAGAGTCTTTTAAAAGCTATGAACATGCCCTGTCAGAGGATTCGGTGGTGGAACACTTTAGGAACATCATTAGCAAGGTATTTAGGGGCTTGTGTGTCATTTAGTTCATTTTCCTTCTTTATGGTCGACTGAGATTGACATTCACTTTGTCTCATTAGGCTAAAAAGTTTTCAAAGCCAGAGCTTAGATCTTGTATTGAAGAATTTGAGGAGAAGCTCAACATGTTCCATATGGAGAAGAAAGAGCAAGAGATGACCACAAAGAATGCCTTGTTTCACCAACAGAAATTGGAAAAATTCGGAAACCACACTGCAAGGAGTGAGGGCTTCCAGGGAGAGGAGGAAGAAGAGAATGCTTCAAGGGGTACTTCAAGTGACCTGAATCCATTCTGTGGTTACTTTTATGATGGTCGCTTGCATTATTCTGCAAGTTTACTCGATTTGCTTTCTTGAAGTTATTTAGCTTACTTTTTGCAGCTGTTAGGACTGAAGAACAACCCATAGAACTGGCTGAAGTATTGTTTATTTGTGCGATACTACAGTTACTGATTATGCAAAGCCATAATCCATTGTGGTCATCACCATCCAATGAATGAACTTTGGTAGAGAGAGGGGACCACTATTGCAGTCATGTTCTACTCTGGTGGGCCCCACTTTCTTTTATCACTGCCACTCTTTTCAATGGATGGTGATGATCCAAACGGACCATAAATATGCCTATATTTCCCTTTGTTCATAGGTTTTTTCTTTTTATTTATTTATCTTTTTTTTTTGTTCGTGTTCTAGTTGTGCAAACTGAGATAATGCCATGGTTCAATAGGATCTTTTTGACTATTGAGTGGTTACTAGGAAATCTTCAATTTTTTTTTTCTTTTTTCTTTTTTTTTGGACGGGGGGGGGGGGGGGGACGTAAGTTCATAAGATACTCAGAACAATGTATTAAAACCTGGTATTGGGTTCTGGATGGCCTAACCATTGTACTGATCTGGATCAGCTGCATTGGTAAAAGAAATTGTTTAAAAGAGTGTTTAAAAAAAAGAAAACGGGGATTGGGGGGAAGAGGGAGGGACCTGGATTGTGTACCCACCAAATCCGATCCGGATCGACGGATCCCACTCCAGATGGCTGGGAATATTTCTGATTTTGTGAACAGGTAAAAGAAGTTTCCGAACTGAATTCCCGAATACCATGTGTTTTATGGAAAATAGTTAGGTCTCAAACATGCTGCAAAAACCATTATTTTTTTGTTTCCTTTTTAAATAGCCTAAACTAGTTTGTTGGCATAGTTTGATAGTGTTGTAAAAGCTTCTTACTGTAGGTTCTATTTGTTAAGTTCTATTTACATTTTATGCATCTGTTTTCTCATTACATAATAGTTCTATAACTGGCATAACTTGTGAAAGGAACTGGTGAAGTCATTGACCCCCATGAAGAGATGATTCCAAGCATTCGAAAATCAGAAGTAGGCAACAAGGAATTGGAAGAAAGCTCAAATATTTCAAGTGAGATGGAATGTTCAGAAACTGGAAACCTCGAGTTTCAATCACCACAAGTTTCTCAGAGAAGTAATTGAGAATATTTTACTTTAAATATATGATTTTAAAGCTGGAATTTGGTTGTTCTTAATGGAATGACTATTTCTGCAGGACCCTCCAAAACAAAGAGAAATGTAGGGATGGGTATGCAAGAGAAAGAGAAGGCTCGTAGCTCTACTATACGCAGGACCAAATCCACTAAAGGGTTGGTTGATTTTGTTTTCATACTATTGGTGTACGTTCCAATGAGGGGTGTGGAAAGTTTTTTAGGAAGAGACTGGCGGGGGGAGGTTCTTAATAATTTTCTTTGTTTAAATATTCTCTTCAAAAGTATATCCTTCTCTCATATATGGCCTGAAGACTAGGGTATTCTTATTGTTCAGATAGCTTTGGTTGGCAACATTCTTGAGGGAACTTTGCTTTTGCAGAGGATGAAGAGGAAGAAATATCTGTTTTGTATCATCAGCATGCAAGTTGTATTATAAATTGTAAACAAAAGCATTACCACTTCGGTAGTGCTTGAGGAATATGGATAACATCCTCGATCATCTTAGTTCTCTTACTGTCCAACTGGTAAATTATATGTGCATTTAGTCTCTATACGAATTAGTTAAGCTCGTTTTGCCGAAAATCAACTCAGAATAACATAATGCTTTCGAGGCTGCACATAACATTTGAGTAGGGTAGATGTTTAACATGAAAAATCATAGCGCAATGGTTGATGGAACGTAGGTTGCATTATACCAGATTCCAAAAGTTCCAAGGTGCTTGATGACTGCTGTAAGACTCTCAAATCATTGTAAAAATTGATACAAACATGCCCGTATTATCTGATAAATATTCAATAATGGATTTATTCTTGCGCTTTTTGCAAACCTTTGTTTGCACACTCATCTATTTGATTGACTAATAAAAAAATGTATTTGGTGCTATCCATTGCTTCTTCCCCTCTTGCACCCCTCAGCTCTACACAATGTTTGATCTGTGGAGTAGTTTATTGGGAGACTCAAAATTTGGGACGAAGCACAAATTCTAGGAACACCCATAACGTTAATAAATGACACCAATGGTCTAAATCAATGGTTTAAAAAACGGATCGGTGACTTGGATCGGGCACCCAAAAAACCGATTCGGATCGGTGAATCGGCGATCCGGATCTGGAATCGGGTGAATCAGTTTGAATAAAGCTTCAAAAAAATCCGCAAAAAATTATTAAAATTCATTATAAATATTGTTTTTTAGGAATTCAATAAGAAATGAGGATACTCCATTAAGAATTTTCATGTTTTGAATGAATATGCGAATATTGATATGTTCTTTCCCTGCATGAACCGTCATTCAACATTTAATTTACATCACACAAAAGGATAAACATAGAATTATCATGGAATAAGTATATCAACATACATGGACTACAATAAAGCATAAAATTAGTAACATACGATCTAAAAACAAAATGATAGATGACGTTGTTGTTCTTCTTGGTCACGCTGGTGCCATTGATTGAATTCGTTTGACAATTCATTGATTCGATCTAAAAACGAATCATCGATATTAGCAGGCGTTTGACTATTCCCAAATCCCTGAGTGTTAGTGTTTTGTTGTATTTCCAATCCAAAATCCCCGAAGCTTGTCCATTCTTCATGCTCACTTGCATTGTCGTGCTCATCCCTACACTGTTGCTGTTGGGACTCGATATGTAAATAATATGGCTGGGATAGGGTGGCTTCAGAATCATCATCTTTCTCATTTTCTCTTAGACCCCCTTCCCACTCTCTTTAATTAGGTGCAATATCATCGACATCTCCGACGAATTGTAGATACGTTGGCTGGCTGCTTCCTCTTTCATGCTGCTCATCACTTTCTTTAAGATCTTCATCATCGATAGCCTCAAGGAACGCTCTTTTGTGCAACACTGGCTCCTCCTCTTCTACTACCCATT
>NW_006499948.1:43672-62252 GCF_000471905.2 Amborella trichopoda | reverse complement strand
GCGGAAACCCAAAAAATGCAAGTTTCGTGATCCAAAAAATGCAGCCTGCAAATTAGATCACATGCAAAAAAAAATAAGAAAAATGATCAAAAAATGATAAATTTCGAAGAATCGTGTGAAGAACACTGTGCAATCCATGTTCTTCACGGGACTCGCCGATTCCGTACAGTGAATCGGCGAGTCACTGTGCAGAATCGTCCGGTTCTCTCTAGAACCGGACGATTCCCGTTTTTTACAGTGATTCGATCCCTCCATGGCGATTCCCGAGTCGAACTGGGCGAGTCCTGTTCGACTCGGCGTTTTTTTAAATAAACACAAATTGAGATCACCATTACATTTTATAAATCATTTTAGCTAGATTGCACATTTGGGTGTCAATGTATAAATTACTGAAATGCTCTTGATGTGAAAAAGTCGAAATACGTTAGGCTCCCCAATATAAGTAAAAAATAATTAATGTTTAAAAGACCGATCTTGAAAACAAGGTAACCAAAAATAAATCAATTTTGTTTCGTAACTAATGAATTTATGAAACCATCTCCAAGAAAAAATTAACATTTCCCTCAATCTTTTAACCTAATTTAAAGAAAGGTGTGGTTTCTATAAGGTTGCAACTGTAAACAAATTAAGGTGCACCTCCAAATTTTATCATAAATATGATTTTGGTATAAAATGTTTTTAGGAAAGCTTGAGAATCTATTTTCAGCTCTAAATATAAGATCTTAAACTTCAAAAATGGTTCAAATCAAGTAGATATATAAACACATGAAAATCTTCAAAATGGACAGTTCAGGTAATTTGTTGCAAGATACATTATTTGTAGGACTCAAATTTTTTTTTTTTCTATTTATATTCATATATCTTGATATCAATATGATTAATTAGATGTTTTTCCAATATCAAAACAATCTTCTATGATAGATTTTTAAAATGCATATCTAATTCTGCATTTTAAGGTTGCAACCTTATATAAACTTTTTACTTTAAAGAGTCCCTCAGATAACAAATCATAAAATAATGTAATAAGAAATTGTTGTATAAGGCGGCCTCTATGATATTTTGGTATTTTGGGTACCAATATCTCACTACCTCTAAAGAGCCTACTTGAGCATCAACTTCTCACTAAGGTATGTGGAAAAAGTTCTCACCAATTGACCTTGTTAGATATTGGTGTTTTGAGTACCAATATCTCACGGGTGTTAAACTTTTGCAAGATATTGATGTTTCCAATGCCAATATCTCACTTGGTTTTCCCAAAATTCATTTGGTTTTAGTAAAGTGGCGAAATTAGAAATTACCCACCCATCATTACATCTCCCCTACGATGTGTACCTTGATGATTTTTTTGAAAGTAGCACAAAGGCAATAGGTGTAATGTAAAAAGAAAATACAAATAGACCATTTACTTTTAGTACAAAGAGGTTACAACCACTTTTGTTCATCAAATTTCTAATCAAATGATTGTAAGTGTACTTTTGACTAAACTCAAAGCCTAACAATAAATTTGTTGAACTTTATAACATACCCCAAGCCACACTATTCAACATCTAAACATCTAATGACAAGGATTAATTGTGACCTCTTTGTACTAAAGATAGATGGTCTCATAGTATATAATCCCAATGTAAAATAGTGAATCAGGTGGGCTGTAGTTTTATAAATTTCCCTAAAAACCAGTTTGTTGAGCTCATATATATTTATTTTTGTATGGCTGCAATGCAAGCCACTTTGCTGTCTCAATTCCCATTTATCCAAAATAAAACTGTTGCAATTATGAGCTTATGATTATCACATATTGATTCATTCTGCTAGTGAACACCTATTATCCATTTAAGCAGCTCCATGGATAGTATAGGGGTGGCAATGGGCGGCCCCGACCCGATAAATATTTTCACACCGACCAAACGTGCCCTTAGTGTTGGTTTGTCAAACTTTAAAGTCTGTTTGCTTTCCTAAGAAAGCATGCTATCATTAGCTAGCATGTGAGGTTCGTCGTAGCTGCATTTTAAATAGTTTCATCTTGGGAAGAGTTGATGATCCATCCCACTCATTACACATTATTGTTTGAATATTGTGATGCACTTAAATTTGTTGGATTTTAAATTTAATGGCTAAGAATGATTACGACCTCCTTGTGCAATAAAATAAATGATCTTACAATATACAATCATGAAAACTTCAAACGAAAATTGGGTTCATACAGATAAATTCTTAATAAGTACCTCCTCCATTCATTTATAGTAGTCTGAATCACTACAGAGTCATAAGAAGATCTAGACCATGTAAAAATTGTGATCAAGATTGATTATGTAGACTAAATCATATAAGAAACATTAGTCACGTCTTTTCAAACTTCAATGGAAAAAGGGGCAAACCAATGTCTTTTGTATTCAACTTTCATGAGGTTTTCGCAAGTACTATTATTTGACATTGTAGAAAATGAATGAATAACATTTGCAATAAATTTTGCTTTAGAATTATAAATTGTTTGTCTTTGTATTCTCGGCATAATGAATGTTTGACTATTTGAAAGTGTTGCACTTAAGTTGTTTTGTTTTTTGTCACTATTATAGCACAAGAACTGATTTTGAAGTGTGCAACAACAATGGCCAATGGATAAGATATTTTGGTTAGAGAACAAGGAACATGGAATTTTACATAAAGCATGGTTTCTGGTTTCTTTTCACTTAAATCTCAAGAAAATACTTAAGAATTCAGGGAATGTCTCTCAAGACTGGTGTGCTATTAGAATGTCATAGTTATTCAAGGAGTTAGTAATGTATGATAAAATTCAGAAAAGAGAAAATTTTATTAGGGCTAAGCACTCAATAATACCCCACACTGTATGATTTCATATCTGATGGTTAAGGACGACTCTGATCTTTTTCTTTTTTACCAAAAAAATGTCTTATTTTTCAAAAAATTATGAATATTTATATGGTCAACATTTATTACCATATACCATATGTATATGTATGAAAGCATCTACACAAACCAAGACTCAAGCATACAAAATTAGTGTTCTAACAATCAAATTGTACATTTGCTCCCTCGAGGGAAAACAATACCTAGGAGCAATTTCTTGATCCCAAATTACTTATTTAGGAGGATTTACTTGATCCCATTTTTTTTTTTATCAACTTTAGAATTTGTAGATATGTAACAAAAGAAAAAGGATTTTTAGATGTGAAATACCCAGACTGAATTGTTCAGAACTTGGATGGCTTATATTTAACGGTAAGCTATAATTTATTTCATGCACTTCTAGAGCATCTTATTCTTTTGCCTTTTCTTTTTCTTGAATAAGTTGCCCTAAGTTTAGTAGGTTACATCTAATTTTGGGGACCAAGAAAGGGTTTTCCCGAGGGAGCAAATGCACACACTACTACCATAGGATTATATAATCAATTCAATTAACAAAGATTTATAGATTGTCAAAAATGGTAATAGTTTGATTACAAAAATTTAGAGAAATATCACCAATCCCTTGAGTCTAAAACTTTGTAAAACTCAAAATATAGACTTGATTTCGGGAAGTTGGGGATCTAGAAGTAGTTGCTTCCCGATATTATTGCATTTCTTACGGCTTCCAACATAATACATAAAATGAGAAGTGGTGGCTTCCACTAAAATGATTTTGTTTATACATTTGTTATAAATATTTATAATTTAGAGGCCAATGTATTAAATATCAAACATGCCCTTATTATTATTAACGGAATGTATATGCTCGATTTAAAATAGAGATTATCTACAAGAAGATCATATATCTTTTGTACAAAGAGGTTACAACTATTCCTACTCATTAGATGTCAAATTGGATGGTTTGGGATAAGTCACGAAGTTCGAAAATTTTTCTTTGAACCATTGTGTTTAATTAATGACACTCTTACAACCACCCATTTTATAATCTAAGGAACAAAATGATTGTGACCTCCTTGTGTCTCTTTGTAGGTATTCCCTTTAAAATGTTATAAAATTTAATTTCTTCTATTTTTATCCAGCCAGATCTTGTAGTAAGTGCCAATCCAACACCTCAATCTGGGTTTTAAAACACTTGTAGTGATTGAAAAACACTTATCTGAATCGAAATCGGTTGGGATTGGCTCGATCCAATTTGTCAGACTTGCCAGTTCTATAAAAGAACCAGGCAATCTGTTAGGGAACTGAGCGATCCATATCAGCCTTATTCCACAGTTCCCATCCGTTTCTTGTTCGTTATATTTTTTATTTTTATTTCCTTCAAACTTAGATCATTATTTAAAACTTTTCTTAGACCAATTCCCACATCTAACTATTGGTCCTATCCCATCTAGAGCGACGATATAGATCGGTCCAACAACAAGCCAACGATTGATTGGGTCAATCGATTTGGGTTTTAAAATGCCAAGCAAACAGTCATTCATCTTCTCTTGATACTTTTTCTCCATTGGAAAATTTTAAAATGTGTACAATAAGATAATTTACTTTTACTACAAGGAGATTAGAATTATTATTGACGGTGTTATGTGAAATCGGGTGGTTGGGTATCTACCATTAACTTGGCATAGAGTCCAAAACAAAAATGTTTGAATATTATGATGCACTTCAATTTGTTGGATTTTAATCTAATGGTTAAAAATGATTACGACTACCTTGTGCTAAAAATAAGTCGTATATTATACAATCTTGAAAAATTCAAATGAAGGTTGGGTTCATAGAGATACATTCTTAATAAATACTTCTTCCATTCATTTATACTAGCCCGCATCACTATAGAGTCGTAAGAAGATATGGACCATGTACAATTGTGGTCAAGATTGATTATGGAGACTAAATCGAGAAGGCATTGGTTGCACATATAAAAAGCATCAGTAGCCAATTTTCAAACTTCAATGGAAAAACGATGCAAACCAATGTCTTTTGTATTAAACTTTCATGAAGTTTTGGCAAGTATTATTATTTGACATTATAGAAAATGAATGAATGTCATTTTCAATAAATTTTGTATTAGAATAATAAAATGTTTGTCTTTGTATTCTCTGCATAATGAATGTTGACTATTTGAAAGTGTTGCATTTAAGTTGTTATGTTTTTTATCACTATCATGGCAAAAAAACTGGTTTTGAAGTGTGCAACAACAATGGCCAATGGATAAGATATTTTGGTTAGGGAACAAGGGATACTGAATTTTACATAAAACATCGTTTCAATTTTCTTTTTACTTGAATCTCAAGCTAATACTTAAGAATTTAGGGAATGTATCTCAAGAATGGTGTTCTATTGGAGGGCCATAGTTATCCTTGATGTGAAATCAAGGAGTTAGGAATGTGTGACAAAATTCAGAAAAGAGAAGAAATTTAGGTGTTAAGCACTCAATAATACCTTACCCCATAATATTTCATATTTGATGGTTAAGGATCACTGTGATTTTTTTTTTTTTACCAAAACATTGGCTTAATATATTCCTTTTCAAAAAATTCTAAATATTTCTATGGCCAACATGCACTACCATATGTATGAAAGCATCTACACTGTTAATGTCAGCTTAAACTCAACGTTCATTGCCTTTATCCCAAACAAAGGGGTAATTGAAAGTTTGAATGATATTAGACTTATTAGCCTGTTAACTAGCCTCCACAAAATTTTGGCAAAGTACATGGCTAAAAGGCTTAAACCAATTCTGCCTTTGATAGTTAAAGGACCTCAATATTCTTTTATTCAAGATAGACAAATTACTGATAGTATTTTGTTTGAGAGCTTATTAGCTCAAGGATGGCTAATAAGAAGGTTGGAATAATTTGTAAAATTGATTTGGAGAAGGCCTATGACAAAGTGGAATGGAAAGTTTTGTTGCAAACTATGAAAGTCATGAGGTTTGGAGATCGATGGGTAAGATGGATATTGGGATGCCTTTAATCTGCACACTTCTCTATGCTCATAAATGGAATGCCTAAAGGACTTTTTAAAACCTCTCTTGATATTCGATAATGGGATCCTCTTTCCCCTTTCTTATTCACTATAATGGAAGAGATCTTTAGTGTCATGCTTGCTTTGGCGGTGGAGATGAGACTTATTAGTGATTTTAAAGTTAAAGAAAATGGCTTTATGGTAACTCATCTGCAGTATATGGATGATACCTTGATATTTTGTGGGTAAGATGGATATTGAGATGCCTTTAATCTACACACTTCTCTATACTCATAAATGGAATGCCTAAAGGATTTTTCAAAACGTCTCGTAATATTCGATAATGGGATTCTCGTTTCCCTTTCTTATTCACTATAATGGGAGAGATCTTTAGTGTCATACTTACTTCGGTGGTGGAGATGAGACTTATTAGTGGTTTTAAAGTTAAAGAAAATGGCTTTATGGTAACTCATCTGCAGTATGCAGATGATACCTTGATATTTTGTGGGGCAAAAGAGGAGGAGGTTCTAACTCTTAAAAGATTTTTGAGATGCTTTGAAGTGGTAACTAGCCAGAAGGTTAATATGAGAAAGACCCAAATATTTACGGTTGCATGTGAGGAACAAAATGTTACATACTTTACAGAGTTGATAAACTGTGGTATAGAGAAATTTTCTTTCAAATATTTGGGGTTGCCTCTAGCTCATAATAATAGGGTTGCATGCTTATGTGATCTTTTGATTCAGTGTTTACAATATAAACTGCATCTATGAATCGTTGGGAGGTAGATTGACTTTGTTAAAAGCATCTTTAGTAAATCTCCTCATCTACTATAGGTCTCTTTACAAAATGCCTAGTAGTGTGGTTAAGAGAATATAAACTCTTATGAAAAAATTTTTATTGAGAGAATGTGAGGAAAAGAAGAAATTTAGCTTTATCAATTGGAATAAAGTACACCCATAAGTGATGGAGGCATGGGCATCAAAAAACTTAAGATCATGAATGGTGCTTTATTGAATAAGTGGTGGTGAAGATATGCTAGAGAAAAGGGACAATTATGGAGATGGTTACTATCAGAAAAATATGGAGAAGACAAAGAGCATGGTATAGTGGCAAGGAGCAGTCATAAGAAGGGGATTTCTTTGATATGGAAGGGGATTTTTGGTTATAGAACTTTATTTTTGAGTAATATGAGATGTTTGATTAGTAAAAAGGATAACACCAGATTTTGGCAGCATAAATGGCATGGGGATTCTCCGTTAAAGTATCAATTTCCAAATTTGTTTGCAAAAGTTAATTCAAAAAGCAAAATGGTGAGTGACATGGTGGTTGGTAAAGGTTATGAAGTAACTTGGGATATTAGTTGTTCTTATAGAATAGTAAATTAGAATGTGATTGAAGAGTTTATTCAATGTCTGATAATGCGTCATCAGCAGTTTTACTGTCCAGATTTAAAAGACAAAATTTTATGGGAGCAAAGTAGGAATGGCCTATTCACAGTTAGTTCTTATTATAAATTGTTGTTCCATGATCGTATTAAGTGCTCTGATGTGGAGGCTCGTAAAGTATGGGAGTGGCCTATACCTTTAAAAGTTAAAGTATTTTTATGGTTAAACGTAGAAGGTTCTTAGTTGTTGTTATGCTCAGAAAGAGAGGCATGATTATGGTAAATGTTTGTATGTTATGCAAACAACATGAAGAAAATGTTGATTATCTCTTTATGAGTTGTAGCTTTGCAAAATTTATTTGGCAGTAGCGTTTGGGGATGATTGGAGTTAATGGTGACATCCCTGCCGATGGAAGAATTGTTTGGAGATTTGTTGAGGATGGGTTTTGGATCAAAAGGAATGATTATATGTAAAGTGGTAAAATCTGTTGCTGTTTGGGAAATATGAAAGGAATGTAATAGGAGATATTTTGAAGGAGTTGGGAAATTAGTAAAAGAAACTGTCTAGAAATTGGATGGCCTATACTCAATCGTAAGTTATAATTTGTTTCATGCACTTCTAGAGCATGCTCATTCTTTTGCTTTTTCTTTTTCTTTAATAAGTTGCCCTAAGTTTAGTAGGTTACATCCCCAAAATTTAGGGTCCAAGAAAGCTTTTTCTCGAGGCAGCAAATGCACAATTCGATTGTCAAGAATGGTAATAGTTTGATTACAAAAATTTAGAGAAATATCGCCAATTCCATGAGCCCAAAACTTTGTAGAACTCAAAGGGTAAATTTGATTACGGGAGTTGTGGCTATAGAAGTAGTAGCTTCCAGACATTGTAGCATTCCTTACGGCTTCTAGAATAACACATTAAATGAGAACTGACGGTATTCACTAAAATGAATTTGTTTATTTATTTGTTCAAAATTTTTATGATTTAGAGCCCAACCAACCAATTAAATATCAAACATACCCTTATTATTATTTAGAAAATTTATTTGCTTAATTTGAAATATTATAAATTTATTTTGGGCCATTCTGATCCAGCCAGATTGGTGTAGCTAGTGAAAAATCCAACTCCCAATTTGGGTTTTAAAACACTTATAGTGATTGAAAAACACTTATCTAAATCGAAATAGGTTGGGATTAGTTCGGTCTTTTTTGACAGACTCGCCAGTTTTCTTAGGGAACCAGGTAGTCTGTTAGGAAACTAGGCGATCCATATCAGCCTTATTGCCCAATTCCCATATGTTTCTTGTTCGTTATATTTTTTGTTTTTATTTCCTTCAAACTTAAAATCGTTATGTAAAACTTTTGTTAGACCAATTCCCAATCAAAGTATCGGTAGCAATGATCTAGATCGGTCCATCAGTGATCGATTGGGTCCACCGATTTGTGTTTTAAAATGTCGAACAAACTACTATTCATCTTCTTTTGATACTTTTTCTCCATTGGAAAATTTTGAAATGTATACAATAAGATTATTTACTTTTACTAAAAGGAGATCAAAATTATTATTGACCATTTTATGTGAAATCAAGTTGTTGGGGATGTACCATTAACTTGGCACAGAGTCCAAAATAAAATTGTTTGAATATTGTGATACACTTCAATTTGTTGGATTTTAAACCTAATGGCTAAAAATGATGGCAACCTCCTTGTGCCAAAAACAAATGTTCTTACAATTTACAATCCCGAAAACTTCAAACAAAAATTGGGTTCATACAGATAAATTCATAATAAGTACCTTCTCCAGTCATTTATAGTAGCCTGAATCATTATAGAATCATAAAAAGATCTGGGCCATGTAAAAATTGTGGTCGAGATTGATTATGTAGACTAAATCATGCAAGAAACATTAGTCACCAATTTTCAAACTTCAATGGAAAAAGAGGCAAACAAATATCTTTTGTATTCAACTTTCATGAGGTTTTGGCAAGTACTATTATTTGACATTGTAGAAAATGAATGAATGCCATTTTCAGTAAATTTTGCTTTAGAATCATAAATTATTTGTCTTTGTATTCTCGGCATAATGGTGTTTGGCTATTTGAAAGTGTTGAACTTAAGTTGTTTTGTTTTTTGTCACTATCATAGCACAAGAATTGGTTTTGAAGTGTGCAACAACAAATGGCCAATGGATAAGATATTTTGGTTAGAGAACAAGGGACATCGAATTTTACATAAAGCATGGTTTTTTGTTTCCTTTCACTTAAATCTCAAGCAAATACTTAAGAATTTAGGGAATGTATCTCAAGGTGTGCTAGTAGAAGGTCGTAGTTATTCATGATGTGAAATCAAGGAGTTAGTAATATTGGTATTCATTAAGCCATCTTTTACTTTCCATTTTCCAACAATAAATAAAGTGCAGAGTATATAATGTAGGCGTAAAGAAAAAAATGAACGTATTATAAATTAGTGTTTTGGCCGGTGATATTCATATGGCAATTGATCGTTCTTCAGCTATATAAATTTGATTTTTCAACCTTTTTCGAATTACCCTATCCTAGGGGTGCAACAGGCCGGGTCTGGACCTAGACCCAGACCCTGACCCAAACAATATTAAGGTCAAAAATTTGGACTAATACCCAAACCCGTCGGGTCCCGATTCTAGTCGGATCTATTGTCACCCTATGACTATGAGCTTCTTTTCTTTTTTTGGCCTTTTTTTTAACTTTATACTCTATGACTATGCGCTTCTCTTTTTTTGCCAATAATACGGTAAATATCACCAATATTGTGACAATATGAACACCTAGCGTATATCTAAAGATGCATGATTGACATCATATACCCTATGACTACCGGCATGGGTCGGCTCCGGACCCGGACCCAATTTGTGTTCCGGTCCAAAATTTAGATCCATATCCAAACCCAAGGTCGGGTCTACCCATCCGCTCCTAGGGTCTGGTTGAGCCATTGGAACCCCTACCCTATCCCCTCTCCCGGCTCTCCTCGTTTAATGTCTGCCGGCTCATATTTATAATTTTGAATGCTACTTATAATTGTTCCTCTCTCTCTTTGTTTTTCGCTAACATCTTTTTTCTTGCAGCCAAAAATATTTACGTAGAAGCAGAGAGTGGAAACGCATACATTGCAAAGACATGGTAAATTTTCAAGTGGCTACTCTCCATACATACACAGGCATGCAACGAATTATATTCTTTGTATATAAACCAAAATTTATTTGATATTGTAAAAAGAAAACACATTCTATTACAAAAGCAAGAGAGATGCCATAGAAGAAGGTAATTAGTCAATGTAGGAGAAGAGCGATAAATGATCAAAATGTCAAACCTTGCTAATGGCTAGTATGGATCTCAAATTCAAAAAAGCTTACCATTGAAAAACTTGCAACTTATTGAAGTATACATTTGAAAAGTTTCGAAGTTTTTTTTCATAATTGCTTAGTTCTGGCTTATTTTAAAGGAAAAAGTTTATATATAGTCATGGCTCTAAACAATCAAATTAGAGCACACCTCAAAAATTTCACTAGAAGATGTTACTTTGATGCCCAAATGTTCTCAAATTGATCATCTCGACATGAAGATGCATGGACATAAGCAAAAAATGGATTCGAGTTTTGGAAAGAGTACTTCTTGTAATGCATTTTTGGACTGTCAATTTTAAAGGTTTTCAATTTTTCATATTTTCATAGATCTGCTCGATCTACACTATTTTTTAAACTTTAAATTTTATAATTAGAGATGAAAATATATTCTAAGGCTACTTACAAAGATTTTCAGTATTGAAACCACATTTCTCAACACTATTTGAAAGTGTGCTCTACTTTGATTATTTAGACCCTCGGCTCTATACAAACCACACCCTATTTTAAAAGCTAGGTGCAACTTATTCTATTTGCATATCATGTTTGCTTGGGTGCCTTGAAAGAAACCTTCATAACTATACTTTCATGGTTGTGGCTTGTTGGGCAATCGGTTCATGGGTTATTTGTGTTATTAGATACAAAGTCGAATGGGCTCGAAAAGTTCTTATTGTGTAAGTGTTCGGAATATTGATAATGCTCAAATGTAAATTATTCATTCATATATGTAAGAATAAGCACAAATTGGTCCCAAGCCGTTCTATGAGCAGAAGTGTTTAGCTTAGGAACATTGACTTATGGACATTCCAAGCACTGACCTTGTCCTCTTGGGTGCATAATTAAGCCCTAGAAAACAACTGATCCTGACTTGCCTCACCTTGTTGATCCATTTTCAGCCCGTTAATTTCTTCTAGGAAATGAAAAAGTAACAAGCTCCTAGATTCGCATGAGTGTTGATTTTTATGTAAGGTTTTTTTTTTTTAAATGTTATTTATTTATTTATTTGATGTTGACAAAGTATTAATGATGGGAATGGAGTCAATGATTATGTTAAGGCACGTGCCCCCTAAACACCAAAACCCTGACCCTATTCGGTAATATGACATGCAGTTTGTATTTATCATCATTATCAGAGTTTTTTTTCAACTATTTGAGGTCCGCTACACGAAATCTGATCCGCCCATAACGTAGATTTAATATTCATGAAAAATTTTGACAAAATTTTACGTTAGTTACTTACTAATACGACCTACCTCTTTTACTAAGGCTTGGGACAATTTAAGGAATAGTTTAAGATTCTCACCCTCATTAATCCAAACATATTTTATATGGTAAATTTTTGGATGCAAAATATAGATCATCCTCATGCTGTTTACATGGGAATGCAATGGAGGTGGTAGAGTTGTGTTGCGTGCTAAATATTTGTAGGATTCTAAATTTGGGGAACACGATCTACTATCCCTAGTGACCAACCTTAGAATTGTTTTTTTTTTGTACAGTCCTGTGTAAGGGTTTAGATGCATACAATAACCTTTTGTTTCTTTGAATGCACTTATTGGTATTCTTATGTCAATTCTAAAGGGATGCTGTTTCTATAGGGCCTAGGATTTATAAAAACAAAGTAAAACATCACCTTGAATGCTCACCTGGAAAGCATTTTAGGTATCGTCAATCTCCATGATGGTTTTAGAATCAATTCTGAATATCGACAGTGAAAATGACACAGATATTGTGGATCCATGAACACTTATTTTTGGGGTTAAATGGACTATCTAAATAATGAATTACAATATATACTATTTTAGGACTTCAAATCCTAATTTTCTTTTCATAGCCATACTGAGATGATCAATGAAAAAGTTTCCTGACACCAAACATGCAATATTATGTGATTTTAGAAATGAGGCCTTATTTTAATAGGGTTGTGTCATAATTATGCCGAATGAAAATGAACAAATAGAAAACCTTGAAGCTGCGTCCACCCTGCTTAATAGTTAATTCTTGCTCTTGTTTAATTTTGAGCTTGATTATGTGACGGGTAAATCATCTTATAATGACAAGAAAAGTATATTGTGATCTACAATTACAGTATTCATAAGCATCATTATCATCTTTACAGTATTCATAAGCATCATTATCATCAAATCAATGGGTTGGACAGTGATGGAGAAAGATTGGGATAGTGGATGAAGGTGAGCCGTGGTTGCAATTGATTGTCTAGTGGCATTTCTTTGTTTGTTGCATTGATACAAGATTTAAGGGTTTTTATAGAAAGAGAGGGAGAGGGGGGCTTGACTTAGATTGAGGTTATTTTCATGGCATTCAATGAAATTGGTTACATATTATTGGCAGTTTGGTGGCATTTTATTGGTAGTTCACCTAAAGTAAAAGCTTCTAATTTAATTTATCATACAAATCATAACTCCCAAGTGGAAGCAAGGTTGTATCATCAAATCACATTATTTGAGATTGGGAATTTCAGCTGCAAAAGCCCCTCTAATTATGAACTCCACCCATAATAACATGATGCACTCTTGTGCCCGAAGTGTGTGACACATTGTTGTGGGTAAGGGTTTGGAAATTAGAAGAGCTACTCAAACATTTGGGAGATGTCCTCTTGGGCAGACTCAAATAGGTGTGGATATCATTGGTTGCAAAATCGTCCGATCTAACCGTTAACTGTCCGGTTCGGTTTTGGGTGGTTCGGGTGACCAATCGGTATTTTTTTAAAAAAACTCAAAACTATATATATAAATTCTCAAAAATAAGGAATTTGTAATGTATTTTTAAATATTCTTTATATTATGGTAAAGAAGAAAAAATTGTTTTGGTCATTAATACTCGTTTTTATATCTTCCCATCTTTTTTTAGAAAATTTAAAAAATAGCCATTGGATAATATAAAATGGGTTGGAATCCATTTTTTTCATTAATTTTCAACTTCATTTGAATGTGTTTTGTTTTAATCATTCTTTATATGTTTTTCATATTTTAATAGATTTTTTTGTATTCTATTTTTATTTTGTTCAACACTTTTTTGATCGCCCGGGACTTGCTTGGTTAGAGCGGTTGGATCGGCTAGTTTACCGGTTAGGCTGATTAAATTGCTTCCAGGCCCATGTCCGGTTAACCGTTCCGGTTCGATTTTACGAATACTGGTTGATATGGATTACAATGCTTCGACTTCGAATCTTGTAGAATGATATGGATTACAGTGCTTCGACTTCGAATCTTGTAGAATGATAGTTACTTTGGAAGGAGGACTTTATGAAAACCTATGTTTAAAAAATGGAAAAAGATTATATAAGGTTGCAACCTTATATAAACAGCTGCGGATGCACCTCAAAAATCCATTGGAAAAGATAGTTTTAATGTTAAAAAACCCTTTGATTGATCGTCTCGACATCGAGATGTATAATCATCTCGACATCGAGATGTATAATCATGAAAAATAAAAAGATTTTAAGTCTCATAAATAGTGCATTTTACAACATATTATTTACACCGTCTATTTTCAAGATTTTCATATGTTATAGATCTACCCGATTTTAACCATTTTTGAAATTTAAAATTTTATAATTAGATATAAAAATAGATTTTGAGATAATCCTAATAACATTTTACATCAAAATTATATGCCATGATAAAATTTGAAGGTGCACCTTACCTCTACAGCTACGGATGCATCCGTATGCCAACTGCACCCTTAAAAAATTGGATTGTTTGGGCAAATCTAATATGGAAATTAGTCTGCATTGGCCAATAGTCAGTTTAGATTGGTGAAACAGACTAATTTTCTGGTGCAAGAAATAATCCATAACAACAAAAAAGAGAAAGAAAAAAATAAATAAATACAATGTGTGGGAACTGGGTGTTTTGGCCCATCCAGATCGTTCGCTAATGGACCCAAGCGGGTTAGCAGGAATCGGACCGTTTTCCAATTATGATCAATAATAGGGTCAGTTTGACCCATTCCCCCTGACATGTGATTCCCGCTCCAAATTTGGTTTTTAAATCACTAGTAAAAATAATAATGCCCACAAACTTTCACATTCTTCTTGTAGGGCACATTTGATTCGTATAAATTGTTTTTTGTGAAAATATGCTTCTGTGAAAGAACTCCCCCACATGATCATCATCATCATCATTATCAAAGTCTTTTTTTCAACTATTTTGGGTCGACTACACGAATTCTGATACGCCATTCTGCTCTATCACGCCCCATACCATCAGTGAGGCTATAAGTCTTCATATCTTTTCTCATTACTTCCAACTATGTTCTTTTGGGCCTACCCCTTTTCATTTGCACCTTCCATTTGAAACAACTCCCACATCCTAACAAGTGTTGTTGTATAATAAGACATAGATACTAGTTTACAAAAGAACTAGTTTACAAATTAAATAATTATCTAAAAATAATATCGAGAAAAACTTAATAAAATGATAAACACGTAACATGATGTCCTATTGGATACTGCCCATGAGAATAGGAGTGACAATATGAGATCCTATTGTCACGTGTGGCAACATTAAATCTTGGCTTTGAAAGAGCCAGTTTAAGAGCTTAATAAGAAATTTTTGCACACATATCTAAGCAACGTTCAAAATAATGCCGATGCAAATTGGAAATCATCAACTCTGAACCGGTTCCTGTTGAATATCGGGAGCCAGTCAGTTCTCTGACCGGCCGGTTCTATCTGATAACCAGTCAAAATCAGCTCCACTTTTTTTTTTCTTCAAATTTTTTAACTTTTAATATCCGGTTCAAGAATCTAGATCGCTGATCTAGATTGCTGATCTGCCGAACCAGATGAAAAATCCAGAAAGACGATCCAGATCACTAAACCGTGTTATAAAACCGTCAAGTACAAGAGAGGTCCATGTATCATGAAGTGGCTTCTCTATCTGTGTAGGGGGTTTATGTGACTGCAAAAGATGCATCACTTTTCAGGGCTCACTCCAAAATAGAGAAAAAAGTAGGTATCACTTTCCACTAACATTAATGGGCATTCTTCCCCATCCCCACCTAGCTTTATTTGATTGCAATGTCCCGCCTTTTGAAGCCAAAAAGAAAACAATGAAAAGAAAGGAAAAGATGGTACTTCTTGCTTTATAACCATAGCTTTATAACCAAAGATAAGATGGAATAGGTTAAGACTTGCCACCAAGATTGAAAGGTGAAAATTGGAAATATTATGTGTTGTGGATGAGATTTGGCATGGTGAAGCATGTGTTACAAGCAAGGTGCCATCATTTGGTATCATGGGGCACGGATCACAATGGCAACTTGAGTAGCCCACTTAAATCCTTTCCCGGTCAATTGTTTCAATTTTTTCTTTTTTTTTTTGGGGAAAATATTTTCATGGGTCGTATTTTTTTTTTGGGTGCGGTTTGTATAGAGTTGAGGTTCTAAATAGTCAAAGTAGAGCACACCTTCAAATAGTATCGAGAAGTGTGGTTTTAATACTGAAAATCTTTGTGATAGCCTTAAAAAATATTTTTATTTTAAAGTATAAACTTTAAAGCTTAAAAAATAGAGTAGATCGAGCCGATCTATAAAAACTTGAAAATCTTGAAAATTGACGGTCCAAAAATGGATTACAAGATGCACTATTCCAAAACTTGATATCTATTTTTTTTCTCATGTCTATGCATCTTGATATCGAGATGATCAATTTGACTATATTTGAGCATCAAAACAACCTCTTCTAGTGAAAATTTTAATATAGGCTCTAATTTGATTGCTTTAGCCTCGGCTCTATATAAACTTTTTCCCTTTTTTTTTCTTTTTTTGACAATATTCCATAACTTTATTAATGCCAATCAATTACAACATCAAAGATAACTAAGGCCTGCAAAGATACACCTCTCCTTGCCAATGTATTTGCCAACTCATTACGTCTTTATAAACATGATAATAAGATATAATCAAGTTACGAATCATATCCATAATATTTTTATAGGGTCGTAGCTCTATCAAAATAAGTAAAGCCTCACATCATAATTCAACGAAAATTGTAGTTCTGGCGTTGAAAAGCTTTCAAATTGATTATCTTAGACTTAACCATTATGGTCGTATAAAAAAAATAAATAAATAAATAAAATAAAATAAAATAAATAAATTCAAACCCTAAAAATAGTATATATTGTAATGCATTTTATAGACGGCCCATTTTGCCCTAAAAATAAGTGCTTTTGAATATGAGAGATCTGTATAATTTTTTGAGCTTCAAATTTAATAGTCTAGTGCTGATGCCCATGGCGCTTTTCAAACATGGACTCGCAGTGGGGCTTTATTTTTATAAATCCAGGCTTTATACACACTACATCCTTTTTCTTCATATATGTCGGATGGGGAACCTCTCTCTCTCTCTCTCCTCTAAACCAATAGGATGCTGCACTCTCTAAAGAAAGATTTTTTATTTGCAAAATACCTTCATCCTTTATTTCGGAAATACCCTCATCCAAATGTTACCAAATACCTCTATTAAAGATATACTTCATAGAGAGAGAGAGTTATTTGATACTTTGATACATGAATTGAAGTTTTGTTGCCGTTTTGTCATTTGAAACAAAAAGAAGTTGGAAGTAGTAGCAAATGAAATGTGTGAGAGAGTACAATCCAAATTTGGCAGAAAGTTTGAAGTTTGAAGGTGTATAGTTCAATTTCTCAAATAATTCAAGCTTTTTGGGAAAAGAAAAATGTTAAATGCAGGGGAAATGAGGAGTAGATTCGTGCAGTCTTTCTCCCATCATGACCCTGGAATAAATTAATTGGTAGATGGTCCCCTCCCTATAAAAGAAAAAGTTACAATTCGATTTAATACGTTTTTAGATTCCATATTTGTCTATAATCAATGGACCATAAATATATAATGCTTTTAGTTATATGTTATTTCAAATTCAAGAAAGAATGCTTGTGATCATTGTATGTCTAGCATATATAAACTCTTAAAATTGTCTATATATTACTTTGGTAAATGATCTTCTTGGTGGGTGCTTTAGAGAAAATTATTCTCAAAAGAAAAAAAAATGTCTATTTATTACTTGGTCAATATAAAAATTGAAAATTATCTAAAAATCGCTAGATGATTATTCTCAAAGAAATTTCCTTTGAATTGGAGTTTTTTAATAGTTAGATCTCACCATGTAAAATTGCATGGTCATTATTCAATCTCGAGATATTCTTTATTAAAATGCATAGGGAGCGCAATTAAGAAGTATATATATTTAGATTAATCTAGAGTTTGAAGAAGTTACATCCCAAAAATTGAAGTCTTAATTCTTAAAATTAACCTAGGTCAGATTCTACCCGATATATACTCCCATGGGAGTATAATATATTTTGGCAAGATTATATGTACCACTCATCTTTACAATGTTGATTTCTCCTCATTGCAAGATAGTCAAAGATGATAAAAGCAAACTTTGATGTTTGTTTGAGAGGAATCGAGAAGACATCATGAGTTGTTACGCTGAAAACAAAATCTCAACCACCCATCTTATTTGCCATTATTGAGAGGAAAACCAAAGCTTTAATCAATAGAAGTCTTTGATTCATGGAATCATGACTTGTTTGAAAGGTTGGAAATCTTGTGCTTCTCACCCTTATGATGTATATTCTTACTACCATGCCATCAACTTGGTCTTCTTATTTCATGAAGATCCTAAAAAAGCAGCTAATCTTTGTGAGCAAATATATTAGATCTTTGCACAAGATTAAAAATGCCATATTGTTTAATTGGTAAACCATTTAAAACTTGAAGATGAGGGAAAACCAAGGAGACTATGAACTAGATTATGCATTTGTTTTAAAATAGAAAGTTTAGTAGGTAGATCAAACTTGATTTTTGTTTGCATCCATTTTGAATCGATAAGGGAAATTATTGGAAATATCTCATTATTTTTCATAAATTTAAAATTTATCTAATT
>NW_006499948.1:29123-43608 GCF_000471905.2 Amborella trichopoda | reverse complement strand
GCGAGAGAGAGAGAAACCTTAAAGAAGCTTCCTACACAATTCAGAAAGGAAAGGAAGAAAAATGGAAGAATGAAACTCTCTCAAATGTCCACCAAAATATGAAAATGTAGAGAAATAATGAAGGAAGAATTTTTTCTCAAAAAAAGAAAATGAAGAATATTATAGTGAAAGAACATTTCAGTTTCTATAAATTTTAGTTTAAATAGATTCACTAAAAGACAATGATATATGCATTATGAAATCCATGTCTTATCAAATACATGAGATTCTATTGGTCTTAGGCCCATTTGAATAATACTCATTGATAATTTATTATTTTAATAAAATTAATCATGTCAACAAATTATCTGTTGTTTGACAGTATCGATCTTAATATTATTTGTGATAAACTTGCATGAAGCTTTACATATAAATTTATCTTTTTGAAAAGTTTTTTTTTATTTAATTTTAATGAAAATAATTAGTTAAAAATCACATGATTTTAGTAAAAAATTGTTAAAAATTGTACAAAGTTGCCAAAAAAATAACTAGTTTTAAGCATTGGTCCATGGTACTAAAAAATAATTAAATAATGTCATGTAAAGGATACACCAAGACGGTAAAAAATAAAGGGAAAGATAAAGATATAGAAAATTAAAAGAGCGAGACATAAATATTTATACATTTCGGCAATTACCTGGGTGACAAACTTGTCTTCTAATAATAATAAAAAAAGGACCACCATATAAGCATTGAGAATATAAGGTTTTTAAAACTCTCTCTCGCAAGTCCTAAAATATGGTTTTCTCTTCTAGAATTTCCATCTAAATGCTAGATGAACTCACCTTTTTTTCTCTTTTTACCCATACAAGAACTCTCTCTATAAAATAGCTTTTACAAAGAGAGAATCAAGAGTAACCATACGTGAGACCCACTTCTCCCATACTTCAAGTTTTGGCGAGTTTAAGATATATGTTAAAGATTATCAAGATCATCACATTAGGAGATAATAATCATGTAATTTTTGTTTCCTTGCAAATATGTATGTCACTATCAATATTCTCCCACTTGAATACATGTTTCTATTTTGGCTGATAGGTTTCAGGAAATTATTTCCCACTAGCCACTAAATATTATATGGTCATAAACCTTAAGGAAGCACTACCCCAAGTGAACATTTGCTTTCTCACGGGCTTAGTCAACATATCTATTGGATTATTGTCAATATAAATTTTGCATGATAAAGTTCTTCCATCTTCTACTACTTCAAGAATAAAGTGATACTGAATATTAATATACTTAGTTTTATCATGGAAGACTGGATTCATTACTTTTAAGAAAAAAAAGAACTCTAGTTATCATGATGAAATGTTATACCTTTCAGCACAACTCAGAACTCACTAAGTAATATGCTTAACAAAATTAATTCTTTACAAGTATTAGTATGTGACATATAGTTAGCATCTGTAGAAGGTAAAGCCCGCAAAGACTGCGACCTCGATAATCAACTAACATCACTACCTCACAAAGAAAAAAATTTGACCACCAGCGAACCTTCTTTTATCCAAGTCACTAGCAACATTTGTATCAACGCAACTGACAACTTTTAAATTTATATCATTGTAGTAGACACCAACATTATGAGTTCCCCTAAATAACTAAATATCCACTTTTCAAGTGTCTAATGATTGTGGTAAGGGCTTTCCATATATATGTCCACAACTTCCAATGCTTATGTTATGCTAGGTTTGATGCTAAACATAATAAACATGACGCTCCCTACTATTAATGAATATGACACTAGAAATATATGTGTTCTCTGCTTTGGTGCTTGGATATTGATTATAAAACAATTTTATATGTACAAAAAATGGGATACTAACTAGTCTAGAATTTTGAATATTGAAGTGTTACAAAACTTTTCCTACGTAACTCTTTTGATTTAACTAGATTTTCAAGTTGTTTCTGTGTCAAACTATACTCATCCCAAGAGTTCGATTAAAATGGCTACCAAATCTTACATCTCAAATTCTCTATCCAACTGAGTTTTAAGTCTTGTAATATTCTCTGTATTTGGCCTTACAATAATCATGTTACTCTATTGAACATCTTGATTCTCACATCTCTAATTTCCACTGTTTTACACGAGTCATTATTTTCCATGTAAAAAATACATCCATTTGGCCTTACAATAATCAAGTTACTTCATGGAACATCTTGATTCTCACATTTTTTATTTCCAGTGTTCTACACGAGTTATTATTTTCCATGTAAATAATACATCCATCACATGGTTTGTAGTTATAGAACTAATCCCAGTATGGAATAATGTGAAATGATGCACCAGAATCAAGTTACAAATAATGCAAAATTTCCTCCTTTTATACAAACAAAACTTCTCGATATTCAGAAAACTCGATTTCTTATATTATATTACTTGAGATTCACAGCCTGAAACACTTCACATTCTTGTGCCCTTTTGGCTTGGATATTGATTGTACCCTTCCTATAATAATTCATTCTTTTTGGTTTAGTCTATGCTATAAATACATTCTTAGGGGATTCTTGACTAGCCTTTTACTTGGACTTCTTTAAGTGCCCTTGCAATAAACCACTATCACTCATCTTGAGATGATAGAATCATTGGCGAAGAAATTTTTTATTAGGAAGTGACTTACCTTCATAAATATTTTTTAATCCCATAAATCTTGTCTAATTTTTAAAGAAAAATTGAATAAAGCATATTCATCAAAAGCCAAAAGAGTACTAGCAAATTACCATTTGATCATTCTCATCAAATCCTACCTAAAGGGCTACAAAACACCATTTTCTCTCTCTTTTTTCCTACACAATATGGCTTTTATAAAGAAAAAATTAAGAGGATCCATACCTGAGGCCCATGTATCACACACTTCAACTTCTGATAGGTTTAGGATAAAGCTGTCATTAGGACCAAATGATATTTCTATAGTAAAAAATCTTATTATTCCTAAAATAGGAATCATTTTAGGAGAATTATGTTCCTCCACTCTTCTCTACCAAAGACCATACCCTCTACATATATATGTCATCAACATATTATACATAATATAAGATACATATCAAACAACTAATAAAACAATATTCTGCATCTTATATTAATTTTAGATAAGATGTCTATAGATATAAGATAGTCTAGTCTTGATAAAAATTAATTGTAATCCAAACATGACCTTATATTGCTATCTAAAAGGTGAACCATATATTGGCCATCCAATGAATGAGTTAGGTATTTTAATACTCCAAGTAATTGTAGAAATGATACTAGTTTTCTTTTTTTTGAAAATAACCCCAATTTTATTACTAATAACCCATGTTGTTTTAAAATAAATACAAAGTACTAGCATAGATAAATAAGGGAAAGGGCTCTATACTTCTCATGCAGCAAAAAAGATCTATGCATCCCCTATCATCCAGCCGTCCAGGTTTGATCAAGAGAGCCATTCACCATTTGATCTTAGATCCGACATCTCAAAATATTTTATTTTTAGTTTTTTTATACCAATTTTATCAATATAAAATTTGGTACGTGCCTTCTTCTCATTGGGGCGCACCTATAAAAAATATTTAAAATAATTTTTTGATAAAATAAAATGACCAAAATACCCCTTGAATCTTTCAGAGGTATTTTGGTCATTTTATTTTTTGATTTTTTTTATATATTTTTTGTTAGAGCAAGTTTAATAGAGGATTGGATGTCCAAAATTTAGTGTCAAAATAATTTATAGAAAATAATTTAAAACAAAATAGTGTAGAGACATGACATTATGATTGGGGCAATCTTAGTCCTCCATTCAGAATGGACGGTTGAATAAGGAGAAGTATATAAGTTTTATGTTGTAGAAAACACATAGAAATCTTGCCTGATAAATAATACATTGAGGATAAAAGAACATGACGAGCTTTGCAAATATCATGGCACATAAATGAATTGAATGACCTTGATCTTTGAATTGGGATGTGATTGACTGAACATGTTGGGTAGTAGTGTCATTAAGAATTTGAAAGGAGAGTTTTAGTACCCGGACGAAATTGAACATCTGCCTTGGGAACAAAGAAAGACCCGCACCCAATCCATTCATGGTTGGATCAGTTAGACCCTCACCTTCCTCCTTCAATGCATGGATGATTCTCACTAAAGGTATGCTATAAAAGATTTGCTACTACTGTGGGAGCGTACTATCTATTTGTTTCCTCGAGTGAAATTTAAGCTAGACGTATTTTTTATTCTCCAAATTTGGGTATGTAAACCTTTTTAATTGACAGACTATCTTCAAGAAAGCAAAATTCAATTGGCACACTCTTAATGTGCTTGAAAAACATAACATTCCAAAATTGAATACACTGTTTGGATCCTTAAATTGCAAATCAGAAAAAATCTCCCAAGTAGCTAATATGCATGTGGGAATTCACGTATAGTATGCTCCTGCCAGAGCTTGCTCCCAAAAGGTTCACTGTAAAGTTATTGGGTTTCCTCTCATTAATTTTACGGTGAACCTTAAAAAGAAGGTATTTTCTGAAAGAAAGAATAATGTGATCTTGTCGGGAAATTTTTATTTTTATTTTTTTCAAACTTTTTCTTTTCTTTTAGCAAAGATCACTTACAAGTAGTCTTATTACAATAACTCTTGCTTTAAAGAAAATAAAACAAACAAATATAATATCTTAAAAACCTCGATGTCATTAAACCAATTCTTTTTAAACAAAGAAAATATCCACAATTGTTATGCTTGAGAATATAAAGAAAATGTAATTAAATATGGCAATAAACAAAAAAAGAGTACCGGAGACTGCCTCAATCGGGCTTAGTACACCCCACACCGTGTCTCATCCTTTCGATGGTGCTCGGGATGATCGGTCTCTTGATTTTCTTACATATAGCAAAACCCTCTCAATGGTATATGGATCTCGATCTAAACCAACTACCTAAGGCCTCAATGTCTTACTCTTGTTCAAGCCCTTTTGATTTGATCCTTGGAGAGATGAGAGATAAATCAAAGAGAGAGGGAGAGATCTACTAATAGGGAGATCCTCCCCTTTGTTACCTAAAATCAAACTACCACATGCTAACATTAGTTTGGGCATGCCATCTGAGAGAGATGACTTGGGCATGCTCTTTTGGCTTGAGAGAGATTTTGGTTGGAGTGTGCCCCCCTTATAAAAACTTGGGAGAGATCTTGAAGCTTTAGGCGAGGCATGCCACTTATAGAGAGATATTTGAAAAAGAGATAAGAAGAGAAAATTGTTGTAGAGATTTTATGAGGTGGGAGAGCCACTTTTTAGAGATTTTTATACCTTGGGGTTATCCTCAATTCGTAGGGTTAAATCTTGAG
Organism: Amborella trichopoda; assembly: GCF_000471905.2. The sequence goes on along the minus strand of NW_006499948.1, from coordinate 38,257 downwards.
TGTCGATCTAAGGAGGCTTGTGGGGTGAGAGATTTGAGCCATCCATCTCTTTGATCCACCATCAAGATTCAAAGAGATGAGCTAAAGCCTTATCCTCGCTTTTCTAGATCTATTCCGATCAAATATTTCAATAAAAAAAAAAAATCGTATTTTCTATTTTAGTATATCCAATATTTATTTCTTTGATCAAGCAATCTTAATTCAAAAATTTACTAAATATTGAACCTTATCATGTAAGTTGGCTATACCCAAAAGATAAGCAACAAATACGGGGATAACTATCGCCCAATTTTGGAGAACAAGTTAGTCCCTATGGGTAGGGTGTGCTACCATTTGGTGGCCACACATGGGCGCTATCTAAGCCCACATGTTCTAAATTGGGCCCTTATATTTATGGAGGGTCTCATATAATTTTAGAAAATATTTTATTTTGTATTTAGAATTTTTAAATCTTATATTTTATTTAAAACATTAAAAAATTAATTTCTCTTAATTTATAAATCCAAATGCAAAAAAAAAAAAGATCTGAAGATTCACAAAAATTCAAATAAACATTCTACAAAAACATATATAATAAAATTAATTAAAACTAATTAATTTTGATGGGAATCAGATCCGTTAGATCTAGGAATTTATCGATATACGGGAGCACTCTACCTTCAATTGCAGACCACAATCCACCTAGCTTTCTCAAATTGACCTAGCAGTTTCCATAACCCACAGTCCACTACAGAGCTCATGATTGTACCACCAAAGTTAGCCAATAGACTAGGGGATGCAATTTCACTTTATGGATTTTAGGTTATCTCCTAGAGACAAAAAATCACGGTCTTCCAGACCATAATGCAACTATGACTCTATGGTGCATAGGAGTAATCTCTCGCACATGTACACACTTTACCCTCATTGGCAAATCTCAAAATGACTATTTATATACATGTTGTGTGATGATATGAGGTTTTACCTTTGTGTCTAAAGACTATTCATTACATGCAAAGACCACACATTTCCTTGGCTCTCATTTAGATATACTCCGACATCATCAAGGGCTAGCCAACTAAACCCTTCTTGTAGATCCCCTATGCTTAGGTATCTTAGGTTTTTCTAAACACGGCTGACTTAGTACGTAGAGCTTAGTCTGAGTATCGACAAATCTCATTTGCCTAGTATGGTCCACAAGAGGATCACACTCCCACTAAGTTTATGTTTCACTATATAAAATGCTCATATAACCTCTTATAATGCCTTTGGCTTTTGGAGGCCTTACTATATCTCTTTCTCCCATTCTCATCCCCCCAATTACAATATTTCTAGAGCATTTTTTACTTATTATCTCTTATTATATTAATCGTGACTTTTGTTATCAATCATTTCACAAAAGATTTATGGAGGTAGCACATCTTTTTCTTTGATGCTTGGATCTCATTTCGAACGTGGTTGTAGTCCATCTTTTATGTCGCATAGCGAATCATGGACCTGTTGTCGCAGAAGACTATCACATACCCTTATCGCATGGGGCCGTATCTTTATTGTCTTAAAGCAATTCTTTCATCAAGCTACTCCCTTATATAGCCATATAACTAGCGTCATGTATTTGGGTTCCATTGGTGAACAACGATATATCATTCTAGCTGGCCCATCAAACACAAGTTGATGCTCCCATTGGAATATTGAGTTTATCTAGATATTTTCATACCATGATACTTATATAACTGAATATCCAAACAGCTAAAAATAATCGTGGGATTGTTAATAACTCACACTCAAACATAACACATAAGAAATATCATCTTAACATTCTCATGCATGTGTCATCAAATAGTATAACAAGTCTCATACTAAACAACAACTTGATGCTCGTTTCGTTTCGTAAAACCATTTTCAAACCACAAAGGTTCAACCACAACACTCTTGGATGTAAACTTATACAAACTAAGTTGTGTAATCCACATAGTATGTGTCATGGAGACCTAGCAAGATGACTTTCCTACAATATTCCCTATAGTTCACAGTCTTAGATAATCGAAGACTTGGGTCAAGGCACATGGGTATTTAAAAACCAGTGCATGTCAATGTTTTTTTTCACTTCTATAAATACCTTTAAGACACAATGTTTTTTTCATAAAAAAACTATTGACTTGGTATATATATATATATACATTCACAAGCAATAGTTCGATAATGGTATGATAGATTAAAATGATTTTTCACAAAGACTTAGTGGACCTTGCAAGACTATGCGGTTTTCTCAAACAATATTCATAGATTTAGGTTTTTTTCAAATCATCCAATTTACTTTTAAAATACATGCTTAGCTTTCATAAATCATTTTTACCTCATTCACCTTTAATTTCCTACCAAGTCAAGTTCATGGTCACAAAAGCAAATCATAAATACCATCTTAGAATTTTTATCCAAAATAAAGTATGACTAAAGAATGAGTTATTAAGGCCTTGACAAAATACTTTTTTTTTTGCAAATATGGAAACTTTATCAAGAGATCATCACATGCAATACATCATATGATAGTCATTTATTGGAAGTATGGTCACTAAGATCGAGTTCCATCAGAACACTCCCTTCACGCTTACATATTTGAATGAGGCACACCTATATCTCGTGTTTCATACTTAGGCTCAAAGCCTTTGATCAAACTATATTTCCATGTGTATCACTACTTTAAGTAGTTAATACTCAAACACAAGGAGGAACAAAAACACAGGGTATTCAAAACCAGCACTTTCAAATTTGATGGCACCTTTCACCTAATGTTCATACATTCCATATATATTCATAAAAAAACTAGCCAAAAAAAAAATAAAAAATATATGAAACCTAAAAATAAATGGTTACTGAATCCTCATTCCTTATATGACCTTACCATATAATATGAGATAGATTTCATACCTCAAAACCATGTAGTATGGTACTTGGGCTATCTTGATTATTTGTTTTTACCTGCTGACGAGCTTTTGTGAACTTGGAAGAGCACACAACTGATGAAGAAACACTTGGTCATCATCTTTTATATGTTGATAAAGCATCATTCTCTTCGGCATTTTGGATTCTCCCATACATATATAAAAATTACTTTTCTTCATTCCATCATTCTAAAGATCACATATTCAATTCTCCCACCGATCTTTAGAGTTTTTATGTTACCACCAAGTATCTCTACGTATCTCTTCATTGCAAAGAAACCCAAGTTCTTTCACATGCCTTGTGTTTCTTTTATATTCTACAATTCCCTGATTCACTTCTTCACTTCTTCACATAGAGTGTCATATCTTGTCAATATTGTATTACCTCTCTCTGAAGTTTTACTGTTATAAATCATGCTCATGGTATATTATAAAACTTTTGAATGACCCCTAAAAGAGCTTCAATTATGAAGAGTACAAATATGTGTCTCAGCATACCACATTCTTTAATTTACTGCAGAATAGAAGGTGAGCATCCCATGCTACAAATACGATATCTTTCAACTCATGAGGAGTTTAACTTTGAAACCTCTTTCAGTATTGAAATAGACTAAAAAAATATAAAATAGTGCTCAATTTCATCCCTAAATCATATAATTTAACAAGTTTTCGTTTTAGTAACATTTATGTTACAATGCAATTTTCTCAGCAGAAAAGCAGGTTGAACACCTTTAAATAAAAAATTTGTTTATCTCAATCCTCAATGAATTTATTCCTAAAATATTTTGTGTTATAAACTAGACTCAAAATCAAATCATAAAATAATGGTGTGAATCCCAAATAATACTTTTCTTCAGAAAAATAAATACGTGACATTCACATCACAAAATAAATCATACTGCAGAATTTCAAGATGAATACTACCTAGTAAAATTCTCTTTTCTCTCTATCCTTACGGAGTTTCCCTATCAAACCATTTTATTTGAAAGTAGACACAAAATGGTCACACATATTTCCATAAGCTTTATATCACTCTGTAAAGTAAGCTTGATAAATATAGTTATTCATGTCTCAATGAAGAACATACCAAATTGTAGAAAATTGAGGATGACCTCTCTTCAATCCAAAATTTTTATTCCTCTTTTCCCAAATATATTTCTCTATTAAATAGATTTTATTAGAAAATATACTCAGAGTGGATGTCTATAACCAGGTGTGAGCCATAAAACATTATGTTAAGAATTGAAATAAAACTATGACTTCCAAGTCATTAAAATAGTTTTCATTGCAGAAAATAGCACTTGCGCACCCTTCGCTAAATAGCATATATCTTTCAAACTACAACGAATTTCTTGATGAAACTATTTTTGTTTGAAAGTAGACTCAATTTCATGAGTCGTAGTCAAATTACAGCTAGAAATAAAAGCATATATTTGGTAGGAAAAATTACGGAACTATATGGACAGTTCTTGGATTTTACAGGGTCATAACTGATACCCTTCATTGATGAGTCCATAACTTTCAATTCCCTTAGGATCTCCCATTAAAAGTTTGCAGGTAGATCATACTCTCAAAGACATACAATATCACTGAGTATGCAAAGGGAAAATAGATAATTATCTTCTTCATATCATTGTTCCAAAATGCCCAAAATACTCATTCTACAGAGTGTTTTTTTCAGTATTTGAATATTCTAATATTTCTTAACCGTGGGTATACTAAGTGACTATAAAAGTCATTAGCTTTCTTAAATCTCATTCTCAAGTTTGATCTAGACTCAATAAAAAGAAAATGCAACTAATGATATTACATATCAATAGCTTTGATACCAATGAAAGAAATACTAATGTGATCTTATCGAGGAATTTTTTTTTTTTATTTATTTTCTTTTCATCCATTTTTTTTTCTTTTGGCAACGATCACTTACAAGTAGCCTTATTACAATAACTCTTGCTTTAAAGAAAATAAAACTAACAAATCTAAGATCTTGAAAACCTTGATACCATTAAACCAATTTTTTTTAAACAAAAAATATATACAATTCTTGTGCTTGGGAATATAAAGGCAGTATAATTAAATATGGCAAGAAACAAAAAGAGAGTGCCGAAAATTACCTCAACTGAGTTTAATACACCCCACACCGAGTCTCCTTTCGATGGTGCTCAGGATCTAAGATCGGTCTCTTGATTCTCCTACATATGGTAAAACCCTCTCAATGGCATATAGATCTTGATCTAAAACCAACTGCCACTTTGACTTGATCTTTGGAGAGATGAGAGATAGATCAAAGAGAAAGGGAGAGATAGATCAAAAAGAAAGGGAGGGACAGATGCTCCCTTTACTACCCAAAAATCAACCTACCATAATCTAACATTAGCTTGGGCGTGCCATCTAGAAATGAGAGAGAGGACTTGGTCATGCCCTTTTGGCTTGAGAGAGATTTTGGTTGGGGTGTGCCCCCCTTAGTAAAACTTGAGAGGGATCTTAAAGCCCTCGGTGGGGTGTGAGATATTTGAGAGAGAGATAAATCCTTAGAGAGATAAGAGAAAATAGGCCTAAAGATTTTATGAGGTGGGAGAGCCACTTTTTATAGATTTTCTATGCTCTTGGGGTTTGTCTTAATTCATATGGTCAAATCTTGACTATCAATCTAAGGAGACTTGTGGGGTGAAAAATTTGAGTAATCCATCTCTTAGATCCATAATCAATATTCAAATAGATGAGCTAGAGCCTTATCATTCGTTTCTTAAATCTATTCCTATCAAATCTTTAAATAAAAAAAGTATATATCTTATTTTATATTTTAGTATATCCAACATATATTTCTTTGATCAAGCAATCTTAATTCAAAGATTTATTAAATATTTCAAATATTCATCCTTATTATGTAAGTTGGTTATACCTGAAAGATAAGTTAGCAAAAAATGAGATACCTATCACCCAATCTTGGACAACAATTTAGTCCCTATGGGTGGGGTGTGTTACCCTTTGGTGGCCACACCTAGGCCCACCCAATCGCACATTGTTCTAAATTGAGCCGTCCATATTTATGGAGGGTCACATATAATTTTAGAAAATACTTTATTTTGTATTTAGAATTTTTAAATATTATATTTTATTTAAAATATTGAAAAATTAATTTCTTTTAATTTATAAGTCCAAATGAAAAAAACTAAAATATCGAAATATTCATAAAAATTCAAATAAACATTCCAAAAAGCATATATCATAAAATTAATTAAAACTAATTAATTTTGATGGGAATCAGAGCCGTTAGATCTAGAAATTTATCAATATATGATAGCACTCCACCTTCAACTGCGAACCACTATTCACTTAGCTTTCTCAAACTGACCCAACAGTTCCCATGACCCATAGTCCACTGCAGGGGCTCATGATTAGACTACCAAAGTCAGCCAATAGACTAAGGGACACAATCCCAGTTTATGGATTTCAGGTTCACGCTTAGAGACAAAAAATCATCATCTTTCAGACCATGATGCAACCATGACTCTATGATACATAGGGGTAATCTCTCATACATATACACGCTTCACTCTCATTGACGAATCTCAAAACAGCTATCTATATATACATGCCGTGCGATGATATAATGATGAGGTTTTAGCAATGTCTCTAAAGACTATTCATCACATGCCACGCAGTCCTTCGACTCTCATCTGAGTATACTTCGACCTCATCAACGACAAACCCACTAAACCCTTCTCCGTAGATCCCTATGCCCAGGTATCTTGGGTTTTTTCAAACTCGGCTGGCCTAGCACATCGAGCCTAGTCCGAGTATCGGCAAATCACATTTGTCTAGTATAGTCTACAAGATGACCACACTCCCACTGAGTTCAAGCTCTCATAAGGTCTTTAAAGGCCACATAAACTTGACCTATCTAAGCAAGCCCCACTGGAACAAGATGGAAATTTAATTACTTTGATTGAACAAGATCCATTCCAAGTTTCACTTTTGTTCGAAAGGTTGTATACTCATGTTGGATCATGTTGGAGCACATTGTAGGTTATTTCCCTTATTTAAAACACTTACTTTTGGAGTATTTTAAGCATGTTAGCTTTTGGAGGTTTTTTTTTTTTTGGTAAGTAAAACTTCTTGAAGAAAATCATAAGCTTTTACCAATACTCTATTTCAGTAATATTTTAGTAATAGTAAAAGTGGTTACTTCATTGAACAAGATTGTTTAGGTCCATTCAAAGTTTCACTTTTGTCCAAAAGGTTGTATACTCATGTTGGAGCATATTGTAGGTTAATTCCTTCATTTTAAACACTTAGGAGTATTTTAAGCATGCTAGCTTTCAGAGGCTTTTCATGCTAGCTTTTGGAGGTTTTTTTTTTGAGGTAAGTAAAACCTCTTGAAAATATTTATAAGCTTTTACCTATTTGAGTATCAATAAAAGTGGTAGGTTAATTCCCTCATTTAAAACACTTAGGAGTAGGAGTATTTTAAGCATGTTAGCTTTTGGAGTTTTTTCTTGCTAGAATTTGGAGTTTTTTATTTTAAGCAAGCTAGCTTTTGAAGGTTTTTTTTTTTTTGGTAGGTAAAACCTCTTGAAGAAAATTATAAGCTTTGGAGGTTTTTTATTTTAAGCATGCTAGCTTTTAGTGGTTTTTTTCTGAGGTAAGTAAAACCTCTTGACGAAAATTATAGGCTTTTACCAATACTCTAATTAAATAAAAGTAATTTGGGTAAGTAAAACCTTTTGAAGAAAATTATAAGCTTTTTACCAATACTCTATTTGAATAATAGTAATTTGGGTAAGTAAAACCTCTTGAAGGTACCAATACTCTATTTGAGTAATAGTAAAAGTGGTAAAGTCTGTTAGGATTTAGGCACCTACCTTTTAATGAGATTGGAGCCAAAGACCTCACTATGGGGCTTGATAATACTACTGCCACGGCCCAAGGCCACTCTCAAAAAAAAAAATTTCATATGATTTATGCATCTACAAGTAACATGCATATGCGATGCCCATGATATTAAATATTCAACACTAATATATCTTAAATACTTAAATATTTAGATATCTTTTAAATACATTAAATAAATTGTACAATTACAATAGTGATTTACATCTATAAATTATAATATAATATTAGCTTATAATATATTTATTATAAATATTATCATTACAATTAAGAACTTAAATATTAATATGAAATGAACAATAATATTTATAATTTATATTATGAAATAAATTAGTTATTATATTTTATTACTATGAGTATATATGATTATAGTGTTATAATCAGATAATTATTAAATACAAATAGTATTTACTTGTAATTTAAGGATATTATTGTGTATTTGAATTAATATTAGTTGTAGTACTAATCTTTTTTATCAATATAATTGTAGAGACTCTCACGTGATTTTATATGTGGGAGCGATAAATATATTATCTTAAAATTTAAGATTTTGATTGAGCTCTCTCTCTTGAAGAATCTTTAATGATCTCTCTCCTTAATTTTCTCTCCATCTCCTTCTGTCATGTATTTATCTCTCACCCTCTCTTTCTCTCTATATATCTCTTTTTATTACCTATTCCCAAAAATCTCTAACTCAATGATGGGTATCTTCTCCATGATATTCTTTCCTCAGGATAGAGATACATTTATAAATTTTAGTAAATATTTTCTTAGATGTAGTTCTCTTCATGTGAGAATATGCATACTACCTTACAAAATTATAGGAAGGAGATTTTTAGATAGAGAAATATGTTTAAATAGCCAAAATTATAAAAATAAGGAAACATCTCACGTAGATCATAGGATAGAAATGGTAGAGACAATTTCAACTGAATTTTGCGAAAATCTTGAAGTCCCTCACTCTTAGTCATCCATTACCGTACCCATCTCTACGCATGCGGCCTTTTTTCAATCTTGTGATACATGTTTATCTCTTAATTTTTGCTTAATAATATAATATATATATATATTTATATTTATAGGGAAAATATGGGCTCAGCCGCCTTGCCTATATCAAATGCACCCAATGGCAAGCTTTGGAATAGAAGGCCAGGATGGGATCCCACGGGGTAGTTGCTTTAAACGTTTAAAACATATTTTAATACGAATTTTTTAGATAAGTGCTGACACGCGCAGAGAAACGAAAAAAAGAGTACTCCCTCTCTCTCCCACATAGAGAGCAGAAGGAAAGAGAATACGTAGAGAGATCGAGAGGAGCTT
>NW_006499948.1:12408-28819 GCF_000471905.2 Amborella trichopoda | reverse complement strand
GTGCAGGAGTAGGGTTGGCAATGGGCCAGGGGGTGGCCCAGCCCAAAAGCTGTGGGCCCTAGCCACAAACTATGGCAGGAGGATCGAGCTAGGGCTAAGGCCAGTGCCGGACCACTTCGGCCAGGCTTCATCCTCTCTCTCTTTTTTTTTATTATTATTTTCTTTTTTATTGTCTCTTCACTTATTGTTTGCCTGGCTATGTACTCCCACGGGGCTACGCTGTACACTGCATTATATTTGTTTGAGGTGGCGTCTATAAAAGCCATGTGAGGTAAAGTCAATGAAAATTGACCAACCGCGTTTCCTAAAGAGATGTTGGTTACTTGCTGGAGCCCAACGCGCTTTGCCCGTTACTTCTCACTCCGGGCTTAGGACAATAAATAATAAAATAATTAACCAACAAGAAAATTGAACATTATAAAAGCTGAGGCGCAGTTGTTCTTTTTCTAAAAAAAATCAAAATAAAATACCGAGTGTGTGGGGAACATTTTCATGCCAAAAGATTTATGCTCCTGCAGGAGTATACAATCCAGTTACTCCCTGGTAAATGATTACTTTTAGGACCTCAAGTAATGGGGAAATCACCTCTTCAACCCATAGGTTAACTTCAATAAAAAAAAAGTCCTAATTGCATTCTCAATGCACTTGAAAAAATAACACATTGATTAAACATAGACCATCGAATTTTTGAAGGGAGAGATCTAACAAAATTAAATTTTTTTATTTTGAAAATAATCATTTAGTTAAGTGGTTCCCAAATTTAAAACTGACAACGTTTCCCAAATGTCTTTTGACTAAGGGACTAGGTGGGCACTATAGTCCTTAAGGAGTATAGTATATGTGCTCAATAATTAAAAGGGTGCAGTTTGTAGCGAGGCTCTAAACAATCAAATTTGAGCCCCACTTTCACATAGTATCGAGAAATATGGTTCAATGTGGGAAAGTTTTGTAGTAGCGTTAAATTATATTTTCATCTTTAGTTATTAAATTTAAAGCTTCCAAAATAGTCTAAACCGATCAGATCTATGAAAATTTGAACATCTTAAAATTAACAGCCAAAAAATGCGTTACAAAATGGACTATTTTCAAAGCTTGAAATTCATTTTTTTCTAATGCATCTAGATGTCGAGATGATCAATTTGATGATATTCGGGCATCAAAACAACGTCTTCTATGCAGCTGGATGTCGAGATGATCGATTTGATGATATTCAAGCATCAAAACAACCTCTTCTAGTGAATGTTTTGAAGTAGGCTCCAATTTGATTGTTTAGAGCCTAGGCTCTATATAAACGTTTTCCTAATTAAAATACAATGACCTTAAACCTAAAGTTTGGCTTCTACTTTGTTTTATTTTGTTTATTGGTAAAAGATATGGTAAGGATGCTCTCTATGTTGGGGATGTTGGACAAAAAAGATTGAATTCCTTCCAATATTATATGTTCTTTATTACTCGATACTAATTTTCAATGTTTAGGAAAACTCTTCACTATATTCTAATGTTGCAATAATGTCATTGAATTAGATGATCATCTCTTTTATATTTATATAATTAGAGAGAGGTAAGGGAGATTTGAAAAAAGGATTTACAAAGATATGAAATTAGAGAGATGATATAACCTCTTAATCTGTTTTATTTTTTATTTTTATTATTTTTATTATTATTTTCTCTTTATATCATAAATAATTTTTTTTTCCATCATATAAATTAAAATCATTATACGGAGAAAGAAAAGAAAAGGGTCACTAAAAAAGGCAGGGATCTTCAAGAAAAATAAGGGCAATTCAACCACTATTCAATAAAAAAATAAAATAAAATAAAAGTGCCCAGTTAACTTCACACAATCCAAAAAGCAATAAAAAACATGTAACCTTCTTCAATACAAAACCCATCAAACACCGAACCTTTCTTCCAATTCAATCCATTCTCTTTCTCCCGGCCCCACTACTTTTTCTCTCTCTATCTCTGCAACATCCATAAGCGCTCTTTATCACACACCAGCTGTGCTGTCAAAGTCCATGGAAGAAAGTCGTGTTTTCGAGTGAGAGAGTCTTGTTTTAGAGAGAGTTCATATACGACAGTCTTGTTTTAGAGAGAGAGAGTCTTGTTTAGAGGGCAAAAACTCAAAGTCTGTTTTAGAGAGAGAAAACCTGGAGGGAGAGAGAACTCAATAAATTAATGAAACAGTTTCAGAATTAGAAAAGGAAAAGGGGGGGAGAACCCAAGAAAGGAAAGGTTCCTGTGAGAGGAACTGGGAGGGAGGGACCCAAAAAGGAGGAAGCTTTAGAGAGAAGAGAGAGAAAGACCCAGAAAAAGCTTTAGAGAGAAGAGAGAGAAAGACCCAGAAAAAGCTTTAGAGAGAGAGTGTGTCCAATAAGGAAAGCAAGCAAAGGGTCCTGTTTTCTGCAAGACAAAGAAAAGGGTGTTGGCGTGAAGAGGGTCTTTTCAAAGTGGGTCTCTCTCTCTCTATATCTCTTTCCCTCTCTAAATGGGATGCACAAGCTCTAGAGAGACCTTATATGGAAGAGTAGTTGGAGCATCCATGGCCCCTGTCAACAGAAGCATGTCCATGCCGTTGCCTGGTCCAGTTCACCATCCCCCATCAAAGAAAGGGGAGAGTTATCACCTTGTTTCTCTCACATCCACCACCTATGGTTCTTTGGTAATGGATTCTTTATCTCAATTCTCACCACAAAGCCCAAATAAAAGCACGCCCCAGAGCGTCAATACCCTGAAACTCATGGAAGGAATTGAAGACCATAGCTTTGCTACAAATGGGCAGACAAAAAGAAGAGAGGAATTGGAGTGGAATTCGGAATTGGATAGATCGAAATTTTGGGAGAACTTTGATCTTCAAATTGCTAAGAAGGCTCAAATCAAAGAGGAATTAGAGAAAGATCGTAACTTTCAATCAGAAACCCAGAAATTCTGCCAAAATTCGAACGTCCCATTGTCGAAGCAGAGCCCTTCAAGGATTTCAACGAGGCCTCTGTGGATGCATTTGACTGAAGAGTCTCTAATCGAAGAAATGGACCCCAGCGTGGCTTCGAGCCTCATGCTTGCTGCTGCCCGCAATAACCGCACCACCCACAAGGTCCTGAACCAGTCCCAGAGTTTCTCTGCAATCTCCAGGGGCAAACTTGAGACCGAGCATGACTCGAAAGAGTTCTCAAGCATGAAGTGGTCGCCATTACATAAGGACTCAATGGCTTTTCCAAAGGTTTCACCATTACAGACTGATCCAAGCGCTCTTTGCAGCCTTATGGCCTCACCTTTGCGGAGTGACCTGAAAGCTCAATTGGGCTCAGAGGCCTCTCCTTTGTGGGATGACCCAAAAACCATTTTGGGCTCAAAGGTCTCGCCATTAGGGACTGAGCCCATATCCTTTTCCAGCTTGAAGGTCTCTTCGTTGGAGAAGGACCCGAAAGCTCATTCGAGCTCAAAGATCTTGCCATTGGATAAGGACCTGAAAACTTTAAAGCCCCCACCCTCTGGTGACAACAAGATTGTTTTTTACTTCACAAGCTTGAGGGGGATCAGAAAGACCTATGAAGATTGTTGTGCCGTGAGGATGATCCTTCGAGGTTTCAGGGTCTCAGTGGATGAGAGGGATGTCTCCATGGACTCTGCTTACAGGAAGGAGTTGCAGAGCATCTTTGGAGCTTCTGTGGCTCTGCCCCAACTCTTCATCAGAGGAGAGTACGTAGGAGGCGCAGAGGAGGTTCGGGCTCTCCATGAAATTGGTGAGTTGAGTAGGTACATAGAGGGAATTCCATTACAAGACCCTGCTTTGGTTTGTGAAATGTGTGGAGATGCAAGGTTTGTGCTCTGTGATGACTGCCATGGAAGCCGAAAGCTTTGCTTTGATGATGGAAAGTTGTATAGATGTCCAAATTGCAATGAGAATGGGCTAGTTCGATGCCCCAAATGCTGCTTCTAGCTGAAAGATAAAAAGGGTATGCCTTGAAAATTCTTTCTGGTCATGAATATGGATATGTTATTAGATTTTAGTTGGAATTGTTTTAGCATAAGAAAAACAAGAAAAAAAAAGAAAAAGAAGCACTTGAAACCATTAGAGAGTTGTGCAAGCTTTGATAAAGGGAGAGGGAGTTGTTGTAGGGGAAGTACTTGTTTGGTTGTCTGTATAAAGATGCTTGTTTGGCACTACTTGTGCTTTGCATGAAGGAGCGATTCTTTCCTATTTTGGAGTTCTTTCTTGGACATAAATGAATGTGCCACATTTTGTTTGATTTTCATGAGAAAACCAGTGTTCTTCATTGGTGTTTTCCCTTAGAATTGATAATGTGTGAAAGACCCAATGCCAGTAATACAGGATTTTCTCTCTCTCTCTCTCTCTCTCTATCTTTCTTTTTTTGTGTGTGTGTTTGTTTTATATAATGTCTTTAGATTCAATTATTTGGCGTGGAGTAAATTTTTTTGGTGGACGAAATTGATGATGGATATTTTGATGCTTATATATACAAATATTTTTGGTGGATGAAATTTGTCATGATATTTTGATGCTTATATTGGCAAACTCGATACTTATATACAGTAACTAAAGCATGGGAGACAGTTCTGCAAAAATAATGTCATTGAAGGTGGGAGAAGGCAAACTAATGAATGAAAATAGAAAAAAGAAACAAAGAAAAATGCATAAATATTTTACTACATAATGCATTTTGAACTATGTGTTCTATTCATATTTTTCTAATACGATCTCTGGTCAGTTCCAGAGAAGAGTGAGAAAGATCACGTGCAATAGAATGGATAGAATCAAGTATGGTTCTTCTTCAGGAAAAAAGAAAAAGAAAAGTAATTAAGACAGTTATAATTCGATAAAGCGGTAGTATCACTCTTAATGAGATCATCAAAATTTTTTACAGCTTGCCCTGAAAACAACCAACGTAATTGCCAGATAATCAAATAAAAAAACACAAAAGTGGCAGATATTGCAGGGAGTTAAATCTCAGGGATCTTTATTTGCATTCCACATCTCTTCACTAAACTCTAAATACAACCATTGGTCGCATTCCACATTCTTCTCTCCCTTCCATTTCCATCATTCCCGCTTCTTCCGGTACCCTTTCTGGAACACCACAGGCTAAGCAAGATGAAATGATGAATCTCAACTTTTACTCTCTATAATATACCAAGTACTCTCTATAATATACCAAGTGGTTAGAGGTAAATTGGATGGTGGATGATCTTTGTTCTCATTGACTTAGAGGAACACACTCGAGCTCAATCTCTAATTCCCCACGCTCCACATTCTGCAGCCTAAGAGTAATCTCTTGCTTTACTTTTCCATCCACAAGAGAGATAACGCTATCTTTGATGAGGGTGTTGTCTTCAGAAGCTAGCCACTTCCCAAGCTGCATGGAATCCGTTATTGTGGAGTTCTCGTAGGCTTTAGCAGCCGAGACCAAGGGTTGAATGTCGATCTCTGCCTCACCCATATGATCATCCGTTGAGAAAGTATCCTTGTCATACACTAGCTGCAATTGCAAGCGATGACTAATTAGTTTCGTGTCAATAAAAAATGAAAAACAAAGAAAAAAAAGTGGAAATACTCACACATGAGAACTAAAGAATAAAGCATAGAAAATTAAATTCATGAACCATTTTTGTTTAATGTTTTATATTAAGCTCAGTTTCTTAAAATTACATGGTTATTTGTATATCCTGGACTGCCAGTATGTATGAGATACTAAATTGTTGAGTGTATGGTACCATTCCACAGGATAAATTTGGACTTCGCTAAAGTATAAGGTGATAATGTAATGAAATCATTACTTTGGATGTTGCTAAAGACATACAAGCTCTTTTGTTTCTAATCAAATGAGAAAATTCAGAGGTTTGGAAATTTAATTAATTAGGCAACCTCCTTGAACTCCACATTTTGGAAGCATGGCAGTGCAACAGTCGGATAGTAAGACCATATTGCTCAGAAAGAAGAGAAGTAGGTGGTAGGTGGCAGTTTTTATAAATTTCTATTACATTTTCATTACTCTTCTAGCATGTTTCCAATCATGTTCATATCTGCAGATGCAGCTTGAGCTGAGCAATATCTACATTCATTCCCCATTTTTTATTGGTAACCATGAAGCAATATCCCACTATCAGTGTTATTAACTTGAGGATTTGTGAAACACGATTTGCCCTAGATACCTTAATAACTATGTAGTGTTACATCTTTAACTAAGAGGTGTATGAATGAGTCCTTTGAATAAAAAATACACATTGCAAGTGCCATAAAAAGACTTGCAAGTGAAACTAGTTCATAAATTGATAAGTAAATGCAGTTGAAGTATGACAATTTACCAACTTGAGTGGTGGGACTGGTTCTGGTATTGATAGCAATATCTGTTCATTCCAAACTGGGTTTAGATTGCTTCTTATTACACGTGTCTTCATTGACTGCATCACCTCAGATCAACATGGATTTAGTAACCGGGGATCCAAAGCCATCTTTTTATCAGCGGTTTCCATCTAAATAAGATAACAAAGACATAACCATCTAAATATATAAAGGCTTACTTGGTGTCCAATTGTGAGGATTACATAAGGATCGCTAGTCATCACATCTCGGATAGCAAGTTTTGTGCCTCTGATAACATTGACCTTAATCAAGCCAACGAACTCAACCATACCCATCTACATAGATTCAGCATAACGGTTCAAGCCATTAGCTATTCTAGATCTGTGCTTGACAAACATACCCACACGCATATAAACCTATACTGTAATCCAATGGATGAAATATGGAAAAAACTCGGTTCATTGTGTCATTACTGTCCATGGAAGTAATGGATTATGTTGGAGAGAGTGAGACCCAGTAAAACAGACACAAATGCTGGGTCCCGTTCTCTATCCAGCATCTTCCATCACTTTATATATGTATGTTTGTAGATGTGGATGCCCATGATTTTGGGTCACATTCCAACCTATCCTCATTAAATCTTACAAAAAGAAAATATTATTTCTAAAATCTAAGCAACATTGTTGTATAACTGATACACATACTGTTGAGTTCTTCATTGGCGGTTTTTGCTCAGATTCCTTTCTTCTCCAGCTATTCCGAAAAGCATGACCTAGCCCTTGAAAGCGAGCATTTGGGTTTTGTTTCTCAACTTGTTTTTTGTCTTGTGAAGAGCCCAAGTTCCTACTGGAAGAAGCTTTCTGGCAAGAGGAGCTTGTAATAAGGGGTGCTGAGGGGGCAATTTTTACATTAGAACTTGAAAATTCTTGAAGCTCATATTTTCTCCTGAATGCACAAGCAATTGTATTTTGCTTTCAACATGTTATGTTTCTTTGCAACAAGGAAAAAAAGGGAATATGCTGTTTCACTAAATTGAAAAGAAAGTCATTACTTGATGTAATCTGAGCGCTCACGTGTGGAGGCTTCTGGTCTTGGTTTCCTAAAATTTGGAGGAAGAGAAGCTTCGTATTTCAAGTTTGCTGCCACATTTCCACCCATAGCGACCAAAGAGTCAACTTGTTCCTCTGTCCATTCATCCAGCTTCGCAGATAAAACCTAATGCAGAAAAAGAAAAAGGAATATTTACTCCTTATATTCTATACATAAAGAAAGATGTATGAAGGGAAAAAAAAAAAAACAACTCTTTTCAGAATCCAGTTTCTATCAAGTTTATGTTAATTTTGATATGAGCTGTAGAAGATTTCAGTTTTATCATGGATGAAAAAAGCTATCAATGCAGTTCACCTCCCTGTATGTGAAACTGGAAATGGTTAACCAGTGAGTTGGGTTCACTGTTTTGAAAACTTGATCAGTTCCAACTATAAAAACTCTATATTGGACATAGAGCTGATCAGGGCGAACAAAAATTCAAAGAAAGGAAATGGATTGTTGGGCATTTAACTAGATGAATTTCCTGAAATGTTTGATCTAGATGATTTTCTATCAACTTTTGCGAAGTTGTTATCCTTTCCAGGTAAGCCAGAAGTAAAGCTTCTACAAATATTGGAAGAATGAAAAAAGACCTTCAGATATTTGAGGTGTAAAATAGGATAACCCTGATTTTAAGATGACAAGGAAATTTTGGTTTCTGGATTTCAGCATTTTGGAGCACCAAAAACTTAGATTCCAAGCTAATCAAGCAGAGTGATTGTCATGGGAGGCATTGCTGTGTGCCTCCATTAGCTGAGAGAAGCATTGACGGGTTATAGTCTACCAGATTAGTCAAAGTTGCAAGACGTGTACAGTATAAAGTTTCATCATTACACTCTCTCTCCACCAGCATCATCATTTCATTAGATGGTGGATAGACAATGGTTTCTCAATAGACACATAGGCTTATGATATACAGCAATATTTACTCCATTTCTTCAAATACCTTACACCACAAGATAGTAGCCAACTTCTTGAAATTGCCATAACATGGGCGTTTTCCTAGAGAATAAAAGTTTTCTTGCTAGGTGGAGCAAAGGTACCAGGACAGTTCCTCCTATTGAATCTTGATATATATGCTAATTTCTTCACTTAAAACTTCTTTTGTAATATTCTACTCATTTAAAAATTAAAACCACCACATTTACTGACTGTTCAAATTGAAAGATTGTTATCTTTCATATTGTGCATGATAAAAAGCAAATTATGGGTGATCAGTGGTTTGACATAATCAGTTATACAGACAAATCATTTTTTCAAACCTTCGAGATATGTACTCCAAGGCTCCTGTGAATGCCTGAGCATTTGATACAGATGAATACTCCAAGATTTACTGATCTGATCTCCAACCAAATTCAATTGGTTAGTTAACATCCTGACTAGAATCACATATATAAATCGAGTCAAATAATGGAATAATAAAAACCCATCCCAGAAAGGGGCACAAATAAAAACTTATTCATTGATTTCAAGATATGAAAAGTTAAGATCAATACCATTTTCATTACAAGAAATATACATGTTCATGCCTTCACACAATACCTGATCTGAGTAAATGGAGAGGAGTTTTACTTAAAGAATGAATCGGGACGAGATTGCAAAGTGAATGAGAATCTCAGAACATAATAGTTGTGGTGAACTAATGGGACATAATCAATTGTAGCTTTTAAGTCTCATTATTTATATCTTAAGAATCTGCAGTGCTTATTTAGGAAAGATAACGAAAATACACAGCCTTAATCTAGTATATCTATGGATCAAAATATCTAAAAGCAAACTAGAATACTCAGTGACATTGAATGATCATTGGATCTCATTCCAAAAACTCTTATCCATCAGCATGAGCAGAAGTTTCCAATATCACTTCATACATATAATAATTTTACACATGCCACGAGGCATTAACATATTAGTTCGTTTTCTTCTTCTTCTTTGTTTTGTAAGCAATTGGACTTCTGACTCAAAATCGTGGTGTAACATGTATCCACTTTTGTTCCAGCCATGGAATAGATGGAATAAATCACAAAATGGATTTTTGTTCAAGAATGAAATCTTATTGGAACTATCCATATCCTGTTCATCCTTTGGAACCATATGACATCCTTGGTGGTTATACGCTATTGGCTTTTCCAAAACTCTATTTTGGTTTGCACCATAGTTATGTCAGTGCTTCAGAATTTTGTTTTTTTTCTTGGTTACTTGCTGATACTTTCATGGTCAGATATTTTAGAGAAACCAAGGGTAGATATACTGAAGCAGTTTTTTTTTTGTCAAAGTACAAAAATAATACCAAATTATAAATTCGTATGTCTTGGAATTTTTCACTATCATGGAAAGTGCACAAAGAAAACTCCCAAGTCCATCATGAATTTACTCATCATCTTTGATTTAAGACAAGTTATCAAAAAAGACAATTACATGATTAATTCAATCTCTAGAAAAAATCAGATGAAGTGGCATGTAGGGTTCAACATAACAAGTTTGAAAATAATTTTTCATCTCTAGGAATTCCCCTTGCAACAAAATGAGTAATAGAAACTTGTATAAACCATCCACATAAGGACTAGAAAATGAAGTTTATAAAATTGTCTAATGTTTGATACATACACCCATTTTGGATCTGCAGAACCACAATCTGCACATAACCTATTGCCTGGTTGACACATTAGGTCCTCCAATCTTCTCAATGTACCTATTCACAAGGAATTGATTTACATGTAAAGATGGATGAAAAGTAAACGGAAGGCGATCACAAAATTTTAAATGTTGAAAAGCAAACCAAAGGGACTTAAAGCATTTTTTCATACACCAATACATACTTTGAAAATCTTTACAAAGTACTTCTTACCTCTAAAAGATGCAACATTATGAACATTCTTCCCCAATCATTTATGCAGGTGATATATGGGGTTTACAAGCTATAACCAGAAACATGATACAATGTATAATGCTTGATGCAAAGGTCAACTGTACATAGTAAGAGCTTCAAAATGTACATGATAAAGGGATGCATTCTTGAAAATTTCCAAACATGACTAAATGCGCATGAAATTGATAAGAAAATTTGAGGCTGTGTTGCATAATGTTCTCTACATTTACAAGTGGCATTCATTCAAAACGGAAGAAAGACCAATCTCTCAATATCCTAGGAATGGAAATCTAATCTCATAATGTCGAAACTTGAAAGTCAACCTTCTGGCTTCAAGGCTGACCAGCACAAACAAGAAATGATATTAGATGTATGGCAATATCGATAAGGAAAAAGAAATTGGGTACATTGGACATGTGCATGTTTTCACCTAACAGTTAACATGTCCCATGAAGAATTTCCAATTTCAAATATCAGAGAATTACCTCATGCATTGTTTTTTAAAGACACCTCAACCCTGCATTCATCATTTGTAAAACACTGGAGAAGGAAGAAACACATTTTTCTCATAATATTATCCCACTTTTAAAGGTTGAGGAATTCCAAAGACCTAGCCTGTTTTGTGATAAATTCATTTTGATATTGACAGGGTAAGCTGCAAACCACTTGACCTAGAGGTTGAGATAGAGAGCTCCATGCCATTAGGCAATAGCATTTCATCCCTGCAGTAATATTTGCTTGATGTAGGACCCAGCTTTAGTTTATGGTCCTCATCAATATCAACAAACAACTCCTGCACAACAACTCACCATAAGAAGTAGAGAATAAATGTTGGATCTGTCACTGAAATATTTCCTTTAAACACCTGATCATAATTTCCACCCCGGGAGGAATTTTCTCTTCTGCAAATGTCATATATTGTATCAACTTTATGAACCTTGGAACATCTCCTATCATGGCTGAAAATTCATTTAGCCTTAGAATGTAAGGTATACACTCACTAGCACCATATATATATTCTTACAATTCCTGTAAGGTTTTCCGACTATCACCTAGTTTTTTTTTTTTTGAAAATGTTAACTCTATTGAAATTAAGAAAATAATTACAAGTAAGGAAGAGGGGCTGAAACCCACAAAGTGGTTTCAATCGAAAAATAGGCTACCCACCGACGGGTGCCCCATGCAAAAAGCATAGCTGCCACAAAATGCTATACATTTCTGATTTGAAGTAGGAAAATTGGCTTGAGAGATAGATGCAGCTGCTTTGGCTAGGGTGTCAGCATCACCATTTGCTTCTTTCCATATATGTCTCCACGTGACGAGATGGATCCTACTGAGATGTGTAATTTCCATGAAAGTGTTGTCGAGTCTCCAATGCCAGGGAGCCGAACCTGATGCCCAGGAAATCACACAGGAAGAATCGCCTTCAATGATAAGGGAGTGACCCCACACTGCGTCGAAATTTCTCAGTACTTCCCTTAGAGCTGAAGCTTCTGCAACTATAGAATCAGAGATCCCAATTGGGACTGAGAACGAGAGAAGGATGTTGCTGTCTTTGTCACCGAACAGTCTCCTTGGAGATAACATACCAGAAAACCCTGCAAGATGATGAGTTCTCGAGCTTTTATATGCCATTGTGTTAGACATTGTTCATTTATATGCTCCCAGCAGTTCCTCCTTGCAACTATTCAAGGTCATGATGAGTTCTCGAGCTTCTTCCAAGAAGCCTAGAAGAACTAAGCACTGTGGGAAGAGCTAGATAATTTTCATGGAAACAATGTATTAATCTTTTGGCTAGTGAAAAGGTTGTTACTTGTTGTAGGGTGTATGGTGTTAAAACAAAAGCACATGGTAATGTCGATAGCTATAAGGCACTTTTGTTGCCAATTCCTCTGGTGTACAAAAATGTGCTCACCTTTATTGAGGAGAAACTTGACCTGCTGGCAACGACAACCATATTTTACCTGCTTTATCTCTAATTCTGTGTGTAATTTGGATCTACGACACCTTAAAGAGAATAATGCATATTATATGCTAATGGAAAACGGCATCAGTTGTTTGCATACAAACCATCGTCATGGCTTCACCTAACTCTACCAGTATTGGCCTCGGGATTGATTTGTTGAGGTGTTGAAAAATGCAGCCACTGCCCACATCTCAGGTTTGAACTTATTAAGTCTCCTTTTGGATATATTTCTTGAAATCCAATGTCTCTATCTATGGATGGTATCCTACAAATAGCAAGACACTGAATACCTCACTTGTATTAGATGTAAAGCGATTTTCACAAAATGGTGCAGCAATCTCTAGTTATACTTAGGTGATTGCTTGATACATTTCCATTTTGACATATCTAGACAATCGTCATGCATGTTATAAATTTCGCAGTTATTTCTAGACCATAACAATATATGTCTAGCAATAGCAATATTATATAATTTGATAACTAGAGAGTTATAAAGGCACATTATCTACTTCATGGATTGTCCACATCATAATAAGGCTAACCAACTTATTGCTGCTGAAACCATGCTCTGTTTTTAAGAAGACAGAAATGCAAACCAATATCAATAATGCAAGCAAACATTGTTTACATCATGGCTCTTAGTGATTGAATTTACGCCATGACCACCAATAGACACCCACCATAGCTACTTTCAAGTATATCTGAGAAGGTTCATGGATATGTATCATAGAGATTTGGTCCTAAGACATCTGTTCCACATGCCCTTTGCCATAGAATTGTTCTCTTCCAATTAAATACTATACTATCACAATTATCAGGCTAATTGCTTCGTAAGGCTCTTTTTTCGAAGGATGAATAAGGAAACACATATATCACGCTAATTGCTTCATAAGGCTCCTTTTTCGAAGAATGAATCAGGAAAGACATTTTTGTAGTCGTGGGTCTTGTCTTTTATATTCAAACCGACAGTTTTGCCTACATTTTTTGTTGGAAAATGAAATACTCATTTCCATTTTCCCCAATAAAATTCCAGAACCAATTCTAATTGCAATAATCCAGTTTCCCGGTTTCAGCAAACTTAAAACAAAAATAATTATATCGAGTTGAATCCCGCATAAAACATGTACAATTCTTAACCACAAACTGTATATTGATCCAATAAAACATTTAAAATAAATACACATTAGTTTCAATGAAAAAGATAAAAGAGAACAATTTCAAACAATTAAGTCTCCTAACATTGCTTTCACAGACAACATGATCAAATTCGAATGCATAACCCCCCAAAAATGGCAAATACACTGACGAAGAAAGACCTGGAAGGGCTTTGTTGGTGCCATGGCTGTCGTTGTTCGGTGGTGGAGATCTCATTTGCAACAAAACCTAAGGAATTAAACCTTATTTCTTTCTTGTATGCATTCTTAATCCCTGAATTGACATTCCAAATAAATTAACAATGACATTAAGGTCTTTGAACAAAAATAAAAAGCAGAAAAATTAAAGTTTTGGGCATTAAACAAGCAAAAAATTAGATTCTTGCGCATATGTTTACCTGAGCAGGATCAATGGCTTGGCATGGATTGAAATGCAGAGAGAGAAACCCAATCTAGAGAGAGAGGGGCATGGTTTTCTGCTTCTTTTAATTGGTCTTTTTAATCTCTTTTGTTTCTTGTTGATCAATGATTTTTTGTTTTTTAAAATTGACATTTACAGGGGAAGAAAATACTCATTATTCTGAAATACAAAAAAAAAAGGAGGAAATGAATACAAAGTCAGAGAGGAATGAATAGAATTAGTTGGGCGTTGGTTTTGCACACGTAGGGAGGATCCGAATTTAAGGCACATGCGTTGATGATACGCTCATGTCCGACTACCCATCGTTGTTAGAGAGAGAGAGGAAACCGTAAAAGATGTTTTGGTTCTCTCTCTAGGCCTATGGTTGGCAATGTGCCAGGCCCAACCCAGTGGCCCGGCCCTGAAATGTACGGTCTGGGCGACAAATTGTGGCCATGGGACTAGGACTAGGGCTGTTTCGGGTCGGCCCAACCTTTTTTTGTCACTTTTTCTTTTAATTTTTCTTTTATAGCTTGGCTTGGCGTTGGTTATGTTCGGGTTGGTCAGGGCATAAGACAGCGCTATGGGGGGGCTAAGGCTGGCCCAGCCCCGGCTCGGCCTGTTCTCACCCTTAGCTGGGCCCAACTCCCTCTCTATGTTTGGTTCTCTCCGGGCCTAATTCTCTCTCTCAAAACGTGTTAGATTTGTCGCTCCCAATATGTGCATGGACACATCTGAAAATCCAATTTACACATCTATTTGTGAAAACACAAAGGCAAGATGGCATGCGAAATGGTGAGAAAGAGAAAGTGAGAGAGAGAGATTTTATGCAACGGTATACCTTTACCATTATTATTATTACTTTTTTTTCAATTAATTGGGGTGGGCTGTAAGAATCATGGTATGTCATTTTAAAGGTCATGCTATCAAGGGCTGTTTGGGTATCTGGAAATGCATTATCTGTGAAATACATTACTAGTATAATACATTACTGGATTATTGAAATAATACATTACTGTATTACTGAAGTAATACATTACTGTATTACTGAAGTAATACGTTACTTGAAAATGAATTATTGTTGTTTGTATAGCATCTAGATACATCTTGTGAAGTGCATTGCTACTGTTTAGCTACATTTAGGATAAATTTGGGAAATGTATTACTGTCATTTTCGCTTGCAAATATTGCTTGAATTTTAACTATAATAATATGATTTGTTTTGATTCAATTTCAAAAAAAAAAAATATAATTTGTTTTGTACAATTCTTTATATTTTTTCCTTTTTTAAGATAAAATATCAGTTGAAATTAAACCAGAGTATTTAGATACAATCCCATAGGGTTGGCAACAGTTCGGGTTGGGTCTGGGTACGGCTGGACCCAAACTAAACAAAATAAAAAAAAAGAAAGGATCTGGACCTAACTGGTCTTGATTGGACCCAACCCAAAAATAAATAAATAATTTAAATATATTTAAATGTTTTATTAAATATACATATGTATTATTTAAATATTATCGCTAATAATACATAATTATATTTATTTAAATATTATATATTATATATTATATAATAACACTATTTGGGTCGCCCCGGGTCCACATAGACCCAAACCCAGACTCAAGTAGTGTTCGGGTCCAATATTTGGACCCGGATTCGACCCGTTGGGTCCAATTCTTGACCCATACCCAGACCTAGGCCAGGTCCCGGGTTGGGTCCGGATGGGGTATAAAGCATTGTCAAGGACCCCACTTAGCCATTTCGTCTACCCTTGTTGAAATTCCTAAAATGGGCTCAAGGTCCTTGAAACCAAAAAAAACATGACGCCATTTAGCCATTTCATCCATCACCCTTGTTTAAAACCTCAAAATGCCAAGGTCATTGAAGCACAAAAGAACCCAATGTGTGTATGAGAGAGGAAGGATGTTTTTAAGCGGAGCAAGAGAGGAAGGGTGTTTTTAAGCGGACTTCAAGTGAATGAGGTGGAGTTTATAATTAAGGCGGATCCATATTGCCTGTCACGGCTATGTAATCGATTTCTTTGCCTCTAATTTCACTATTTTTGGAATGTTGTTGGGAGTTACATTTTCATTTCCTGTATACTATAAACTACCTAAACGTAAGAAATGACAAATTTCCTTGTAATTCAGTGTCTCGTAATGGTAATACAGGTACCCAAACGGGCCAAACGGGCCCTAAGTGAGGTCAAGTCTCTATATATTTACGGATTACTTCCAACTACGTCTTTTTGGGCTTACGCTTTGCTCTTTTTAGCATTCCATTTGAATTAACTCGTACCTCCTAACAGGTGTTGTACTTGGTCAGCGCCACACATGACCAGCCCACTAAGTCTACTCTCTCTCATCTTATCGCCTATTGGTGTCATACCTAAAGTCTCTAGAATGGATTAATTTCAAATTCTATCAGTTCTTGTCTTGCCACTCATCCATCTCAATATCCTAATCTCAACTATAATTATTCTATGAATATATTGTTTTTTATCCACTTAATATTCTACCCCATAGAGCAAAACTGGCCTCGCAACTGTCTTATAGAATTTGCCCCTCAGTTTTATATATCTATATATATATATATATATATATATATATA
>NW_006499949.1:533239-561007 GCF_000471905.2 Amborella trichopoda | reverse complement strand
GATATTTCTGCTATTAGTAAAATTGTAAGATTTCTTTCTACTGTTTTTGAATATTTAGACATTGTAAATTTCATGTGAAATGACTGCCTTATTATTTAAAAAAATTGATATTTTTGCAATTGGTTATAGCATTGTTGTGAAATGTTTAATTGCGAATTGACATCTCATAAATTGTGATAATTCCGTATTCTTGAAATTCTATAAGAGTTTTCTATACATATTAAACTGGCAATTATGCTAGAATATCTTTACGAATTGCTACCCTTCTAAATTTGAGCCCAAAATATTTGATTGGTTATTTTTGAAATGTTATTGAAAGTGACTGTTATTAATTGTTTTAGTGAAATTCATATTAATGATTTCAGTGATATGTTGAGTACATAATATTGCTGCTTTCGAATGTTTAAAGAGATTTAGAAACACTTTAAGTATGCAAGTAGACTCATCCGGTTCGTCGGTGAGGTTTAAGTGGATCTATCCGGGATGCAGGTTGGGATTAAGTGGACTCATCCGGTATGCCGGTGAGGTATAAGTAGACCTGTAGGGATTAAGTGGACCTATCTGGGACGCCGATTGGGATTAAGTGGATCCATCAGGACGTTGATGGCGTATATAGGTGACCTACTTGAGACGCCAGTAAGGTAATTTTGTGGAATCTTTTGAATTATGCAATGTCGTCAAAATGTTATATGCATTTCAATCATTTGGATTATGTTTAATTGTGCATTTCTGAAAGTAAAATTGTTATCTATACATACCTGTGCTCGCATTGTTTTTAATTGACCTCCATTTTGAAAGTTATTTTATTTCTTTCATCATGATTATTTTTAGGATTATGATGATCACTTACTGAGTAACCAAACTCATTAAACTATGGTAAACATTTTTCAGGATAACTGCGGTTTTATTTGAGTGCTCGTCAGGATCAACCTTGGAAGATATTGTAGTTGTGCCTAAGCTTTATTTTGTTACTTTGTAAGAATTCGCCACTGTAAATTTGTACTATCAAGAGATGTATATATGTTTTGACTGACACATCTCAGGAATATTTGTATTGTAAATTCTTGGGGTGTGACAAATATGGTATCAGAGCAATAGGTTTAAGATTCTTAAGAAATTTAAAAAGAATGTACTTAAAATCACATTTATTGCATTTACAGACTGGACGAAGTCAATATTCAGAATAGCTGAAGCTAATACGGAAGGAATTCACAAAGCCTTGAAAAATATGGTTTCTTTCATGCAACATCAGATGGAAAACAACAATCCACCCAGGCAGTCAGTTACGGGAAATGGTGGGAATAATATCGAACAATTTAAGAAATTGAACCCACCTTCTTTTAAGCTTGCTGTAAACCCATTGGAAGCCGAGGGATAGATTATGCAATTGGAGAAAATATTCGAGGTAATGGAATGTTCTGATGATAGGAAAGTGGCCTTGGCAGTTTTTATGTTAGAAGGTGAAGCACAACACTAGTGGCGAATGGCAAAAGGAGTATTGGTCAAAGAAAATAAACCATTGACTTGAGAAGTATTTCTAGAGGCATTTAATGAAAAGTATTTCCCAGATTTTACTCGAGAAAAAAAAATGGAATTTCTAGAATTAATCCAAGGAAATCGGACAGTAGCACAGTACGAGGCCAAGTTTACTGAATTGGCCAGGTTTGCACTACATATGATTAACAATGAGGCAAGAAAGGTGAAAAAATTTGAAAGGGGTCTTAGGCCAGCTATGAGAAGCAGGATATCAGTCTTGAAATTGAGAACTTATGCTAAAATAGTGGATCGAGCCCAAATTATCGAAAAAGATTTTGAAGATTACTAAAAGATGAAAAATCAAAAAAGTCATGTTAGACCCACATCATCTAATCAACAACAATTTGAAAGGCCAAACAAGAAGCTAAGGCCCTGGGCACTTCAAAGCTCAATAAAACCATGTAAAAAATGTGGGAAAAACCATGGGTCGAGCCCTTATTATTGAAATACTGGAGCTTATTTTAACTGTAGAAAATTGGGCATCATATTAAAGAATGTCCTAGCTTACAGATGCAACAGCTTCCAAAGCAGGGAGAGATAGCTTAAAAGCCTCAGATGAAGGGAAGAGTGTTTGCGATCAGACGCTCAGGCTTCAAATCAGTGATCCAAGGTACTCTTATTATCTTCCAGAAAGTAGATCATGTTTTGATTGATCCTCGATATACTCATTCATTCGTGTCACGACACTTTGTATGCTACTTAAAGGTAAAACCAAAACAATTAGATTACATTATAGAGGTAGCCACATCGATGGGAAATTCAATTGACACCAATATAGCGTACAAATCATGTGTAATAAAGATAGAAGAAAAGGAACTGTTGGTTGATTTTTTTACTCTTAGAAATTCAAGATTTTGATGTAATCTTAGGCATAGATTGGCTTTCTGCATACCATGCAAATATTGATTATTGCAAGAAAATGGTTACCTTTAGTATTCCGAATCAACCAGTATTTTACTTCAATGGTATCAAAAAGACTCCCCATCATATTTAATCTCTTGTATTCGAGCTAATCGCCTCCTTCGAAAAGGGTGTCAAGGCTTTCTTTCTTATATCAAAGAAGATAGGAAGGAAGAGATAAATTTGGATACCATTCCGGTTATCCGAGAATTTCCCGACGTTTTTTCGGAAGAAATTGCCAGGATTACCGCCTTACAGAGAAATTGAATTCTCTATTAAATTATTGCCAGGGGTGGCCTCAATTTCTAAGGCACCTTACAGAATGGCACCTGCAGAACTTAAGGAACTTAAACAATAATTGGAAGAATTATTAGATAAAGGTTTTATCAGGCTCAGTGTGTCACCTTGGAGTGCTCCAGTACTATTTGTTAAAAAGAAAGATGGGACTATGAGATTGTATATTGATTATAGACAGTTGAACCAAGTGACAGTGAAAAATAAGTATCTATTACCTAGAATTGATGATTTATTTGATCACTTACAAGGATCACAAGTGTTTTAAAAAATTGATCTTAGATCTAGATACCATCAGCTTAAGATTAAAAGTGAAGATGTTTTCAAGGCGACTTTCAGAACAAAGTATGGCCATTATGAATTTTTAGTCATACCTTTTGGATTGACCAATGCACCGACTGCATTTATGGATTTGATTAATCGGATCTTTAGGCCCTTTTCGGATAAATTTATTGTGGTATTCATCGATGGTATTTTAATATATTCCAAGAATCAAAAGGAACATGAGCAGCATGTAAGAATGGTATTGCAAATATTAAAAGAAACGAAATTGTATGCCAAACTTAGTAAATGTGAATTTTGGCTTCAAAAAGTGACATTTTTAGGACATGTCATATCGAAGGAAGGTCTATCAATTGATCCCTCAAAGGTTGAAGTCATTGTTTATTGGAAACAACCAAGTAATGTGATTGAAGTTCGAAGCTTTTTGGGGTTGGTAGGATATTACTGAAAATTTGCAGAAGGATTTCTCGAATCGCAACCCCATTGACTTGATTGACACAGAAAAATGTCAAATTTGAGTGGACAAGTGAATATGATGAGAGTTTTCAAGAACTAAAAGTTCGATTAACTTTGGCACCTATTTTAACTATTCCTAAGGGGAGTGGGGGATTTGTGATTTATAGTGATGCTTCACATAAAAGCTTGGGATGTGTATTAATGCAATATGGAAAAGTAGTGGCATATGCATCCAAACAGTTGAAAGAATATGAGAAAAAAATATCTAATTAATGACTTGGAACAGGCTGCAATAGTATTCGCTTTGAAAATGTGGAGGCATTATCTATATGGTGAGCAATTCGAAATATATACGGATCATAAGAGCTTGAAATACCTTTTCTCTCAGAAGGATTTGAATATGCGGCAGATAAGATGGATGGATTTCTTAAAAGATTATAATTGTACAATCCATTATCATTCAGGAAAAGCTAACGTTGTGGCCGACGCTCTAAGTAAAAATTTACGGAAATCTTAGCTCATCTAATGATCCAAGAAATGAGATTGTTAGAATAAATAGTGGATTGGCATCCGGTTCTGTTCATTAATGGTGTGGTAAGTATGATTGCTAACATTAAGGTAGAACCCCAATTAATCCAACAGACTCGATCGACACAAAAGAAAGACCCTCAGCTTATAACAATTGTAGAAGAGGTGAAACAAGGAATGAGAGACGAATTCTCTATATATAGCGAGGATTTGCTAAGATTCAAAAGTCGGATTTGTGTCCTGAATGATTAGAGTGAAGAAAAATATATTGGAAGAAGCACATCACTCTTGTTATACGATACGTCCCGGAAGTATTAAAATGTATCGGGACCTGAAGAAAACCTTTTGGTGGAATAATATGAAAAAAGAGGTAGCGTTATTTGTGTCTAAGTGCTTAACATGTCAGCAAGTAAAAGCTGAGCATCAAAGGCCCGCTGGGTTGTTGCAGCCTTTACCTGTGCCAGAGTAGAAGTGGAAGCACATCTCTATGGATTTTGTCTCTGACTTGCCTAGAACAAATTGAGGACATGATAGTATTTGGGTCATTGTAGATCAGCTGACCAAAGCAGCCCATTTTCTGCCAATTAGCACAATGTACACCTTGGATCGACTGGCCTAGTTGTATATTAAGGAAATAGTGCGGTTGCATGGAGTTTCGGTCAGTATTGTATCAAATAGGGATACTCGGTTTACTTCTAAATTTTGGGCTAGGCTACAGTTAGCCATGGGGACGAGACTCACCTTTAGCACTGCCTTCATCCCCAAACTGATGGACAATCGGAGAGGACCATCCATACTTTAGAAGATATGCTGAGGGCTTGTGTCATTGACTTTACAAGAAGCTGGGATGATCATTTACCCCTGATTGAGTTTGCTTATAATAATAGCTTCCAAGCCAATATCCAGATGGCACCATATGAAGCCTTGTATGAAAGGAAATGCAGGTCACCCATCTGTTAGGACGAGGTTGGTGAAATGAAGCTTTTGGAGCCAAAAAATATCCAGGTAACCACAAATAAGATAGCATTAATTCGAGAAAGATTCAGGACGGCTCAGAGTCGACAAAAGAGTTATGCCGATAACCAAAGGAGAGATCTTGAATTTGAGGAAGGTGATCGAGTTTTCCTAAAAATCTCACCAATAAAAGGCATTATGGGATTCGGTAAGAAAGGAAAGCTCAGCCCACGTTACATCGGACCATTTGAAATCCTGGAAAGAATCGAAGGTGTCGCTTATAGACTTGCCTTACCACCCGAATTGGTAAACGTCCATAATGTCTTCTATGTATCGTGACTGCGAAAATATCCGCCCGACCCAACGCATATCTTGAAATATGAACCTTTAACAATCAGGAAGGACTTATCCTTCATTGAGCAGCCAATTTTGTACTGGATAGAAGGGTACAAGTGTTGCGTAACAAGGAGATTCCTTTGGTCCGTAGATTATGACAATACCATTCAAGAGAGGAGTCGACTTGAGAACGAGAAGACGATATCAGAGAAAAATATCCTTATCTTTTTCAGTAATTAGATACACAAATTTAGAGGACTAAATTTCTATAAGGGGAGAAGAATGTAATAATTCTAAAATTTCAAATAAAATAAATTTTTTTTTTAAAAAAAAAGGGGGAAACTTTTAATAAGTGATGGTTCGTATGAGCATGATGGTCCTTAGGGACCATCACTATTTTCAAAATCTTTTGGTTGAGTTTCTTTTGTTTGCTCCTGCCTTGTCACATCCAGTGGACGTGGGCTTTAAGCATATAAGGGGTAATATAACGATTACACCTCGTGTATGAGGAGTAACTTAATAAAATATTATAATAAGGTGTCGTAAGAGTTTAAATACGAGAGGCGAGGACTCCCACCCTAGAAAACTTCTGAGATCTTTCTCTCTCTGGTAGAAACACAGTGACCTCCTCTCCCTAGCTGAATTTTTATCGAAAGCTCTCTCTCAAATATTTTAGGTAAATGGCTTCATTATCTTGAAAAATAATTCGTTATTTTTAAAAATGAAATGAAATAATTATTTCTACTTATTATCATGAATTTTAGGCACGATAAATTTTATGCGCAAGTGACCTCATTATTTTGAAAAATAATCTTTTTAATAAAATTATAATATTAGAAATTTTAAATGCTGTAAATTCTTAGAAATAAATTTATTTATTTATTTTTCTTGTCTATTTTTAGAAAATTTTAGAAATAAAATTATTAGAAATAAATGTGATATTTCTGCTATTAGTAAAATTGTGAGATTTCTTTCTATTGTTTTGAATATTTAGACATTGTAAATTTCATGTGCAATGATTGCCTTATTATTTAAAAAAATTGAAATTTTTGCAATTGATTATAGAATTGTCGTGAAATGTTTAATTGCGAATTGACATCTCATAAATTGTGATAATTCCGTATTCTTGAAATTCTATAAGAGTTTTCTATACATATTAAACTGGCAATTATGCTAGAATGTCTTTACAAATTGCTACCCTTCTAAATTTGAGCCCAAAATATTTGATTCGTTATTTTTGAAATGTTATTGACAGTGATTGTTATTAATGGTTTCAATGAAATTCATATTAATAATTTCAGTGATATGTTGAGTACATGATAATGCTGCTTTCGAATGTTTAAAGAGATTTAGAAATACTTTAAGTATCCAAGTGGACTCATCCGGTTCGCCTGTGAGGTTTAAGTGGACCTATCCGGGATGTCGGTAGGGATTAAGTGGACTCATCCGGTACGTCGGTGAGGTATAAATGGACCTGCAGGGATTAAGTGGACCTATCTGGGACGTCGATAGGGATTAAGTGGACCCATCTAGACGCTGATAAGGTATATAGGTGACCTACTTGGGACGCCAGTAGGGTAATTTTGTGGAATCTTTTGAATTATGCACTGCCGTTAAAATGTTATACGCATTTCAATCATTTGGATTATGTTTAATTGTGCATTTCTGAAAGTGAAATTATTATCTATAAATGCTTGTGCTCGTATTGTTTTTAATTGACCTCCATTTTGAAAGTTTGTTTATATCTTTCATCATGATTATTTTTAGGATTATAATGATCACTTACTGAGTAACCCAACTCATTAAACTATGGTAAATATTTTTCAGGATAACTGCGGTTTCATTTGAGTGCTCGTCAAGATCAACTTTGAAAGATATTGTAGTTGTGCCTAAGCTTTCTTTTGTTACTTTGTAAGAATTCGCCACTGTAAATTTGTCCTATCAAGAGATGTATATATGTTTTGACTGTCACATCTGAGGAGTATTTGTATTGTAAATTCTTGGGTTATGACATATTCCTTCTCGAACTAAGGCTTCAAGTGTGTCAGGATCAACAACTCTTCTCTCTCTTTTAATGATTGCTACACTACATCAAAAGATGGAGATACCAGGGCCTATCTCTTGATTGTTGATGCAATGAGTATATAGTCACTCTTCTTGTTTCGCTCTCTCTCTATCATGCACAAAATGGGAGTGATTACGCATCGTTTTGTCTTCTCTCCTTGTCTCAATGAGAAGTGGGAATAAATAGACCTTCTGAAATGATATATGAGATTTCGTGATGTATATCCAAATTGTTGACCATATCAGTTATTTCTCACGAGTTGCTTTGAATCAAGAAGCTTGTATCTTTCTTCAAATTTTAAAAACAACTCCATATGGCTTTAATGATAACTCCACCCTTGTTTGATCTTGATCTTGTATTGATGTTCAAATTCAAGTGTGCAACTACCAAGATTCATTGTGATATTCCATGAGAAAACTAAGGAAAATGGTTTTTTTTATCTGTCATAGGCCAGACAGCAGAATCAGCATTGACATATTTGAGTATTTATCATGCTGCCTTCTGATGACGAATCCATTCATCATGAAATTTTGAGAAATGATAGCGAACTCAAAAACGAACACAATTGTTTAAACCCCACCTCAAATGGATCAAAGACGAGAAATTGTGATCTCGTTGGAGCAAGCCCATTTTAGTGGTAGATTATGATAACGTATTTGAGGATTGTGGGGAATCGCTTCCCCTATAGGGGATTATAGACCATGAAAGTATGATAACTTTATAAATAGGACTATGACACACATCTCCACAAAACTTGGGCTCAAGATTCTCCATATATTGGCCGAAATAATCTAGCAACAGCCAAGCTTCTACACAGTTTTTATGATTAATGTTGCAGAGCTTGTTGCTTTCTCATGAGAGAATGATAAGGTGTTGCACTTACATGGTCGATAGATATTCGAGTTCGAAATCCAATGGTCCAGGTTCCATAAGCAAACTCCATATAGATTTAGAAATATCTCAAAATTAGTGACCGAAGATCATCTTGGCTCTCTGTCTGGTGGATGATGCATAAGAATGTCGTTGCCAACAAATATGAATGATGGGTTAAGCCATCTCCAAATGACCTGAAACTTTGGGATGAAGGATATGATGCGTCAAATATAAACAATGGGATGAAGGATATGATGCCTCAAATATGAACAATCACCAAACTATCCTATTTGGGGTTGTCAGCATAGGCAAATCTTTGCAGCCGATGAATCATGGTCGGTGGGTTAACTAATGTCTAATTTGTATTATTCTTGGATTAGAAGCATATGAGGCCTCATTGAATATATTTGCAGGGATATACCTCAATATGAGGTCTCCTTATGTTCCGACTGTCAAACACTCTTCCCTTAGTAGTTTCTTTGAAACAATGGAATCAAAGACGTATCGTACCGCATCAAACTCTTGTAATATTGTGTGGAGATGCATATTGTAGCCTTGGGTATATATGTCCCAGAGTCTGTCTTGAATTGAGATGGTTTGATATCTTTTTATGTTCAATCATTGGTCAAGATGCACATATTTGGTCGACAATGGATTTGAAAGTGTATTGTAACCATATCCAAACTCTTTCGATATTGTGTCGAAAGGCATATTGTGGCCTCAAGGATATGTGTCCCAGAATCTGTCTCGAATATAAATGGTTTGATATCCTTTGTTATCGTAGGTCATTAGCCAAGATGTATGCGTTGACCAATGACCAAGACTCTTAAGGCATATAGGGGCCTTCATTTGATGACTCCTAGGCACATCATACTTCACTATCATACCAAGAGCATGCCTCCCTAATGTTTTTCAAGAATAATATCCATCGACTTTGAATAATGACCCACTGTATGCCAAGATATATCGATCTGATATCCGCTCAATACTTATTTCATGTGTCGCGCCTTTGGAACTATCGATTTATTTCTCTAAGTGTATGTAATATTGTATCATAACTAAAAATACACCCAATAGTCCCATGACTCGTAGCTCGACTATTGGGTACTACACAATGTTAGTTTATAGTCTAATCTCCTAGAAAATAAAGAAGCAACGCACTGCCTCTTGATCTTTTGGAGAAACTGAATATCGTTCTATGAATTAACATCACTAAAATATCTCCTTTTGGATCTTGGTATTCACCACAAAGATCCTATGACACTCTTCTATGATAACAAAGATGTCATTCACACTGCTGCCAATCCTGTTTATGATGAGCGAACAAAGTACATCGAACTTGGCTATCATCTATTCCAGAAAAAGAATCAATGTGGACTCATTCGAACACCTTATGCTCCAACCAATATCAAGGTGCTAACATCTTTACTGAAGCTCTAGGCAAAGACCAATTCCATTTTTTAGTATACAAGTGAGACATTCTCAATGTTCATGCTCCAACTTGAGAGGAGAGTTGGAATTACTAGGATAACCACTGATTTAAAATAAAAGTATTGCATTTGACTTTCACTCCCTATAATCAAGGAAAATTATTATATTTGACTTCCAATCCCCACAAATACTATAATACAATTCAAAACTTTTGTAACAATCTCCAATTCCTACAATCAATAGATCATAATTTGTATTTTTTTTATTTTCAATCCCTATAATCAAATAATTATAATTCAAATATTTTGTATCAATCCCTACAAGAAATGAATTATAATTCTTGTACCTCTATATATACGAGCATTGTGGAATGAAAGGTCATCTATTCGGAGTATTTCCAAACTTCACAATTTTTGTGGGAATGGAGCAAGACTCTAATAATATCCATAAATCTATTTACTTTCTTCTTATTTGGCCACCTTTTGATTAATTTTTTCTTTATTCTCATTCCATTAAGTTTTAAAGTACCACTCCAAGAGTATTTTACATTGATTTTGGATAAAAAATTTCAAAGATTGAAGAAGTTAGGATTATTTTATTATCCCAACTTTTTCAAAGTTCAGCAGCCTTGTGAAAGTCAATATTGGCTTTCGAAAGCATGAAGAAGTTGAAAATAAGTGTGAAAAGTTGAAAAAAACGGTTGAGGCTATGACGGCGCATAATGTATAAATAGGTAGGCGAATGGGTGAGCTTAATTAGAGACATTCGTGGCTTCCCGTTGGGTTGTGAGGGAGGTGCTGCGATGGTTTATGTGAAAAGAGTAGGTTGGTGATGAAAGTTAATATGTGAGAGTTGTTGAAGTGGCATGATGAACTAAAAC
Source organism: Amborella trichopoda (assembly GCF_000471905.2). Next base: position 550,472 of record NW_006499949.1, on the reverse strand, counting down.
TAGATTGGGCGGGTGTCGGAGTGAGTGGTAGATAGATAGAGAGAAAGAGAGGAGGGGGGGATAAGGAGGAGAGTATAAGAGGAAAAAGAGTGAGAAGAAAGAGAAATTGGTGGTGAGGAAGTGATGCGTGTAGATGAAGAGAAAGAAAGTGAAAGGTGAGTGTGTGGTATGTAAAAGTGTTTAGTGTAAAGAGAGAATAGGTAATGAGCGATGAATGATTATGTAATCACAGTGAGTGAATATTTTTTTTAATTTCTCTCTAGCGTATAGAAGTGTATTTGCAAGATTTCTTACACGAAAAAGAGCCCAGAATATTTCTTACTAGCGGTATCAGAGTAGATTCGTTCAGGGGCCATTTTAAGTGAACCCAGAATATTTCTTACTAGTGGTATCAAAGTGGATTCGTTCAGGGGCCATTTTAAGTGAGCATGAGATGCTATGAAGCTGATCAGTTAGGGATTGAGATTTTAGGTGTTGAGGTCGCGATCCCACATTTTGTCGTCTTTCGGTAGTGTACGGCAGCTTACTCTCACCTGAGTAGCGTTTACGACCTCCGGTTGCGATCCTGCACGCTGTCGTCCTTCGACGTGGTACGGTAGGGGTCAAGGGGCGGGGTCGTAACAGTTGAAGTTGATATGCGCTCACACAAATCATAGTGTACGTAAATAGTGAGACACTGTGAAGCCGATCGATTGGGGACCGAGCTTATTGGAGGATGAGATCAAAGTGCAATCACACCAATCACAATGATAAATCTTACATGGTTATGAAGAAGATAGAGAATGGGAACACAATGACGATCGATGAACAGTTATAGACACAAAAGGATAATGGTGACTAGGATGCACAAGTGGGAGTTGCTCAGGACAGAGGGTCGACCTTGAGTGGAATTCACCGTGAGGGTGTGAAATCCACAGTGGAGGATAGTGAAGCCAAGCCTCATATGGGAGAGGACATGCATCATATTGCAAGAACTGTGTGTCGCTAATGAAGCTGAAAATAACATCGTTGATTGTGTAGCTGATGAAGTCACATGAAAATGAAACTCAAAGAAAGACCAATATGATGTTATCAGGGAAATATATATATTATTATTATTATTTTTCACCTGTTTTTATTTTGGTAAAGATCACTTACAAGTGGTTTTATAATAATAACTCATGCTTCAAAGAAAATAAAATCAACAAATCCAAAATCTTTAAAACCTTGATACCACTAAAACAATTTTTCTTTTAATCAAAGAAAATAACCACTACTTCTTAAGCTTGGGAATATAATATAATAACAATACAATTAAATATGCAAGAAATAAAAAGTATGTCGGAGATTACCTCAACCGGGCTTGTTATACTCCATGACGAGTCACTACCATTCAATAGCTCGGGATCAACGATCAATCTTCAATCTCAACCGAGAATGCAAGTTTAGACCAAGCCCTCCAATAGAACTATAAACTCCTCTTTGATCACAAAAACTTTAGACTTAGGTTCAAACCCTCAAGACCTAGTCTAAGATATCATCTTCTTAACACTACTCAACTATTAGGTTTAAAGCAAAATAAGAGAGAGATAGTAAGCAAGATGAGAGAGAGATAGAATTCCTTCTAGGTGGGGCATGCCCCTTAGGTCATCCTAAAGAGAGCCCAAGAAGTGAGGCGTGCCCCTCACAAAAACGAGAGAGAGAGAGAGAGAGAGAGAGAGAGTACGTCGTCGGTAGGGGTTGGGACTACGTCCGTACCTTACGTACTACGAGAGAGAGAGAGAAGTTTATAAGAGAGAGAGAGAGAGAGAAAACAGAGATTTTGGTGTAGAGATTTCATGGGTAGATATCCTCTACTTATATAGCAAGAATAGGATTAGGGTTTCTTAAGTTTTTCCATGACTTGCTTCTGTTGTGAGATTGAATATAAACCATTAATCTTGGGTGACTTGTGGAGTGAGAGATTTGAGCTCTCCATTCTATAGATGGGTCATCAACATTATGGAAGATGTTATAACCCTTATCCCCATTTCATTTTCCCATCAATAGAAATTAAATAAAATAATTTCAAATATAATATTATGCATTCAAAAAATAATGCACATGTCTTATCATGCTTTCCAAAAATCCATTCAAAGCTTCTTCAAGCTAATTTCTTTCCAAAACACATAGTAACTTGCCTTTCATTTCAAAGTTGCTTTATCACAAAATAATGGAAATTAGTAAGCTTTCAAAAGGGTGGGGCATACCACCCAAGGGATCTCATGAGGCCCACCAACTAAAGCATGCTGGGCCCACATGCACAATGGGTGCCTAAAACAATTTAAATATTTAAAAAACCCAATAAATTAATTTTAAAATTTATTTGAATATTTAAATCACTGTAAAATCAATATCTCCGTTTTTATAAATCCAAATCTGATAAATAAAATATCCAGATATCTATAAAAATTCAAATAATATTTCTAAAATAATATATACCATAAAAAAGACATAATTAAATTCATTAGATAGGAAAATAATCCATATGGTCTAGGAATTAAATCAATAAACACTGGGGCACTACACCTTCAAATGTGGACTATAGACCACATTTGCTTTATCAAACCGACCCAGTATTTCTCATGACCCACAGTCCATGCAAGGGCTCATTAGTATGTCATCAAAGTCTAGTCGATGAGCCAAGAGATCGTAATCCCAGTTTGTAGATCACAGGATCTCCCCTAGAGACGTTCCAATGTTACCTAGACCTGATGCGACCACAGCTCCTAAGGCGTATAGGGGTATCTCTCTCACATACATAATTTTCATCCTAAAAGGTGGTTCACTTTTCCGAAATAGATATCATTATACATGTCGTGTGATGGTACATGGATGAGGCTTTGGCCTCCGTCTCTGAAGGCCACCCTCACACACAAAGGTCCATTGGCTCACTTATCTAGGCATACTCCGACCTTATCAAGGGATGACCTATTAGAACCTTTATCGAATGGTTTTTTAAGTCTATATAATATAGGTTTTTCCCAACATACTGACCTAGCTCGTTAAGCTCAGTCCGATATGAGCAAACATTATTTGCTTAGTATAGTCTACGAGGGACCACACTCCCACTAAATTCATATTACATTACATCAAAATATTTTATTACAAACACTCATAAAGCTTTAATGGCCACACTCACCCAACGAAAACAGGATCCATGAACGCGCTAGAACCGTGGGGGAGTAATTGTCACTCATGTCATCGGGTGATAGGACTTCAACAAGCAAGTCAGTAAGTACATTGAAGATACGTTCATAAATCGAAAAGTAAATTGCAGGTTCAAAGATAGAAAACTTAAAAAGATCAAAAAAATAAAAATAAATGATGAAAAAAGAGAAGGTTGGAGCAACAAGAGGGAGAATCGTGAAATTTAATATTGGCTTTCGGTGGTACGAAGAAGTTGAAAATAAGTGGAAAAAGTTGAAAAAAAAGGTTGAGGCTATGACGGTAAATAAGGGGACGTATGGATGAGTTTAATTAGAGCCATTTGTGGCGTCTCATTGGGTTTTGAGAGAGGTGCTGGGGTGGTTTATGTGAAGAATCTCATGTCGTTTATATAGAACCGAGGCTCTAAACAATAATTAGAGCCTACCTTCAAATAGTGTCGAGAAATATGGTTTCAATACTAGAAAGCTTTGTGATAGCTTTAAATTATATTTTTCATCTTTAGTTATAAAATTTAAAGCTTCAAAAATAGTGTAGATCGAGTGATCTATGAAAACTTTAAAAACTTGAAAATTGACGGTCCCAATATACGTTACAAGATGCACTATTTCCAAAACTTGAAAACCATTTTTTTCTCATGTCCATGCATCTTGATGTCGAGATGATCAATTTGATGATATTTCAGCATCAAAACAACCTCTTCTAATGAAAGTTTTGAAGTTAGATCTAATTTGATTATTTATAACCTAAGCTCTATATAAACTTTTCCCTTATGTGCAAAGAGTGTGTGGGTGATGAAAGTCTATACGTGAGAGTTGTTAAAGTGGCATGATAAAATAAAAGTAGATGGAGTGAGATGGAGTGGGTGTGGAAGTGAGTGGTTGAGAGAGAGGGAGAGAGAGAGAGAGGGAGGAGGAGAGTATAAGTGAAAAAGAGAAGTGAGAGTTGAGTAAAAATGAGGTACTTGAGAGGAGAGAGAAAGAAAGAAGTGGCAAGGGAGAGTGGTGTGTGTAGATGAAAAGAGAGTGAGAGGTGAGAGTATATTAGGTAAAGAAAAAGTTCATATAAGGTTATAACTTTTTTAAAATGTAGAATTTCATATGTATCTCAAAAATCTATCGAACAAGGTTGTTTTAATGTTGAAAAACCGTCTATTTGATCATCTCAACATCGAAACGTGTGAATATGAAAGAAAAAAAATTTTGAGTCCCAGAAATTGAGCATCTTGCGACACATTATCTAGACCTTCGATTTTCAAGATTGCACCTTCGAGCTTTGATTTAACCCTCAATGTTGTTTTAAACCCTTCTAAAAATTACATTAACGTTTTTAAGATTGAACAAGGATCATATTTGCAAACTTTCTGCTTAAAACTACTTATAGATTGTGAGGAATCGATCAAAAAGTGGATCTAACTCATGACCACTTTTTTTATCTCATAATTGGATTCAATCTGATATTAATCCATTAAGCGAACCCCTTTGGTAGATACCATGCGTGCAAGATCTCGAGTCAAGAAGAACATATCCAACTCATTTGGCCATGGGATTTGGGAGATATGATTGAAACTTATAGAGGAAGTCATCTAGTCACATTGCTAGTGTTTGCTCATCTACCATTTGACCACGGCTAGGTCTTGTTACTTGAAAAACAGTGGTCCTTTAGTGTGCTTTCGTTGATCACTTTGTAAATGGCACTTCTCGTCATCAGACTAAAGCCTAAATTTCGCACATAATCTTATTAGGGGAGTGTCGATCTTCACAAAAAAAAATTGAGGTCGTTTGGGCTCTGATTTTTAGGGGCTCATATGTAATTTTGCCCACTTTTTGAGCCCAAACTGTGTTTCGATGATATTCAACTTTCCATGCCTCTATCTTAGTCATTCGATACTGGATAGGGGGTCATGATTAAAGTCTGTAGCGGGTGAAAATTTTGAAAGTTGACCGTTTATGTTCCAATCTACGTCGATCTCTAGGATGAGATATGCTCAAATCTTCACAAAACTAAGTTATTTTGTGAAAGTAGAGAAAGCGGTATCGCTCGAATTATGGGCCCAAAAATGGTACATATATATTCAAATATGATTCTTTTTTGGGTCCACTGGCAACACCAGATTCTAGATCTGTGTATTTTGCTTTAAAAAAACTCTTTGAAACTTTACAAACCAGGAAATAATAGAAAATGAACTAAATTAAAGATGAAAATAAGCTAAATTAAATTGATATTTACCTTCGAGAACTCAAAACCCGAAGTTTCGGGATTGGATCATACTACTCTTCTAATTTGTGCCACTATCTCCTTTTAGATATCTTATGCTTGCGGGAATTGGTATATCTAAGGTTCTTTGACCTAAATGTAAGGTTTATAAGGCAAGAAAAAAAACTCGAGAATTTTAGGTAGGATCAACCTTGGCTTTTATTGGGTTTGGTAAAGAATTTCCTTAGTTTTCTAATATTTTTGGGATATACTATGATACAATCTGAGTTTTGGGATTTTATGGGATTTTTTGGGATTTTGGAAATTTTCCTATTTTTAGGAATTTTTTAAGGCTTTTGTTTTTCTAATTGTGGGGCTATTTTTCCTAATTTTGATATTTGTAAAGAATTTTTAGGGATTTTTTAATCTTTTTTTATGTATTTTTTGGGTTTTGGAAGGGGTATTTATAGACTTCAAGGGGGGATTTTTCTTATTTTTTGATTTTTTTTCGATTTTTTTGGATTTATCCTATTTTTTTGGATTTATCCCATTTAGAAAACGTCTATGTTGAGTCATCTGGCAGCCCTTGGGCCCAATGGGCCGCAAGACGTGGGCCTAGGTGCATGCTCAATGCGCGGAGTGTCAGACAGGCTTGCTCGACATGCTCCGTGACGGGTGGGTCTCCCGAGCCCGTTAGATAGGCACTGACACGTGGGCCAAGACTAAATTTTCATTTTATCGAATAATTTTTCCCCTGGGCTTTAATTTTCTCGCCGTAAATCCGATTCAGGCAATTCTTAAACCTTTGGAAAGCTCTCGGAGCTTGGGATAGGTTTTGGGTAGGTTTGATATAAATCTAATGGGTCTAAGTTGCTTATGGCCTACTAGAATTTTTGTGGTCCTTTGAACTTAAAATCAAGATTTTTAAAAATTCCCTTAACCAGAATTTCGAATTTTGAAGGGGTGTCTACATTGTCTAACCAAGGATTGACCAAACTCATTTTGGGGCCATCCATTCATCATTTTGACATCATGGCGGCTTCCAAACTTCTTCGTTTTCACCCTGGAGCGCTTCATTCCATATTATATCTTCATAAGTTCGAACTTACTTTGATACTCTTAGGCCATTTATGCTGGGTTCTGGTTATTCCTATGGATTTCCACCAGATATTGTGTCGGGGCCTTGTTTGATCGGTCAGTCTATGCATTGCATTTGGCGAGCTGCATTTCGGATTTGTAACCATATTCCCCACATTTATTGAGCAATACAGAGCCTTTTGAAGGTCCAAACCTCTATGCTTTAAACCCATTTGATAAGGGACTGTAGCTCAGTTCAATACTCGACACCTACTGAAACTGTTGCATGTGCCAAATTGGGTGCACGCGCACCAGCCAACTTGGGGTGAAGAATACACGAGCACCTTATATTTTATTTTTTAAATAAAATATAACCAGCAGAAATATTTGGTGATTTTCCTTGAGCCAAGAATACATCTAGTTTTGAAATGGATGATAGCCATGTTTTGAAATGGATTGGAGGAAAGCTATGGTAAATGGATCCTCTAGTTATTCTTCTTCGGATTCCTTTTCTTCCTATGTGATTGTGGTGGATCGGGATGCTTAGAGTCAACTTGACATTAAGCCTGATATGTTAGTTGCTGGTTCCTTTTAACCCCCAGTTGCTGATCTCTTTGGATTGGCAGATTGGGTCCAGAGAGGGTGGGGTTTGTCTTATCCCCTGGATGTGAAGTCTATTGGTCCCAATAAAGTTGTCTTTAAACTACGATCCAAGGATGAAGTTCTTAGAGCTTTGTCTAACAGATTTTGCGGAATTAGAGGAAGTCCTTTATCTTTGGATCATTGGAAGCGATCGGATCACTCGTCCTTTATTCCTTTGGAATCTGACCATCATTAAGAAAGTGGTTAGCCATTTTGGGATTTTCCTTGATCTGGATTGGGATTCCTTCCTTAGCCTAGACTGTAGATCTGTTCGTCTTAAGGTTGGCAGGTGCACTGGAGTGTTGTTTCCAAGGAATATCTTTCTTTGTTTCCATTTGAGTCTTTTTTGGATCTCAATCACTAATGATTTGGGTGATAGACCTCTGGGTTGGTTTGAAAAGGACTCTGTTATGGTGCCTGCGGAGTATGAGCCTTCTACACGGCTCGAAAAATCTACAGGGATGACGGAATTTTTTTCCGACGACAACGGAGAAAGGATAGGCGTTATGGCAGGAATTCAAAAAATTTTAAAACTTCCTCAGATCACCAAGCAGTAGATCCTGGTTGGGTGTTTCCCTTATTCGACAACAGGTTTTTCCAGCAAATTTCTCGTACGAGTGCCATCTTCTTCAGCAATTGTTATGGATGAGCTTATCTCTCCCTACGCAGATAAAACTTCTCCCTATGTTATCGGTAGAGTTAGTAGTCTTGCAGGTGCATCCAATACCCCCAAGTATGGTGAAAATTTGGGTGAGATGGCGATGCCGTGTTCCAAGGAAGATGTTAAAAAGGGAGAGGTGGCGGCTCTGTGTCCCAAGGTAGACCTGTTGAGTACCCGTATCTTTCAGAATGATCTCTCAGTCAACATGGCATCCCTGCAGTTGATGGTCCAGACCATGCGGATACCTTTCGTGTCCATCTCGACTTTCTTGCTTCAAAATAGGAATGCTTCTACATCGTGGTGATGCTTTGTGGTTTTTTGGTATCTTCGTCTATTACAAATGGCTGCTATTGGTTCTTAGATTCAATGCCTTTGGTGTGGTCTGCTATTGTTTTGGCTGTGAAGGAGTATGTATCCTCTTCTGTCTCGCAAGGCATCATTTAAGGAGTCCAGTGCCTCTAGGTCTAGGTTTGATCCATTGATGATTAACCCTCGCGAGATCATAATTCTTGATGATGATGAAGGGCCAGTAGTTTCTCCTACCATTGAAGCTCGACAGGTTACCATGCTGACAACACTTGGGCTAGCTACTGATGAAGAAGTAGAGACTCATGTGCCACTTGCTATGGTAGTGTCGGATGCTCTGTGCCCTCCGAATGGTATTTCTCTCTAGCCGCTGGAATATGCTCATGTTGAAAGTTCTAAGGGGATGATGTTCGTCTCATCTGAAGTTCAAGAAGGTGGAAGGGCTGGTTTCCAGCCGTCTTTGTCAACTACTCCTTGCAAGTCGGTAGACGATGCCAAGGTAGAAGAGAGGGTAGAGGCTGAGGCCTCTGTGGTTTGTAAGCTTGTAAAGGATATGGGAATGGAAAATGTGCCTCTTTGTAAGGTTATGAAAGAGATTAAGGAGGGCTGGAAGTCGTGAAGAGCGGTTATGAGAGATATGATCAGTGGAAGGCTCCCTAAAGATTTTTGGGACATTCCCAATATTTTTGACATGCCTATTAGAGACGGAGTAGGTGACTATGGGAACAAAGTCAAGGAGACGAGGAAAGGGGTGTGGTCCTTTGCTAGGCTTCAGGCACGGGGAAACGTGACAATGCAAGGTTCACAAGGACACGCGGTGGTTTTTTGTGAGCAAAATGAGAAGCTGATGGATACTTCTTCATCCTCGTCTGAAGAGGAGAGTTTCAATGCTGTTGTACTGCTTCATAATGGTCCTGATGGACCAGGTTCTTCTTCTAACCTTAATTCTGCCTTTTAATGAATTTTATTTCTTGGAATGTTAGGGGGTTGGGACATCCGAATAGAAAAAAGGGATGTCAGGTTTTTGGTTTCTAAATTTAATCCGGTTGTTTTATTGTTGCAAGAAACTAAGCTCCCAAGTCCTACTGTTTCTAAGGCTCAGGAGGTGTGGGGTTCTGGTACTGTTGCTTTTTATGGTATTGATTCTATTGGTAGTTCAGGGGGCTTATGGGTACTATGGGATCCTTTGGTTCTTGTTAATTTTGAAGTTGTAATCAAGAACTACTTTTTTCTTTTGGGTTTTACTGGTCTGAACAGTGGTTTTTCTTGGGTTTTTTGAATGTGTATATGCCTTGTGTGTTGGCCTTAAAAGAACTTTTCGTAAATGATTTACATTCGGTAATTCGTTATGTTCTTATCCTATGGTTATTGGTGGGGACTTCAATTTGATCTGATGGCCTGATGAATGTCTTGATAGCACTCCTATCAATTCTTCGATGCGGATGTTCAATAGGTTTATTGAAAATAATTCTTTGGTTGATCTCCATATCATTGCCTCCAAGTTTACTTGGTCCAATAATAGCATAATTAATTTAGCTATGTCTAAAGTAGATAGATTTTTGTTTACGCTGGAATGGTTGGAAGTGTTTCCCTTTGCCTCGGTCAAAGCTCTTCCCAGGGTATGTTCGTACCATTGCCCTTTATTATTGACTACTGGTTGTTTAAATGGTGGGCTAAGACCATTTAGGTTGGATCTTAGGTGGCTGATGGAGAAAGATGCTGTCGAGTTAATTAAAGGAACGTGGACCAATACTATAGTGGAGGGTACCATGGATTTTCAGGTACACAAAAAAATTTTGAATGTTAAACATAAGTTGCTTGATTGGAAGAGAGTGCATAAGTTCGATATTAAGGCCAAAATAGATGGTGTACTTGCTGAGATAGAATTGCTAGATTCTAATGTTCAAACTAATGGTGTTTTGTCAACGCAGTTGGTACTGGAGAGGGGCGTGAAGATTAAAGCTTTGGAGGATCTTAGGAGATCAGAGGAAATATATTGGAGACAAAGGTCTTGATTTCCAACAAGCAATCTGCCTTTATTAAGGATCGTCTGATCACGAACAGTGTTCTCATTGCACAAGAGTGTATTCACTCGAGGGTCCTGAGCAAGAAGGCTGGTATTTTGCTTAATCTGGATATGGAAAAAGCCTATGATCGTGTGAAATGGGGGATTTTGCTAGAAATTATGAACTGTATGGGGTTTGGTGAAAGGTTGAGGAAGTGGATGTTTGATTGCCTTTCGTCTACCCATTTCTCAGTGCTCTTCAAGGGTAGCCCGATTGGCTTCTTTGAGGCTTCTAGAGGCTTGCGCCAAGGGGATCCCCTCTCTCCTTTCCTCTTTACCATTTATGTTGAATGCTTAAGTTTGATGTTGAGCAGAGTGGAAAGGATTCGACATTTTTCGAGGTTTTTTATTGCAAATTCAGGTATGGTTGTCTCCCATTTACAATATGCTGATGACACTATTATTTTTTGTGATGCGAATCCCCTACATATTAAGAATATTGCTTTATTTTTGGAAATCTGTGAAGTTACAATTGGCTTTAAAGTGAACTTCCATAAATCCTCCCTTGTTGGTATTAATTATCCTCAGGCATTGTCTGCGACTTTGGCCAGCGTGATGGGTTGTAAGGTGGCCTCTTTCCCCATTCTATTCCTTGAATTAACAATTTCTTATTCTAGACTTTCTATAGCTGTTTGGGATAGGGTGAATGAGAGAGTTCAATGTAAATTGGATCTGTGGAAACCCAAGTATTTATCCCTTGGGGTAAAGGTGACGCTTTTAAGATCTTTCTTGGCAAACCTTCTGATGTATCAGATTTCGCTTATTAATATGCCTGCTTTGGTTGCCAAAAATATTGAGAAAATTATGAGGGACTTCTTGTGGGGCTCTAATAATGATTAGCGGAAGTTCAATCTTTTAAGATGGAATAGGGTGTGTACACCCAAGAAAGAAGGGGGTTAGGGTATTAGAAGCATTAGAATGCTTAATCAAGCTCTTCAAAGGTGATTCTTTATCTTGGCATATTTCTTTGTCGTATGTGAGGCTAAATAACATACTCTTTGCTCAATGGTGTGCATTGATGGATTTACTGGAAACGGTCTATATTTCGCCAAATGCAGTGGATCAGATGGTGTGGGAGGTGGAGAGTGATGGCATCTTTACAGTTAAATCTTGCTACAATCTTCTCTTACATGATCATTGGAAATGGTCTTGCCCTCAGATGCGCAAATTTGGAAATGACCCATTCCTCATAAAGTGCAAATTTTTATATGGTTAGCAACTATGAGTAAAATTTTAACAGTTGACAAGGGGTAAGATTTTACCAAATGTTTGCTTGTTTTGTAAAGCTGATAGGGAGTCTAGTATGCATATTTTATTACATTGCCCTTTCACAACCCAAATTTGGTATTGGCTGTTTGGTGTGGTGAATTTTAGTTTGGCCTTGCCAATGACGGTTGAGGGTGTTGTTATTCAACTTTCATTACCACATCTGTCAGAGGTGGACAAAACTCTGTAGAAGATTACTAAAGGAGTTATCCTCTGGGAAGTTTGGAAGGAAAGAAGCAAGAGGACCTTTGAAGGAGTTTCTCTATCTCTGGATTGTCTGATTCATTCTATTAAGTTATCTATATGGTCGTGGCTCTCGGTGTCAAAAGTAGGGTGGGGTGTGACGAAGATTGATGTATTTGCTAACCTCAACAACCTTTTTCATATGGGTGCCATTAGGTGTAGACCAAAAAGTTTATGGATGGTGCCTCTTGTTGGTACGGTGAAACTCAACTTTGATGGAAGTTCTCTTAGTAATCCAGGAATAGCTGGGATTGGTGGTATTTTGAGAGACTGTAATGGTAATACTATTCTTTTCCTATGCTGGTCCGATAGGATGTACAATGACAAATTGTGCTAAATTAAGTGCACTTTATCAAGGATTGAAAATTTTTAGAGAGAGAAATTGTGGCCATACATGTTGGATAGAAGGGGATTCTCTTAACGTGGTGAAGTGTGGTGCAATAAGGAATAGTTCATTCCTTGGAAGTTAAGACATCTCCGGTTAAGGATTATGGATTTGTCTTCAACCATTACAGTCTCCTTCACTCATGTTTATCGCGAAGCAAACTCGGTGGCGGACGGCCTGGCTAAGGAGGGGTCTTTTTATCTTCTCTTGTTATCTCTGATGATGTAATTATGTTTTCATAGTATTAATAAAAGTATTAACATTGGTCAAAACAAAATGTTGTACGCATTGTGCTATCATTTAATTTTTGTTGGAGAGGTGGCAGACTAATAATGTTGTACGTATTGTGCTATCATTTAATTTTTGTTACAAGAGGTTGTTGATTGTCCTCTCATTTAATTTTGAGTGTGGTTTGTATATAGCCTAGGCTCTAAACAATGGAATTAGAGCTTACCCTCAAATAGTATCGAGAAATCTGGTTTTAATACCGAAAATCATTGTGATAGCCTTAAAATATGTTTGAATCTTTATTTATAGCGTTTACAGCTTCAAAAATAGTGTAGATTGATACATGTATGAAAACTTGAAAGTATTGAAAATTAACGGTCCAAAAGTGCGTTACAAAATATATTATTTCCAAAACTTGAAATCCATTTTTTCTCATGTCCATGCATCTTGATGTCGAGATGATCAATTTGAAGATATTTGGGCATCAAAACAACCTCTTCTAGTGAAATTTTTGATGTAGGCTCTAATTTGATTATTTAGAGCCTTGGCTCTATGTAAACTTTTCCCTTTAATTTTTAGCACAAGAGGTTATTGATAGTGAAGCGCATGATTTAAGGAAAAAGCATTTACGTGAACCCTTACTTATTTGTTTCCTTATTTAATAGAATTGAAATATTTATCTTTAGAAGATGATCTTTTAGATTTGGGAAATTACGTAAATTTTATGGGGAGAGGGAAACATTTCCTAACTCCTAAAAGATAGGGAGAAAGAGAGGCTTATCATGTGAAATTTATGAGCTTTTCTTCTTTACAAAAACAATTTTGTAGAGAGAGAGATAATATATGAAAATAAAAGTGCAAAGAAAACATCCATAATGAGGTTAAGTTCTTTAGTCATTTGGGTGGGTGTTCTAGATGGAGAAAAACCATATTTTAGGGCTTGAGAAAGTGCTTGTAATCTCTTTTATTCTCCATGCTAGCATGGTATTTTTTCTGATTCGTGAAAGAGAACTTTGATGCCCCATAGACATAGACAACTTGCCAACCACGTCTTTGTGCATTGCCTCTTTTATTTTTTTGCAATATTTTCCTTTCCCATTATTTTCCCAAACTTTGATTTTTATCGTTTACAATTGGTATCAGAGCCTTAGGGCTTATGATCCTTGCTGGGCTCAAAGTTTGTAGTAGATTGCATATCTTTGAATATGGTTGGATGAAGTTCAAAGAGATGAATTTCTAAATTTTGACAGTTCGGATGTTGCAACTTGGAAATTAAGGATACATACATATGTTGTTGGTGAAAGATGGATGTGTATTGGCTTTAAAAGGTAGAGAAAATAAACCTTCAAAGATGGATGACGAGAAATTTGATGAAAATGATGAATTGGCCAAGGCAGATATTTTTTTGGCACCTGATAAGTATATTTTATTGAATGTTTCGTCAGAAACTACCGCGAAAGATTTATGGGACAGGCTGAAAAGTATTTATGAATGTAAGTCTCTTCATAATAAATTTTGTCTTTATCGGAAACTTTACATTCTTACAATGAGTGATAGTGCAACTTTGCAAGGGCATTTAAATGAATTTAATGTTTTGATTAGCAAGTTGACGTCAATAGATGTAAAAATTGATGAAGAAGATAAAGCAGCTATATTACTTTTGTTTTATGCCGGAATCATGGGATGGATTGATCATGAATCTCAATAATGTGAAATCTCTTGCATTTGAATTCATTGTTTCAGCACTACTGACAGAGGATTCTAGGCGAAAGTTTGGTCATGATTCCTCTAAGAATGTGTTTGCAATATGAGAAAGATCAATAGAGAGAACTACAGTAAGAGATCAGTCAATAATCAAATCAAGAGGGCATAAGAAAGTGAAATGTTGGAGCTGTAAAAAATTAGGTCATGTGAAGAAAGATTTGTAAAGCACAAAAAAGAACCAAGAAGCACCTAAATCTAATTCTAATGAGAAGCCTAGATCAAGTCAGTCTCAAGGAAATCTAGTGGAAGAAATTGATTTTTCTGAAGATGAAGAAGTTTTGTTTGTGGATAGGCAAGAAGTTTTATAGCATTTGCTACTTGATTCAGGTGCATCCTTTCATATGACTCCACATAGGGATTTTATAAGTACCAACCAGTATCTTAAAAATCGGCGACCCAATCCGGAATCGGGTGATCCAGATCAGGTATCGCTCAGCCCATCCTAGATTTCACATGACTCCACATAGGGATTGGTTTTATAAGTACCAACCAATGTCATAAAAATCTACAACCCTATCCAGAATCGGGTGATCCAAATCAGGTATCTCTCAGCCCGTCCCGGATTTGGGAAAGAAACGGGATTCAGACGATTCTCTAACTAGAGTAGCCCTAATGACATCATGAGTCACATGAGTCAATTGCCGACATCATCATCTATTAAAAAAATCCATGCCCACCTGGCCCGTGAAGTCAACCCCTCTACTGCTAATGCCAGTGTGCATAGCTATCATTCACATGTGGCCCTGCACCCCAACATTCGTCATAGTATCGCATTGTTTTTATTTATTTTATATGATGTTTTTCTCCCACATCTTTTCGATGTTGGACAATTCTCTCATACAACTTTTGCATTGAATAAGCTTCATACCTCTTAAACTAATACTATTAGGTGGGGATGGGCGCATTATGAATAAGAAGGGTGTACGCCAATGGTGGTGTTAAATTATAATGACAAAAAAAAGGAGGAAATTATTAAAAATAATAATGGGTTGATAGGGCCCACCATCCCTATCCTTCACCAAAAAATTTAAATTTACTTATTCAAAAAAAAAAGACTAATACTATTAGGCTATTAACTAATTGGGATTAAAAAAATTAGTACGAGCTCATAGGATATTAAAAAAATAATAATAAATAATACTAATACTAGTTTATTGAACATTAAAAAAAATACTAGTTTATGGGATATTTTAAGAGAAAAAAATAACACTTAGCTCATACCATTTTAGAATTTATTTCAAGTTGTTTTATCAATTATCCCACATTGTAAATATGAATTTTTTTATTTATTTTTCTAATTTTATTAAAATATGATTGCAAATTTATGTTATTGATTTCTATATTTCTATCAACACTAATTATTATACATTAGATTTATTTATTTGTGAGGGTCATACCCTTGTTTTTTGAATCACATTTATTATAATATTGTAATTAATAATTATATTAATTACAATGATAATCAAATATTATATTTTATTTATTAATTTATTTACATTATAAATTAGGCTATGTATGATTTTTTGTTGTAGTTGTAAATTATAATTTTAAATTAGATGATATTATAAGGCAAATTTCAAATTTATTCCTATTAGTATGATAAAATGATGATAAAATAATAAAATACAAACCAATATTTCTAATTTCTATGTATAATATTGTATTTAGTTAGGTTTTAATAAATGTTTGATGAGAATCTTCATACCGGTAAAGAACATCGCAATATTCTAATATTGTGATGTAAAAAATAAAAGTTATTAATGTAGTACCCCATTTCTTATTAGATTCTTAAACAACAATATTTACAATGATTTTTAATAATTTTTTTGATTTTTTTAAAGCCAAATTTGACCGATTCGGCCGATTCCCGATCCGAAAGACCAATTCACCGATCTGACTGGGGTTTTGGGGTGCTTGATCAGGGGCACCGATCCGTTTTTTAAACCACTAGTACCAACCATGTGATATACATATTATTTACATGGGAAATAATGATTTATGTAAAAGAGTAGGAGTGGGAGATGTGAGAATCAAAATATTTAAAGGAGTCATATGCACAATCCTGGGTGTCGCATGTTCCAAGTCTCAAAAAGACTATTTTATCCTTGAAAAAATTTGATGAGCAAGGTTTCAAGTTTACATGTGAAACTAAATGTCTGAAATTTTCAATGAGAGCATTAGGTTACAAAAGGAGAGTTAGCAGGCAATTTGTATAAACTTTTTGGAGAAATAGTTTTGGGAGAGGTAGGTATTGCAAAGGTAGGCTCCACCATGACTTGGCATGCACATTTGGGTCACCTGAGCAAGCGTGGACTCAAGGTACTCTCAATAAAAACCTCCTCCTTGTTTTAAAATATTTTAATTTCGGTTTTTTGTGAATCATACTTATTTGGAAAGCAGAAGAAATAACATTTTACTTTATCTACCACTAAAAGCAAGGATTTTTTTGGAATTGCTTCATTCAGACAATTGTTTGTTGTTTCTGTAGGGATGCTGCATATTTTGTCACTTTTATTAATGATTTTTTAAAAAAAAGTATAGGTTTACATGCTGAAAAAGAAATTAGCTGACTTCAATTGTTTCAAATAGTTTAAGGATTGGTAAAAAAATCAGAAAGGTAAAAGCATCAAGTGTCTAAGTACTAATAATGAGGGATAATTTTATTCTGATGAATTTAATACTTTTTGTAGTGAGCATGATATTGTTAGGTAGCTGACAGTTCTTGGAACACCTCAGCAAAATAGTGTTGTTGACAGGATGAAATGCACAATTATGGAACGTGCTAGGTGTATGTTGAGTTCTGTTGGGTTAGAGTAGTGTTTTTGTGCAGAAGTAGTCTGTACATCTTGTTTCCTAATTAATAGGTCTCCTAGTTATGTTATTGACCGTAACATATCAGAAGAGGTTTTGATAGGCAAATCAGTTGATTATTCTTTTCATCATGTTTTTTGATGTGATGCATATTATTTAATTCCAAAGGAGAAAAGAATAAATATACATATATATATATATATATATATGGGATGAAATTCATCATAATAATTTCATCAAATTATTTTTTTCATATTTGTATTAGATTCTCATATTTTTTAATAACACAAGCCTAAAATTTTAAATAATTTGGATTTGTAGAAAAAAAATAAAATTCAAATACGAAAGGAGGTCATGACTGTCAGATCGACCCAGATTCAATCTGGGTCATTGGGCTTATAGG
>NW_006499949.1:462830-514976 GCF_000471905.2 Amborella trichopoda | reverse complement strand
GTCTCTCTCTCTCTCTCTCTCTCTCTCTCTCTCTCTCACACACACACACACACACACAATTGCATTTCATCTAATGTCATTACAGAGGCGGGAGAGCTTGCACTTGAGCTCGGGATCATCACATTTGGTGTTCCTAAAGTAGCCATCCACAAGGAATTCCTGCATTACAAGCTGGTGGGGGAAGGCCTTTCCAAGGGCTAAAATGGCAGTTTTTCCGGCATTACATGGTTTCTCTTGCACCATTTCTGCTGTATAAAGAGATGACGTTTTCCTGCAAAAAGAAAATGGTATTGGAATAAAGAGAAGCTGTGGGTGAAATGGCTGGAGGACACCAAGGCTAAGGTGGCCTCCTTTTTATACACAAAGCTAAAGGATTTGATAAATAAACTACAGCAAAAGAGGGCATGGCTTGTTGGGAGGCAGTAATACTGCTTCTTTAAAAGAAAGTCAAAACAAGTTCAGCAGGTGGGAGGTGCATTGAGTGTGAAGGGGTGTCTGGATATGCAGTTGGGAATTAGGTTCAGATGAGAAGAAGAGTATGTCATTTTAGTAAATTTGTGTGTGTGTGAGAGAGAGAGAGAGAGAGAGAGAGAGAGAGAGAGAGCATAGTAAACTGGTAAAAAGGAGGAAGGTAGAGGTTTCATGTTGTAGGTTTAAATTGGTCACCAACGAACCATTTATTTTGCATTGGGTTGGTTGTTTAAATTTGGAAGGGTTGGGAGGGTTTAGGGAGGGGAGGCATTTCGACAGATCTTTCATTTTTTTGTGCAGTTTATTGATGAATCAGATAACTTGGATCATTATTTCATGTCTTGTTTTTTTAGGGATAATTATGAATATCGACTATTTTTTAGACATCCAACTCTTCGATACTTTTTATATCACACCTTTAATCCAATTACTGTTTTTCCTTGTTTTTATCCCAATCAAAAAGTTAATATGTTAAATACTAAACTACCTTTTCAATCCTCCCTCACTTGTTCAAACTCTCTTTCTCTCTCTTCGCCCAAAATGGGAAAGTGCGGTCGACACAAAAGTGTGCTGCACCGATGGTGAGGCTTCTTAAATTTGAAGCCAAATTCCGATCCAACACACTTTTGTATCAGATCGCTAGATTCTCTTTCGTTCAGATACAAAAGTGTGTTGGAACAGCTTCAAGCTTCGAATTCCAAAAGCCACACTACTAGTCAGGTATAATTTTGTGCTGGATCATATTTTTTCATTGTTTTTGCCACGGTCCGACAAAAAATGTATCGGACTGGAAGAACATGACAAAAAATGCAGTCCGGCAAAAAATATGTTAGATTGGCTTATAGCTTTTGAAGACCGGTCTAACACATATTCACAAGGAGTTGGATGTCACATTTCAATGAGGCATCCACAATTTTCTCGTTCTTTTGTATATTTTATGAGTTTATATACCATGTCCCATGCGGGCTTACTGTACATTTTCTCCTTTGTGTAGAAGACCTGATTGGGAAGATTTTTATAACAAAATTTTGAGATCCATATTAAAATCAGGAGATAAAGTATTTCCAAACAAAAATTGGATAGTCTCTACTCAATACCAGGTTTTCAGGCACCTACACAGTGCATATGGTCTCCTAGACAGGATTTTACCTGATAAGAGGGGAGTAATCATAGATGTTCCATTTTATGCTCGTGCCGGAGAGAGAGACAAACGGGGGCAATGCATTTATAGATAAGCTATAATCATGGATTTCTCTAATTAGGCCCCATTTAGATGCCCAACCAACTCTAGCAAGGGAGTTATTATAAATGAAGAAAAGCGATGTATTTTTTTTTTTTTTTTGTTATTCAATGGGGATGACGAGCTCTTACTCGTTTTTTAAATTGTTAGTGATTTTTTAATGCGTTAAGTGAGAATGGAAGCTTAAACTTTAGCCGGGGCACAAGTGGATGTACTACCACGACCCTAACCCCATTCTCAACAAATAAATAAACATCTTTTTTATCATTGGAAGGCATAAAAAGCATAACCCTTTATCCATTGGGTTCGTCTCTAGAATATATATATATATATATATATATATATATATAAAAGTAATGATCCTATGAGATTTTTTTATACTTATATATGTAGGATTTTAAAAGATCACCATTAAATTTGGCACATATCTTTAGAAAAGTTATCCTATAGGTGTCGGACTTGATTTTTTTAGAGATCTATGTCAAATTTAATGGTGATCATTTTTGGTTCTATATATGGGTGACTTTTTTAGAGATCTGTGTCAAATTTAATGGTGATCCTTTTGAGTTCAACACACATAGGTGTAAAAAAGTCAAGAGGAAGATATATATATACATATATAAAAGCAAATGATTACATACGCCCCGTCGCGTATTGCATTTCGGTGCGCCAACGTCTCCGATGAACTCGCAGAAAATGGACGGCCCCATTCAAAAAGGCGAAATCAAGCGCTTTTCTATATAAAAATGGAGCTTGCCCGCCTGGTATACAAAGATGCAGGTCTACCTACTACCTGCTACCACTCCCTCTCTCTCTCACAGCAAGACGAGCATGTCTCTCCCTCTCTCTCTAAACCAGAGCCTCTCCCTCTCTCTCATCCAATCTCAGTGCGCCTCTCCCTCTCTCTACGCCACTCAGAGGTTCGAATAACTTGCTCGTCTCCCTCTCTATGTGCCTCTCACATGTTTTCTTCTTCATCTTTTAGGTATTTTTTTGCAATTTTATGGTTTGCGAATTGCCTCTCCCTCTCTCTTAATCCAAGTTCAGTGCACTCTCTCCCTCTCTTTGCGCCACGCAGAGGTACGAATAACTTGTGCCTCTCCCTCTCTCTGCGCTTCTCACATGTTTTCTTCTTCATCTTTTAGGTATTTTTTTGCAATTTTTTGTTTTGCGAATTGGCTTCTCTTTCAATATAAGGTATTGGTATGTCTTATTTAGGGTGCCCTGTTTTTGCTTTCTTCAATGTTTTTTATGTGTCTTCCTTCTGTGCTGTTATGCAAGTTCTCTCTCTCTCTCTGGTTTTTAAGCACTGGCTATAGAATCAGTGCACAAGCTCGGGTTTTTAAGCACTGGATTTTTACAGATGATAGTGCAATGTTGACAAATTCACTCTCAAGAAGTAGTAGAGTAATTGACAAAAGTTGGTAGACTATTTACAAACCGACCAACAGTTTGAATGAATGTGCAACCAAGTTCTTATTTATTTTATCTTGAGTGGGAATGTGGCGGTATTGGATCCCTTGATGTTAGAGTGTGGTTTCACCACTAAGCCAAGAGGAAAATAAATAAAAAAATTAAAAAATTAAAAAATTAAATGTCATATCTTCAGATACGCTAGTTTAGAGGAAACAGTAATTCCATATGTTACACTAACAATTAGTTGTTTCTCTGAGTGTTGTCATCAAGTAGTTGGTGAATTTATCTGCATTGTATGTCAAAAATACACCATAAATTGGAAGCAAAAAGTTGTTGAGAAAGTTAAGTTCGCTTCTCACATGTTTTCTTTTTCATCTTTTTTAATTTTATGCAACTTTAAACAATCAAATTAAGACGCACCTCTAAATTTTATCATAAATATCATCTTGGTGTCAAAATTTCTTAGGATGGCTTGAGAAACTATTTTCATCTCTAACTATAAAATCTTATACTCCAAAAATGATTCAAATCAAGTAGATCCGTAAACACTAGAAAACCTTGAAAATGGACGATACAGACAATATGTTACAAGATACACAATTTTTAAGACTCAAAATATTTTTCTCTTTTTATATTCATATATCTCAATGTCGAGATGATCAATTAGAGGATTTTTCAACATTAAAACAACAATTTATGATGGATTTTTGAGATGCACCTTAATTCACCATTTTAAAATTATAACCTTATATAAATTTTTTCCATACATAAAAGAATTGCACTTCCCCATTCCTCAACAATCTATGATCTTATAGAAGGTGTGACGGCCCACACAGGCCTCCAATCACCTCTAGACCACCTACATCTTCGAATAGCATTCAAGGAATCTCCTTCAACTTGGACCTTGATTCGAATAGCACCCAATAATTTAAGGCTCTGTAGCATTGCCCTTGCCACCACAGCATTAGCCAAACATGTACCACTTGGACCCAAGTCGGTCACTAGAAGTATCCATTCTGATCTTTCACCATCAAGCATCATCAAAGCGTAATTTGATTGAGCCCTCACATGCTTAGTCAAATGTGCAAGGCATAGGTGATCATGGTGATATGTAGTACAACATGACATCTTACGTTCTATTCCTATCATAACTTGGAAACACTTTTCTCACTGGACTAACCAAAAATAGGTGCTCTCTAACTCCAAAACTTGACACCTGCAGGCAAACTAATGTGCCATTCCAACGTCTCTCCCAATCCATATTCAATCTTTAACTTTAGCTGCTTTTGTGGATAATATAAAAAAGGAGTGGTTTGCATGAGGTTGCAACTTTAAACAATCAAATTAAGGCACCTCCGAATTTTATCATAACATGTAATTTTGGTGTCAAAAATTCTAAAGATGGCCTAAAAATTTATTTTCATTTTTATTATAAAATTTTGAACACCTAAAATGGTTGAAGTAGATCTATAAACATAAAACTCTTCAAAATTGCCAGTCCAGACAATGTGTTGCAAGATGTATTTTTGAAACTCGAAATCTTTTTTTTTTTTTATATTCATACATCTCGATGAAGAGATGATTAATTGGTTTCAACATTAAAACAGCTTTTTCCGATGAATTTCTTAGGTGCACGTTAATTCTACATTTTACAGTTGTAACCTCCTATAAACTTTTTCCTTATAAAAAAAGTAATTTTTAGTAATCCAAATCAAGCGGAACAATATCCAAGTTTTAAAAGGACAGGTGAAAAAGAGAATTTCTTGGATCCTTGTTGTCCAACATGGCGTGTTGCTTGCCTCCTGAAGACAAGTAGGGTTCATTAATTAGTTGCACCATGAATCACAATGGGCGATCTAGCCCCCCACCAATCAATATATGAGGCAGTTATATCACCATACTCTATAAAACTTGCAAGGCCTTATACTATAGAAGGTGCACCTCAAAAATCCAGCCAAAAAATAGTGTCTATAAGTTGGAAAATCTTTCAATCGATCATCTTGAAAAAAAAATGTCTTAATCTATACAATAAAGAAAAAATAATTGCAAGTCCTAAAAATAGTACATTTAGTAATAAATTATCTAAACCATCCATTTTCAAATTTTTTATTGTTTATAGATCTCCCCGAACTGCAATATTTTTGAAATTTAAAATTTTATAATCACAATTCAACATAGATTTTCAAGTCATCATAAGATTCCTAACACCAGAACTACATCTTCGGACAAAATTTTGAAGTGCACTCCTTGTACAATATAACATGTGCACATTATACAAACCTCAACCAACCAATATTGACACACATTTATAGATGTTATGAGTAATTGTACATGTTAAAATATGCGCACAAGTGCATCAACCACGTGCCCCCCCAAGCACACGTGCATTCTTGTTACAACTCCATATACACTCATCTCCAATTTCATATATGTTTGTATGTGTGTGTACTACAAGTGATATCTGTGGATTTTATTTTATAAAACAGCATAACTTTATATTTAATATAATAACAAATTTACACATTTTACATTTATTACAATAAAAGATGGCACATTTTACATTTATTAGAATAATACAGATAACGCATTTACACAAAGCACACAAGTTTGCCATTTGATAGAACAGGGAAAGCACATGACAATCACCTTCTGTTATTCCTGATCCTTTTTGTAAATGCTATATTATGCATCTGTTGAAGTATAAAAACCTACAATCAGCTAGTATATACGTGAAGAAAATAATACAACTCAGAAGAGTCCATAGCACAATAATTTATTGAACAAAGGCAAAATTTGTTTCAAGATCCCACAGCCTTAATACTAACTATATGGAACTCCGACCTGTATCATGGCATTGCGAGAGCCACAAGTCCATATATTCTATAATTTGATGTCTCACTTTGTGAACTGCTTCAGGGGATGTGCAATTTTGGGCATCACCTGCAAAAGCCGCACAAAGAGAATCATGACGCCTACCGTGAAATAGATCATAATTATGAGCATCAATAACATCAAGACTAAAAAGAATCCAGGCTACATTAACCCAAAAAACAGGATTGCAAATTTTATTTTATTCTAGTTTGTTATCAGTAACTGTAATTCTATTGATATAGAAAGACCATTGCCTTAAAAAAAAACAGCTATTGAGGAGATACTAAGGCAACATACCCCAAATAATTGAGAAAAGGTTAAAACGATGATGATGATGATGATGAAGAGATTGCTAAGGCAATCTCTCAATGATGATAAATAAAAAACTCCTATCACTGCCCCCATTAGCCAAAGTGTCGCTTCTATTCTCACACGTTGAAACAGCAACCATCAGCCTGAGCTGAAGTCCTCCCTAATATCCTCAAACCAAATTGCCAGACGGCATCGGTAGGTGTAAATCGCCCATGAAATTAAGTTTTGAAGTCCTCACAGGACGAGGAAGCGACCCCAAGCTGGGTGTCAGCATGGTTGCCAATGACAGCCACAATTCTCTAGTCTATTGAGGTAATCCACAGCCCAATCCACAAAACTCCAGCCTCCGAAGGGCCCAAATGATTACCTTATCACAAATATTCAACTATATGACCTCCTGGACTTCACCTCTGAAATCCAGTTATTCCACTCCTTTCACGTGCCCCAAAGCACTGCCACTACATATAATGGCCACAGGAGGCGGACATAAATCAGAAGTTAACTCAGCTGTCATGCCCAATGTAACCCAAGCTAGACCAAATAGATCTAATTTAATGACCACAAAGCCCCTCACATATGATCTCAATGGATAAAAAGGTTCAATAGCAAATTTGTTGAATTCAGGTAGTTTGGAATCACTTTTCATGCACAAACAGAATTACCTGTTCATTTTACAGGGTCCTCAGAAATCTTAGACAAACCAGTTCAAGAAGCTCTCTCATGTATGAACAAGCTGAACGGCTATTAAGCAATATTCTGATTAGTTTATGAATCATCCTTGAAATAAGTCATTTTGAAAATTGAAAAGCCTATTCTAGAAAAACAATGTAATGCCTACTCAAGCTTGCCAAAATAGTTCCAAGCTTTCAATTTAGGGGCTCAAAGGTTTCCAAGTGGAGATTCTCAGTGTAAAAAGGAATGATGAGTGGCAGTCAAAAAGACCAAACAGACTTTGTTCGAGTGCCATTCTTCTTCCTAATAACAGTATGACATATAGCTTCCACACTTTGGGCAAGGAACCAAGAGAAGCATTCATTTCCATCTCCTCCTATCATCCCCTGGCATAAGGCAAGCCTTATCCTGCCCAAATAAGGCCTCAATTCCTCCAAGGGTGCAGGTAGCCTGTATGGACAAAGCCCTCTGAAAAAGTAACCTACAAAGGAGGGAGCAAGGTTTAAAAATCAGCAATCTGGATGGGAACCGCCGATCCTTATAGAATTTCACATTGTTCAAATCGGATCCCCACATACATCAGGATTCACCCGATTCACCCCCTGGATCACCAATTCTACTGTTGCAAATCGGTGATTCGCTACAGTAGAATCGCCAATCCACCGAAAAAAATTTGCAACCCATCATTCTCCTTTTTGTTGTTCAAATCTCCATTTTGCAGCAATATTGGGATCAATAATTGATCCCAATAATGCCTTTTCATCTATAAAAACAATGTTTGATGATCAAAAAATCAAAAGAGAAATCGCTTCCCCATTTTTTTTTCAATTTTTTTGGTGAAAAATCAATGTTTTTTCCTAGTTTATCAGCAGTCCACCACAAATTGAATTTATTTTTTATTACTTCACTGTTCTTGTTGTAATTTTTATTAAAATGGTCTTTCGAGACCCTAGTACTAGATTTCGTTGTTGATTGGTGATAAAAACAAACACAGCAGCATGGATCAAGCCCAAATATTTTCGGGTCCAAAAGCTCAAGATCTACAAAGAAAGACTCACAGATCATGTTTGGAGTCATATTTATTCAAATTGAAATGGTTTATTGATCCACATAGGTTCAGGTACATTAATTTAGAATTTTGTATTTTCTTTTCTACGGTTTGTTGTGACGAAAAATAAACGGTTTTTGCCGGTTTCTCAGAGCACTCCACCAGAGATCGAATTGCTCTTCGATTTCTTCATGGTTTTTGTTGAAATGTTTTTAAATGGTTTTTGGCTACGCTAGTACTAGATTTTGTTGTTGATTGGTGATAAAAAGCAGCACAATATGGTGGATCGAACCCAAAAAAATTTTATTTGGGGTTTCGGAGATTTTTGTTTCTTCGACCAAAGATGAAAGATCCTTGCGTGCTTTCATTGTGAAACTTATTTATCATTTTTTATCTGAAAAGGTTCCTCTACTGTTTGAAACTCAGATCTGAATTGTTATTGTCATAATTTTTTTTCTCATAACTTTTTTCGCTCAAGATTGCTAGTTGTCGTAGAAATGTTTTTCCTTTTTGGCAAAATCTGCCATTTCATTGATTTTGTAACCGTGTTTGGATCCAATTTGTGCAAATTTGATCCATAATGATGTTCATTCATCCCTCTACATATTTGCTACAGAAAATTTATGGTTTGAAACCTCTTTCCATGCAAGTCGAGGGCCTCAAAACATGCATTTTTGGCTTCTTTTAGGGTTCCCAATTTTTTTCCTCTTTTAATTTGTGTAATTTACATATTAAAGGTTTTGAGATAATATAGAAGGATTTTTTAATTGAAGCTTATTTTAAATCTTTTAGATTAATGATTTTTGTTTTCCTTTTTTATAATTTACATAAACAATAATATTACATATAATTAAGTTTAAATTACATATAATCAAGTAAAAGAAATTTCATATAATTTAGTTATAAAAATTACATTAATCATATTGAAATTGTTGTTGTTTATTAATGTTAGTAACTTAATATAATTACGTTAAACTTACGTCAATATAATTTTGTTGATATGAAAAAAATATGGTATTGTACCCATGTTAATATACATTTGCACCATTGACCATTCGCTTTTGCTGTCAAATAGCCAGCCTTAAATCCTTATTCAAGACATGAGAATGCACATTGTCAGTTTAGTTTAGTTGTTTTTTTCATGTATTTTATTTTCTTCAATGATTCTTCACTATAAAGAAGGAAATCCTTGAAACATTCATCCAGATTTCAGGCGAACTAAACACGATGAAGAGGAAGAACACCACAGTCTTTTATTTTGGCATTAGGTTTGTATTTCAGTTGTAGTATGCTCTATTTTGGCCTATGTATTGATACCCATGATGATTGTAAGCTCTTTTTCCTAGTTATATGAATGTAATAATCAAAATAGACATTTAGATAGGGGAACTGCATCTTAATATTCACATATTTTTATAAAACATAATGCACAACACCCAATGTTTTTGGATACTCAAAGAACACTACTTTTAGATATTTTTGAAAAACAAAATTTATGCTGAAACCAACCGATCCGGCTGATTCTCTGAGTTATGTCGAAACCGTTTTATTTTAGTTTTTTTTGGGGGGGGGGGGGCAGTAGGTAGAGAGTCTCTCTGAGTCCTCATGTATTGCGTCCGTCATCTATTTGATCTGCCTCTATGGGAATATAAGTCTTGCTCGACTATTAGTGCAACATCCTCATATCATCATCTGTTGTCTTATATCGAGTCAATAATAGGATGTCTGTTGCTTGCAAAAATGGCTAATGAAAAACAAGACCATCCCATTCTCACATGAGACAATCTCAATTCCCCGGTCTTGGTCTGTGTCGTTGATAGCCACCACAACACACTCATTGGAGCTGTAGAGCGTCCACGGCCCAATGACAGATCAGTTTCTTCATATTCCCCGACTTCACGATCTTGCTTCAGGATCAACATTTGAATCAAGTTCTCCGCTTCCAAATGAGGACCGATGTATACAATATGTTGGAAGGATATGTGAATATAGTGGTGAGTGGTGACGTGGAAGGTGTGCGATAGGGCAGTGAACACAGACACCAATCACCAGTAGTGCCTCAAGATTCGAAGGAGTATATTTAGAGGAAAACGTCAAGGGGAAACTTGTAGTTTGTCAAAAGATAAAGCCCGCTGAAGTCATGATTCCAAAATCCTAGATGTTGGAGCATAAGATGGCCAAGGAAGTGGAACCCCCCAATGGGAAGTATATTAGGGGATAACCCACGTCGAGTCACCCATGAATTTGGCTCTCAGTCCCCTCCAGCCATACCATACTACCCTAAAAGCAATCCAATATGATGGTCAGACAGGGAGATGGTAAAAGCAATCCAATATGATGGTTAGGGAGATGCTATCCCAACAAAGAGCAGTTCGAGTCCTCTCCCAAAGGTGTAAGGAGATGGGAAAGCCGTGTTGTTACAAGGGCTTATCTCTGCATATCATAACGAATACCTCTACAACTCTCGTAAAGTACGTAACTAAAAGACTTCACCAAGGACAGGAGAACTCGCTTCAAGAGCCCCTGGATAAATCTAAGGGCAGGGCAAGAGATAACCCTCCTAGACCTTGTTAATAGCAAAAGAATAACTGCAGTAACTACGTCTACTTTGACCTCGGCAGGAGGAAACAAACCAGAATCCTCGACTTTCCCCCAATTGAGCCGCAAATATTCGATGAAGAGAGTGGACAAGCAATCCCCTTGATTTCAACATAAGGGAACAAAAAAGGAGGCAAGACCAGGTTCCTTAACAAACTAGCCCAAACATAACGCTAAATGCCATCAATCTAAAATTAGGAGATGATCTTGGAGGACACGTTGATCCACGACAATTGAAGGAATCAGCTATTCTCTCTGCCTCTAAAGGAGATACACCTCAAAAGAGTCCCGCTCCGCCTGACATAACTCCAAGATTGGACCAATGCATCGAAAGACAGACAGTCCCAGCCCAATGTTGGCATAGGGATTAAGATTAGAAGGGGATATGAGGTGATCACAAGTCACCCATTCCCTATAGCAAAATGAGTAAATGGTATGAACATCAGGCAATCGAAAGGAAAGCAATCAAAGGATTCATCTGACTATTCCAGAAATACGGAGAGTTCACACTCCAAAAGGTCGTTCCATATGTATATCCAAGCCTTCAAAAGAAAGCCACACAAACCTACGCCCACAGACCTACCATGAGGACCCCTTCTGGGTCCAAGAAGGGTTCAATGACCGCACCATTCATCAATGGTGCATAAACAAGCAAGACCAGCCGCAAATCATGAAAATGCTCAACCTAATGAAAGTGGTGGCAAATACGCACACAACCGGAGGGAGATCCTGGCCCAAGGCCATGGATATGCCTACTCAGAGATTTGTGGGAACTCTGAGGCATTGGTGGACCAATTCAATGAACACTAAAAAAAGGAAATCGGAGACAGCATAACAATTAATGTCAATGGTCTTCCAATACTCAACTCGCCTAGGCAACGATTCTCAAATATTGTTGAGAGCCATCTGGCAACTGTACAAATTCAACTATGTGGATCAATGGAGAACATAGAAGGCCTTCAAAGGAATGCCCCAATAGCCCGAAAGTTTGGATCCCTTGCTGACCCCAGCAGGTACCTGAATACCTCCAAAGAAGGTATATATGGTCAACAACCACCAAAAGGCATTTTACAACGAGTTGATATTGGTAGGCCTCCAAGGTTTGCTAGCGGATACTGCAAAAGGAGTTTAAAGGGAAAGACATGGGTGACGTAACATACAAGAACTAATGGGATAGATCATAAAGACTCCAGAAAAACACTGCCTCAAAAACAAACTAACTACGAGGGAAAGAATGATTGGCAAGTCATGCAAGATATCCATGAGGAGTTTGAGTTGCCCTATTCTCCAGACCGAAAGAAATACCTATGGCGACATCATCAAAGACATAATCACCATCACTAACCATGGCTACGCCATTGGACGGAGGCCATCACCGAGAGAGAGGGTTTACTCAAAGCCCCATTGAAAGAAGGAGTTCTACAAAAGAAACAAGTGGTCCACTTGCTTTAAATGCAGCAGGGAAAGGGAATTATAAAAGGGGGTGTAAAGAAAAGAAAAGAGTGGGAGCTACTTGGAGGACAAAGTCAGAGGAAAGCAATGCCAACTTCTTAGGATCTGAGGATAACTGACTTGGCCATTGTTTAGGTGCCCACTACAGAGAAACCAGCTCCATGGGAATGGGGACTATTGCCGTCATGAAACCATAAGAGAATGGTCACCCATCTAGCACCACCATTTTAATGTTCAATTGGTGCCCTAAGTCCTATGAGCATCCATTAGAGTTGTCTCAACAAGATCATTGGTTTCACCCCAATCCGCAACAAAAGACTACCCCATCTATAAGGGGAGAAAAACGGAGAGTTGCAACTTTGGGATGCAGAAAGAGGACACACCAAAAAAAAGTTGGCAACAAAGTGCTAGACTATTCTCACATCCCAGCCATACCATCAGGTTAGGGAATGATAGGCACCATGTCCTTTGTGGCTTCCACAACTAGAGCAAGGAGAAGAAGGTTGTGTCTCCAGAGCACTTCGTATTGGCAAAGTCCATAGACAAGCTAGCAAAGCTTGGGCCAGCTACTCCAACAATGCCAATTTACGGAGTTCCAAACCAAAATAAAGCAGCTTACTCAATATGCCAAATCTCTGGATGATCGTATCAAAGAAATAGAACTGAAACAAGCTATGGAGCTATGGCAAGAGAAAGAACGGGGTGAAACTCGGCGAGCTAGGATGGAGATCTTTCCACTCCAGGTCCCTCAGACATAAGGAAATGGACTGAGCAATATGCTTGCAGGCAAAATGACTCATGATGTCCAGAATTGGATAACCTGCCTAAGTGAAATTCAATGATGACA
This sequence comes from Amborella trichopoda, assembly GCF_000471905.2. The sequence goes on along the minus strand of NW_006499949.1, from coordinate 502,049 downwards.
GTCATATAGGACTTTTCCTGAATTTCGACTTGGGAAGATTTCAACTGTATTCAAAAGTTCCTAGTTCTATCAGAACTATAGACAGCTTGTTATGAGAAGGCGAAGATAGTATAGACTAATCATCTCAAAAAAGGGAATTCCTGGTGCAAGACGTGCATGTTCAATTTCATAATAATGGAGAGGCAAAAATGCGGTGATCTTTTGGGGCCGTCCTTCATCGTCATCACAAAAATTGGCCCCACCTATGTCTCAAAGGAAGGGTACGAGTTAACCTAAAGGGAAAGAAGGTTTTCTTTCATTTCTCAGTACCTCCAACTCGCTCTTCAATTGTGAAGATCACTAAAGAACGAGATTGGGCATATATGACATTTGTTAGTGTTCCTAGTCACATCCCTCAGCTGCGAATACGAGAACAAGTCACCTATGCAAGATACTAGAAACGCATCAATGAGGTCAGAAAATGCTTTGCCGACACAATTTGTTCTCTAAACCTAAAAGCGTTTTGGGCACGACACTTATAGGAAACTCGCCCCGATACTGGAAGGACATCTTGCAGAGACAGATTCCCATCAAAGAAAGAGTCTCAAAGATGTCGGAAGAGGTCTCAAGGACGAACAAAAAGTAGATTCAGGATCTCCAAGAACGGGGGTCAATAAGGCTAAGTAAGAGCCCCATATCGTGCATGGAATTCTATATCAATAATTGCAATTAGCGTGAAAGCGGGGGTTCCATGACTCATGATTAACTATAAGCCGCTCAATGACACCCTAGGATGGGTATGTTACCTAGTCCTGAATCGCCAAACACTCAAAGATAGGATTATGGGGAGCAAGGATATTCAACAATTCGATCTTAATTCAAGATTCTGGGAAAAAGAAATTGTAAAAGGAAGATTCGTACAAGAGCACTATACAATTGGGGCAATATGAATGGTGTGTATGCCTTTCAGGTTAAAGAACGCATCCTCAGAATTCCAGAGAATCATGGACGAAATTGTTTGCCCATTCAATCATTTTGCCGTATCTCATATGAATGATGTTCTCATCTTCAACGATTTGAAAAGCCACTAATGCACCTCGAGTCCTTCAGGAATGCAATCAAAAAATACGGCATGACGCTAGTTGTTCCCAGAAAAAATTGAGTTCTTAGGTCACAAGATCAAATACGGGAAGACCACTCAATGGATTTCGCCTACACATTTCCGGATCAAATCCCGACAAAACCCAGCTCAAGTGGTTTCTTGGACACTTAAATTGCTTGTCAGATTACCATTCCGAACTAGCAGCAAACCAAAAGGTTCTGACAAATTTCTTGAGGAAGAGGTCTAACAAAGTCTAGGGTGTGGAGCACTAGAGTTGTGGTTAGAATTAAGGAAAGAGTGAGAAAGTTGCATGTTCTTACCCCATCGAATGATGCAGAACCCAAGATCATCAAAACTAACACATCTGATGTAGGTCAGGAAAAAAGGACAAAGGGAGAGGAAATAGTCTAGTTCGCTTCAAGAATGTGGAATGAGGCCCAAGCCAAGTTACGCCAATGAAATGCAAAGTTTTAGCTTCATTAAAAGACCTTCAAAACCATCAAATCCATACTCTTTAACCTAATCTTCACTCTAAGTTTTGATCGCAAGCCTCTAAAAGGAATTCTTGAAGAGGAAGCAAAGGACCTTGCATTGACTCAGATCTTTGCCTGATGGCAGACCCAATTCTCTCTCTATGATGCCACCAATTGAACACATCCTCGAAAAGAACTCTCATCCAGAGTTCCTAACCGAGGAGTATCTTACAAGAGGAAGCAAAGGATAAACTAGAATGATTAGAAGGGAGGAGGAACTAAAGAGTGAATGGCATAATAATGGAGAGGACACAATGATTTCTACAATTTTCTTAGCCTATTACTGAAACGACACATGGGCTACTGCTGACGCCCTACACGGACCACACAGCACCGGCACAGAATGGAGCACTCTAAGATCAGAAGCTACCAAAAATCATTTGATACAAACAGGATCAGCCGATGTAAGGCATAGTTACGAGGGTAGGGAGATTTAAGGTCCACCTTCATCGTAGATGTCAAAGGAGAGAGAGAGAGAGAGAGAGATCTCACGCACCCCTCAAACTCTTTATATTGCCCATACAAAATGGAAATAATACATATTGGTCCTAGTTAACTTAAATGAGAGAAAAATAAAGATTATCGGACTTTTAATGTGCCCCCTCAAGATGGAGCATAAATTTTACCATGTCCAGCTTGGAACAAATTGTTTGGAGTAGGTTATGTACAAGGGCTTTGGTTAAGATGTCTGTCAACTAATCTATAAATTTTACACACGGAGTGGACGCCTGCTTATTGGTGACCTTCTCTCAAATAAAGTGACAATCTACTTGAACAATGCTTAGTTCTCTCACGAAACACTAGATTGCTGGCTATATAGATTGCAGCGGTATTATCACAATACATCTTCATAGGCTCAGCAATAGTAAGCCCCATCTCTTGTATCAATGTCTTCAGCCACATCAGTCCACATGTAACATGTGTGATTCCTCTATATTCAGCCTCTAACCTTGACGTAGTCACAACATTTTGTTTCTTACTTCTCCATGTAACCACAGTTCCACTAATAAATGTACAATTGCTAATGGTAGACCGTTTGTCAGATGGAGAACCTGCCCAATGAGCATCTATGCAACTTTCAATGCTCAAATGATTATTTGGCCAGTAAAAATTCAGACCTTGACCTAGAGCTCCCTTCAGATACCTCAAAATTCTACAGACAACATCTTAATGAGAAATCCTAGAGAGTGCATCAACCGGCTCATTAGTGGTGATCAAATAAATCAGCTTGCCTACCAGTCTTTTGTACCTTCCTGGATCCTCAAACAACTCCCCCTTAAAAGCCAATAATTTTATATTTGAAGCCATAGGAGTATCGACTGGTTAAGCATCTAATGTTTTAGTTTTTGTCAACAAATCAATCATGGACTTCCTTTGAGACAAGTTAATTCTCTCAATTCCTAGAAAAATACCTTAGCCGGCCTAAATCCTTTTTCTGAACATATTGTTTTAGATCTCTCCTGAAATGACTGTTTCCTTCTTGATTATTGCTATAATGACAATATCAACAACATAAACAACTCAAACAATTATCCTAGAGTCCTATTTGCAGATAAATTGCGAACGATTTAAATTGCTGTATTGAAATCCGTATACCACAACAATTTCACTAAATTTCTCGAACCATGCACGTAGGGATTACTTCATATCGTAAAAATTTCTCGATCCATGCACGTAGGGATTACTTCATACCGTAAATGGCTTTCTTCAACTTACATAACTTTTATGATTCCCCCCGAGCAACTAACCTAGGTTGTTACTCCATAAACACCTCTTCTTGTAAATCACCATGGAAGAAGGCATTCTTGAAATCAAGTTGCCATAGTGGAGAGCCGTTGTAGGCTGCTTGTTGCTCAATGAGTTCCCATATATTATCGAAGCTGAGTGCATCCATTTCCTCTTTTATGGTTTTCTTCCACCTAATATGAGAAAGTTCTTTCTTATAGGACTTGGAATATAAACATATGAAAGAACTAAAACAAAACTTCGATAGGATAGAGACAAATTTGTAAAGGTAACAACAGGAGCAACAGGATATTGAATACAAAACTTCGAAATAGAAATAGATGAGAGAAAACTAACACAAACTTTGATCGAATGGAAAGAAATTTGTAAATGTAACAACATGAGCAATGGGATATTGAATAGAAGACCTTAGAGCCCATTTGGTTCCCTGTAAATGGACCATGGGAAACCCATTTCCATTGAAACAGCCTGTAAATGCTACTTGGATGCCCTCCCAGGGTAGGAGTCCCATTTCTACATGGAGACCGATTTCCACGTTTTGAAGCTTATTTGTGAAAATATCAATTCCACCAAAATAGATGGAATTTAACATTTCCAAGAGATTGAAAGAGAGCCACAGGCCTCAGAAACCTACGGTAAGTTACATCTTATAGAGTGGGTTGAGGTCAGCTCAAAAAAAAGACCTCAATCCTAGAGATATAATAATTATAATAATTAATATATAGTACTTAGTTGGGATAAGGCTCGGATCTTTGTTACAAGGTCACAATTGCTCCTAACCACTAGATGTCAAATTGGATGACTTGGGGTGTATCACAAAGTTCGAGAAAAAATTTTGAACTTCGTGTATTCTCAATGATACGCTGACAACCACTCAATTTGAAATCTGACGAACATGGATGATTGTGACCTCCTTGTATTACAAGTAAATGGTCTATTTGTATACTTTTCTAACATTCATCATCATCATCAAAGACTTTTTCCAATTATTTGGGGTCGGCTATAGATTCAGGATTCATGGAATGTTTTGGCAAAGTTCTATGTTGGCTGCCTACCTAGCACAACCAACATCCTTTACCTGAGCCTGGGACATGTTACAGGAAAGTTTCAAGTCCTCACCCTTCTTATACCACAACTAAAATTACCTATAATAATTATACATAACAATTATAATAATTATATTTAATCATGTTAATTTTATATATTATAGTTACAACTAATTATATATTGGTGATGTTTGCATATGGTTGCAACCTTAAACAATCAAAATAAAGTGCATCCCCAAACTTTGTCATCAGATGCAATTTTGGTGTCAAAAATGTTTAGAATGGCCTAGGAATATATTTTCTTTTCTAATTATAAATTTTAAACTCCAAAAGTGGTCCAAATCAAGCAGGTCCATACATGCATGAAAATCTTGAAAATGGATGGCCCAGATAATGTATTGCAATATGTACTATTTTGAGGACTTGAAATCCTTTTTCTTTCCTATATCCATACATCGCGATGTCACGATGGTTTTCCGACATCAAAATAGCCTTTTTCGATGGATTTTTTAAGTGCAACTTAATTCCACAATATAAGCTATCAACCTTATACAAAATTTCCATCATATATTACTATATATAATTAATTTGTATATTATAATAGATATCTATTATTATAATATATAATTAATATAATAAGGGTGCAGTTGGCATACGGATGCATCTGTAGCTGTAGAGGTAAGGTGACCTTCAAATTTTATCATGGTATATAATTTTGATGTAAAATGTTCTTAGGATTATCTCAAAATCTATTTTTATATCTAATTATAAAATTTTAAATTTCAAAAATGGGTAAAATCAAGTAGATCTATAAACATATGAAAATCTTGAAAATGGACGGTGTAGATAATATGTTGTAAAATGCACTATTTTTGAGACTTAAAAATCTTTTTATTTTTCATGGTCATACATCTCGATGTCGAGATGATCAATCAAAGGGTTTTTCAACATTAAAACTACCTTTTCCGATGGATTTTTGAGGTGCATCCGTAGTTCTACATTATAAGGTTGTATCCTTATATAAACTTTTTCCTTATAATAATAGATATATAATATTATAATATACAATTAGTATATATATATATATATTATATACAATTAGTAATATATTATATGTAATTTTGTAATATATACTGTAAAAGTATATTGTATTATAATATTACATTGTATAATTTTTGGGGAGGCACATCTTTCAGGCAACCCAAACAGTGGACAGGCATCTTCCAGGTTTCTTAATAGATGATATCCAAACAGCAGACACCTATACTCTAGGAGATGCCAATTCAAGGAGATACCAATTCCAGGAGAGGCATCTTCCCAAGATATCCATTCCCAGGGAACCAACGGGGCCTTATGCCTTTACAGATGTAAGTTAAAAGCAGGAAATGGACTTGTAGGTGAAGATGATCATTGAGTGGCTGGCTGAGTCAGTGGAGGCTATCCTTCGTGCACTTTTCTTTACACGTAAACCTTTCTGAGTTGCTCTGGAGGGATATCATGACATGTAGAAGTAATAGGTTCAGGAAGGTCAGATGACTGCAATGAAGATGAAGTATCAACGGGAATTGGAAGAGGATCCATAGATGATACGGACTCTAAGACTTCATCCAGAGAAGCACAAAAGAAATTTGTATCAATCATGCGACCATCTTAAACATAAAGAGTATTTTCAGAAAAGGTATCATCAACACAAACAAATTTCTTCAGTAAACCAGGATGATAGCAACGATAACCTTTCTGGAAGTGTGAATACCCCATAAAAACACACTTTACAGCTTGAGGATCCAACCTATTATTACCCGTAACTAATACATAGACAAAACAAACACCCAAACAGTCAAGGAGCATCAACAAACAATTGAATAGCAGAAAAAAGAATAGAATGCAATGTTTTTCCATTCAAAACTGAAGAGGACATATGATTAATTAATGTTAATGTCAGCAAAGCATCTCCTCAAAAAAAATTTGGAACATACATATTAACAAACAGAACGCAGGTTACTTCAAGTAAATGTTAATTCTTCCATTCAGCCACACAATTCTCTTGAGTACGAGAACAAGAAGTTTTATGGAAAATTCCATTTTGAGCAACATCATGTTGAAGTTATCTGAAAAGATACTCTTTAGTATTATCAAAACGTAAAACACAAATGGCTATTGAATTGAATTTTAATCTCCTTGTGGAACAATTTAAAAATGGAGAGAATCTCATATCTCTCTTTAATTAAGTACAACCATGCCATTCGTGAATAATATTCCAAAAAAGTTACAAATATCTATGATGAGAAAAACTTTTTACTGTAGTAGGACTCTATATCTATGATCAAACAGGTCTCCATTTATCAATTCTTGGACGAAATGTCGCCCTATGATGTTTGCCAACCGACAAGCCTCATGCTCTAAAGTAGACAGACTCTAAAGAAGGGACGTAAGAAAACTTTATTGAGAGAAGGGTGTCCCAGCCGACAATACCATAAGAAAGAAGGGAGAAGCATCAAAGTGAAGAGTAGCACCAATCAGGTTGTGATCCAAATAGTATAAACAACCTAACTCATACCTGCCATCAATCATCCTCCTTGTCCTTAGATCCTAAAAGATGCAAGGATAGAAAGCTACTAAGCAGTGAAAATATTTGGTTAATTTACTCAGAGACAGAAAACTGAAAGGAAATATTCCAATATATAGCACAGAGGACAGGAAAAGGTAGAACGAGCATAACTATATCCTGTCCGAACACACTAAACAGTGATCCATTAAAAAACGTAGAAGAGAAATTAGGAATACACTTGTCTAGAGATACAAAAATAGAGGATTCACTAGCCTGTGTGGTTGGTGAATAACCCAAGAAGTGGGTTTCTGAGATGCAAGAAGCACAAAAGAACCTAATTTAACAAGTGTAGTAGTGGAAGTTGAAACATGGATATTAGGTTGTTGTACTAGTTTAAAAAGATTATATTTTTCTCTTGAAAGCACAACAGAATTTGACTGTTGTTGATGGTCACTAAGTACATTCAGTCAAATAGCAACACTCTCAAATGTGTAAGTAACCTGATTTGCCCAAGCAGGCTTACCAACCTTATCCCAATACTTATTAACAACATGATTTGTAGGCCAAAATAAATACACGCCATCTTCCTGAGTCATGACCACGACCCCCAACCTCTGCCTCCATCACCTCTCCCCTCATGTATTCAATGCTGATTCATCGCTAACACTCAAATCAGAAAACGGCATTGGAGGGGTTGATATACTGACATGTTGAATGCGCGCATATACATTATTGAGGGACAGTGGCTCACTGCTTACCAAAATATGTCAACAAATACAATATTACTCAATATTCTATATCACTAGAAGATTCCATGTCTGAACTCTGAACTTTCGCAACTCTGAACTCTCCAAATTGCTTCTTTTGTAATTCCATATCACTAGAAATAAGCTAATACAAATTCAGCTCTCCCCACATGCCTTTAAGGCAATTATACTATTCACTCACACTGTTAATACCCAATTGCAACCGAAACATTTTCTCAAACAGTTTATTTATTCAAGAGATTTTCTTATCTAATGAAATTTTCCGTGTCCCAAATTTCTTTAGCAGTGTCAGCAACATCACATTTGCACTTATTTAAGATTCCATATTACTCTAAAACAAAGTCATAATTGTGAAATTCCCTCTCATCCACTCTTCATATTTACTATCAGATTCACTAGGCTAGTCCTCAATCAAGAATTTCAATTATCCCCTAGCACAAAGGCATACTTTAAGAAATTGAACTCATGTACAATAATTGGACTAATTCAATTTTAATGGAGTAATTTGTATCCCCACATGTTCAGGAAGACTGAAGGTTCCAGGTTTAATTTCAATAGCCATTAGTGTATGATATAAATGATAATGAAGACATCCAAGGTCAACAGAAAACTCTCACTCACACAAAGCCTAGAGCAATGCTAGGAACAACTTTAGAAAAGGAGAGATACTTTCATTTAGCTCTGAGCTGAAATCGAACCCTAATTCAAAATTGGTGAAAAGTCCCCTGTGGATGCATTGTTGAATTTCACTAATAGATGGATTATCCATTCTGGGCATGATGAGTCATTTTGCTAATAAACACATTACCGATTTCATCTCTTTCTAAGGAATCTAGAAGTAAAGAGACTCAACATAGCTCGGGTACTTTCTCCCCATTCTTCATCTTTCCATTGCCACATAGTCTGCTTTAGTTCCATAGCCTTGATATGATTATTCAAAGATTTGGCATATGAACCGGGCTGCTTTAATTCGGCATGTAACTCCTCTAACATTGGCACCGTTGGAGTAACTTGCCCGAGCTTTGCTAGCTTGTTAATGGACTTTGACAACACGAAGTGCTCTGAGAGCACAACCTTCTTCTCCTTGTCTCAACTCAGTGATATCATTGGGATGTGGAATAGTCAAGTCTCCTTGTCCCATAAGTCCACTTTTATTTGATGTGCCCTCTTTCCACCATTCCAAGTTAACAACTCTACATCTTGCTCCCCATATATGTGGAGCAATCTTTTCGTGGTGATTGAGCTGAAACTAGTGATTTTGCCAAGAGAATATAATTGGTCTCAAAGTATTTAAAGTACAGAATTGAACATCAAAATGGTCGCTCTAGATGGCTGGAGCATTCTCTTATCGTCTCATGACTGAATAGTCGTCACTCATGAGGAGCTTCTTTCCTAGTCTGACCCTGAGTCCCCTAAACAATGGCAAGGTCATTTAATCTGAAATCTTGAGAAGTTCGAGTTACTTTTCTCCTTTGACTTTGTCCTCCTATTAGCTCCCAATCTTTTCTTTACTTTGCCATCCATTTTATAATTGCCTTGCTGGCTGCAGTTAATGCAATTGAACTGCTTGTTTCTTTTGTGGAACTCCTTTCAATGGGGTTGAGTAACCTGTGTCTCTCTTTGTACGAGCCTTGGTTGGCGATGATAATGATGTCTAAGATGACGTAGGCGTTAGTGTTTCTTTGGGTCCAGATAATAAGGCAACCCAACTCCTCACAGATATCTCGCCTGACCCATGAATCATTCTTTCACTCCTGGATAGCATTCATTACGAGGCACTATTTTTCTAGGGTCTTTTTTATCGATCCCCTTACCCTCACATATGTTACATCACCCACAACTTTCCCTTCAAACTCCTTTCGCACTATCGGCCCTACCGAACCTGGGAGGCCAGCCAACATCAACTCTGTGTAAAATACCTTTTGGTGGTCACTGAGTATATGCACCCTCAATCTGAAGGTATTTAGGGACTAGCTGAGCTCAACAAGGGAGCTAACCTTTAATGCTAGTACGACATTCCTTTGAAAGCTTTCTATATTCTGCATTGGTCCACATAAATGAGCTTGTATAATCATCAGATGACTCTCAATAGCGTTCAGGATTTGTTGCCCAAGCAAGTCGAGCAATGGAAGACCGTACACACCAATCTGATGTTGTCTCTGATTTCCTCTTTCTGCATTCATCGAATTGATCCCACCAATGCCTCAGTTCCCACGAATCCCTGAGTTCCCACGAATCCCTGAATAAGTATATTCATGGCCTCCGATTGGGATCTCCCTCCTGTTATGTGCGCATTCGCGGCACAATCATTAGGTTGAGTACTTTCATGATCTATAGCTCGTCTTGCCCGTCTATGCACCACAAATAAATGGTGCGGTGATTGAATCCTCGTTGAAACCAGAAGGGGTCCCCAAAGGTGAGATCTGAGGGCATAGGTTTGTGGAGCCTTCTTTTGGAAGGCTTGGAAGGCCTTTTCAGAGAGTGAACTCTCTGTATTTCCGAAATAGTTGGACGTATCCTCTAACTGTTGGCCTTCCCACTGTCAGTCATTCATAGCATTATATGTAGTGCAACAAGGAACAAGAGACCTATGATCACCTCATATCCCCCTCTGATCCTAGTCCCCACCCCAACGATGAGCTAGGACTTAGTTTTCAGCTTACTTTGTCCGACCAACCACCGTTGGAGTTCAGTTGCAGGTGGAGTGGTACTCTATTGAGGGGTATCTCCTTTAGAGGCAGAGAGCAGTTCATGCCTTCAACTGTGAAGGATTCTCTCAACTTGTCGTCTAAGATCATCTAGTTTGAGATTCGCGTCATTAAGCGTTGTTTTGGTCTAGTTCAGCTGCCAATGAACTTGGTCTTGAAATTCCTTCTTGATCCCTTCCATACAAAATAGGGGGACTACTCATCTCTTCTCCTCTCTATTTAATCTTAACGGCTCAAATGGGGGAAAAATCAAGGATTCCAGTTCATTTCCTCTTGCACAGGTCCAAGCAGACCTAGTTACCACTGCCATTCTTTTATCGTCGACAAGGTCCAGAAGAGATATCTATCGCCCGCCCCTAGAGCTTTTATCCAGGTGCTTCTTAGGCAAGATTTCCCATCCTCACTATAGTCCTTTAGCTACCACACTTTATGAGGGTTGTAGAGGTATTTCTCATGATATGCAATGATAGCCCTGCAACAACGAAGGCTTCCCATCTCCTTACACCTTCGGGATAGGAATTGAACTGTCTTTTGTTAGGATAGCCTCACCCTTGTCTAACCATCATACTAGCTCACTTTTCTAGGGAAGTATGTTATGGCCGAAGGGGATCAGGAGCCGAATTCGAGGATGAGCCAGCCTGAGTTTTCCCCTGATATGCTCCCTCGAGGACCTCCACCACCTTTGCTGTCTAATGATCTAACATACATGATTTTGGAATCCTAACTTCAAGGGGCTTTATCTTTTGAGGAACAGTCATATTCCCCTCGACATCTTCCTTTATGTATACTCCTCTGAATATTGCAGGTTTATTGATAACTGATGTGCAATCGTTCACCGCCCTGTAGCACACCTTCCAGGTGACCACTATATTCACCGATCCTTCCTGTATATTGAATCCATGGGACCTCATTTGTAGGTGGAGAAACTGATTCAAATGTTGATCCTGAAGCGAGAAGTTGAAGTTGGGGGATATAAAGAACCTAATCCACCCTCGGGCCATGGATGCGTCTACAGCTTCAAGGAGTGCAGTATCAAACATCATATGGGGGCTATCAAGGACACAGACCAAGACCAAGACCAAGGTAATGAGATTGTCTCATGCTAGAGGAGCTATCACCACCTCTAGCTTTCCTAAGAGGACAAACCTCATTCCCGTATCCCAAAAGTGGCATAGTTTCTTAGGTTTGAGAGGGAGATAGAGAACTGCTCTGAGTTACCAATAGCTTGGATACCCCTTTCCCGACTTCGACATTTTCTACTAATCTTAGGCCAAAAGCCTGTAACATCCCTTGGGCTTGTATACATCTCTGGCCTTTATTTCTCCAAATTTTCTTGGTTTCTCAGGGCCCATATTTTTGAAGGAATCATAGAGATTGGACCCTGAGAGGTTTCATCCTCCTCATCCTGCTCCCGGCATCAGTACTTGATAGCCAAGAAGGAAAAGAATTGGATATAGTCTTCGTTAGCCACTTTTGCCAGCAACAGACGTCCTACGAGTGACTCTATACAAGATAGCAGATGAAGATATGAGAATGTTACTGATCGAGCCCGACTTGTCTTCCCATGGAGGTATGTCAACTAGCGGAAGGACAACACTACACCAAAGGCCCAAAGAGACACCCTAGTAACCTCTGCCTCCAGAATTAGGTAGATCCAAAGCCAGTGCTGGCTCTGATATCAAGGGACACCCAGGCTGAGGGAGGAAATGACTAACCCCTAAATCCCAAAGGTTCAAGATATAGGGTTTAGGTTTTAGGGATTTAGGGTTATTAAATCATTCTCTCATCCTATGCAGAGATGGTCATCCCACCAGTAGCTAGTTTACCATCTTTCACCTTCCTGCAATAAGTCACACAATCTAATAATAAAAAATGAACATTCTAACTGTTCTCAGAAATTTTCAGGACATAAATCTCTCTATGGTTTGGATATAGATGGAAGTAATGAGAAGAGATATATTGATTTATAGTCACAATGAGGGTATAGCCGTGATAGAGAGGAATGGCGGAATGGGATTCGCATAGTCGACCCCAAATAGTTGGGAAAAAGCTCGGACGATAATGATAATGAACATTCTAACTGTTCTTATGGGGAAGGAGAAAGGAATGGAGCAATTGGAGATCCAAAGCCATCAAGAACATATATTTTAGCTTTGAAGTCTAATGTGAGATATTCAATTATTTCAAGGACACAAGTGCAAGAGAAACTTTAGAGTTTAAGGGAAGGAGATATCAATATCACTATTGCATCAAGTAACCTAACTATTCATTTTGTTAAGCAATGACATGGAGTTGAATTGTGGGTCTCATTAATCCATCCTGAGATACCTGGGATATTAATATAATATCACATCATAATGCATATAGACATTCTTCACGATCTTATAATCCTACCCATAAGTTGAATGCCAGAAAGCATATGAAATTTGCCATTTCAATAATTGAGTATGTACTACCAAGAAACGACAGTTATCAACTTTAACAGCTTTTATGGCTAAGACTTACCAAATAACAAAAAAGGTGTTTTTAGAGAGAAGAAAATCTTGTCTTTGCTTATAACTATTATCTGGATCATGGATGACTTATATGAATGTATCTAAACAATCTACATCTGCACTCACTCTCAAATCAGACATCATAGATAATTTCCTTTTCATTCGATCAATATAATAGATTCTACTACATTTAGTTTCCAGGTAAATCAAAAGCAACAAATAGAATGGAATTAACAGAAAAATAGAAAGCAAAAGGGAGGTACTACCTTCAAGGTTCAAAGGAGACTGGGGGCATCCTCTCATGTCACTTCCATGGCCGCAATTATGACATGAAATAATGCATGAAGGCACTGGAAACAATAAGCAATGTGAACATGATTAAATACGAATAACTGAAACGTGACATGAACCTACATTAATTGCTAGAACAAAAACATCCACTGAAACGCATTCATTATCATTTCTTCCAAATCAAATCTGAATTAAGGGGTACCCTGACTTCTAAGGGAGGTTACTTCATAAATCCTCACCCCCATTACTACTGATAGATACAATGCAGACACTTACTATCTGGAGATGATATCTGCTTGGATGCATGGCGCCATGGATCTTGAGAACCATTTGTGAAGATTATTTTGGATGCTGCACATTTATTTTAAAATATAAGGCCACACATTCTCTTGTTCTCACATAATTGCCACCAAATTTCCTTATATCACGATTATATAAAATATTAGACTAGAGAAAAACTCAAGAAAACTCAATCTACAATGCAACAAGGGCAAATAAACCCATAAGAACTCTGCAAACAATGATCCAAAGTTCCTGAGTATTCTGCAATTATTATTGAATCTGTTTGTGTAATTCAGAAAATCTGGATCATGATCAAAATGGCTCTTGAATTTGGTCATTGGATGAAATAAAAGAAAACAATAAAAAGAAAAACAGAAAGCTTCTCCAAAACTTCCTTTACAGAGTACATATGTAACTGCTTCAAGGAGCACGCAAATCAAAGAAACAAATTCTCCCACACTTGGAGTAGACAAGAGTCTTGTATCACAGAACAAAATGCTGCTTTAGAGATCAAATTTTATAGTTGTCATATTTTCAAGCTTAACTTTGACGACAGTTCATTCAATAACCTAAGGCCCTCCAGAATGGAAGGCCCCATTAGGAATTGATGAAAATTCCTGGGATTAGCTTAATTTGGCCCACTGGCCCAGGAGGATGACATAGCTGCTGAGGCATAGGTCCTCCCATCAGCCTGCAAGTCTTTACCCATCCTATCATGGTCTAGTAGTGATTGAAGGTAATTCACTAGATGTGATTAGATGTGCAAGTAAAGAATTCATGCATCAATTGAGATTTGAAGATTTGATTATCAAAATTAGTAGAAGTAGCCTATCTCCTTTCAATGCAACATCTGAAAACTCACCAACTCACCCATGTCCCTCAGACCCCGCAAGGCACGGTGTCCCATTGAAAAACCTCAAGAACCAGCCAAGTGGACTTCTCTGAGTCTTGTATATACTCAGCTGAGCTGAAGTGGCTGACTTGGGCTTAGGCCCTGCCTGCTTCCGAGCCCGAAACAGTGTTTTCAATCACTGCATCAATGTACTTCTAGGACAGCTAAGAGTAAATTTCATGCCCTTGCTGGAAAGGTGTGCTTACTTAGACCCCCTATGTGCAAAGGAGGCCTCCTGTTTCTCTAATGCTAGTGTTAACATCTTGGTATATGTCTCAGTTTATACATGCGACAAAGTGGTGCAGCATGATGTATAACCTTTTGTGCAATGAAATGTGATTACAAACAAAAGAAAAAAGAAAGGGGAAGAGGGGAGAGAGGTGGAGAGGGAATGAGTTCCCATGGGGACTATAAATAGTTTCCATGGGTTGCCACCATGAGACTTCTGGTCCCATGTACATGATGGCCTAGAGGTTTGCCTTGAGGCCACCATCACACAATACAAAAGAAAAAAGTGGTCTGTGACTCACCCTGCTCTCTTCTATGAAAGGATTAAATGCCCCTGATCAAATTCACAGAGAGATTCCCCCTTCTCTTTCTTTTTTTGGGTTTGAAGGGGTTGGGGAGAGTGTGGAGAGCCTCGATTTCCGGGTTTATGGTTTTGTGCTCTTTAGCCTATATAAATTCAACTATCCATAACAAAGATACCGTTTACTGGAATTTCCCAAGTTTTATTCGTGATGATTTAATGAAATACAATTCACAGACAAACTTGAATGCATTTTCTACATGTTTAGAAGCAGTGTGAGACACCTAGGCAGGTGGAACATAATCACATGGTTTGTTTCTTTTGGGGTCAAGGGGGTTGATTTTGCAAAGTCATGACTATATACCTTTTCCTGAAAACTTCCTGCAGTGTGGAAACATCCACACCGCAAATAGATGGCATGAAGACCTGAGGAAGTCTTGACTATTAGGAAAATAACTCACACCAACAAATTTAAGTAGTGAGATAAGTACTAACCCGCAATTCGTGTTCCCCCATAGTAAATGTTAGTTAAATAAACATCAGGATATAGATCTTCACCAAATACATCTCTGCAAAGGTCCAAATGGTATCTAGAGAACAAAACGCGGGAGAAACATTATTAGGAATTTTCCAAACAAAAACATAATATTTAGACAAATAAGAAACTTAATCCAGCTATACCTCATTTGAAGGCACACTACAAGACAAATAACACAAACGTCATTCATATGGTGTGGTATTGAAAATGACGCAAACCAATTTCCAACAACAACATAATATTTAGACAAATAAGCAACTTAATCCAGCTAAACCTCATTTGAAGGCACACAACAAGACAAGCAACACAAACGTCATTCATATGGTGTGGTATCGAAAATTGACGTGAACCAATTTCCAATGTAAATATAGCATATACATCAGATGGATTATGATTGCAATGCACTTACCAAGAAACTTGGATCTTAATAGTACTCCAGAGAGGTAACTCCCTAAAAAAAGATGATCCTTTTCTTACCCATTAACTTTTTCTCTCTCTACCCATTAACATATTTATTTTCTCAAAAATACTGCTTAACACATTTAACTCCTTAAGCCTAAACATAACTCATAGGTTCCTCAAGGAGAGGTACACAAAAGTTCATTTAGGGGATAATTGCAAGGTCATAGTGCACTATCTATGGAAAACAAAGTTAATCGCTGATGTTTTAATCATGACAAAAGCATAATAACTAACTAGTAAGAAAATTAATGCAAACAACATGATAATTTTGAAAATAAGAATCTTTCAGTTGACATATCCAGAAAAAGCAAATTAAATGGAACCATTAGAAATGAAATTTATTCACATAATATCGTGCAAATATTCTTCAAGTGACCAAAAATCAATATCAGCAATTTGAACATTTTGAAAACAAGAATGTGAATTTCATACTTACGTAAACTAAAATGAATGGAACCACTACAAATATTGCACAACATTCTCACACAACAAATCAAAGGTAACTTGAACTGGTGAAACCATATTGGAATAAGAGCATCTTAGAAAGGTACAGGTATCCATAATGACAAAAGAAGACAGATTAGTCACTAGAAATGCCTAGAACAGTTATGTGCCAAGCAACAATAATAAGCAGTTATGTTTAGCGACTAAAGATAAGGAAAAAAGAAAGAGCATGACAATGTGCACTACATGCCTTGCATCAAGCTTTGAAGATCTGATGCTATCATTTGATGGTGCCACCTGAAAATAAGCAACCTCTGTGCAAACCTGGTACCACCACAAACGACTACCTGAAGAAGTTTTGCAAATCATCAATGCAACATTGACAGCTCTCATGAAATTAAAAAAAAAACAAAAATTAAAATGGAGGACCTAAAGTTCTAATAAGAAACAAAAATGGAAAGGAATATTGAAGTCTCTTTCCTTGTCCAACACCAACACTAATATGTAAAAGTTAACAACATATTTGTAAAAACCTGAGGAACCTACAGCATTCTCTGAACACTGCTTCAATAGATTTCTAAAATCATTTGCGTTGGGTGATATACTACTAAAGCTTAGGACATGGGAAGATCATTTTTGGTGTTCTACATATGCTTTTTGAAGTATTGGAGATAGAAATGGTATCCATGTCGAAGTACCAAAAAATAATAAATTTCAAACCAGTACAGAAAACTAAAAAATTTAGAGGGATCTAGCCTTAAGAAACTATCTTGAGCAGTTAAACTTCAGCGATAAGGATGCTCTAACTAAAACACTTACCACTATCTGAACTAAGTGTTGTGTTCCCCAAATATCGTCGATCATAAGTTTCAAGCTGCCCAGGAGTATTAATATAATATTTTTTCACATAGCTCGCATATGCATCCTGCATCTCAAAAGAACATGCCATTAGCACAGGATACAACAAGAACCAGGACCCTACAAGGAAACTTAATGATGTTTTAATTTCCCATTAATTATACAACAAATACATGCCGGGCCACAAAACAAACAATGATTTTGGAAGCAAATTTAGAAACTTCGTATCAGCTAAACTAAATTTTCGCAATATCATGCAAATGAAAGAAAGTTACCTTGGGAATGGCAAAGCTCATTATCCTTCACATATATATGGTCATACAAAACACTTATAAGATAAATATGCCCATAAGTTAGAAAGAAAATGGGACTAAGGTGCCGCATAATCATCATCAAAGTAATCTTCATAGTACAACCATAATCTTAATCCTTCTCTTCTTATGATGGCAAGATTTCAACATGCCTATGAGAGACTTGCATTTTATCCAAGTAGTACCTTAGAGAGGACATCTGCAATCTGCAATGAAGTAGGGAATGGTTTATGCAGATCTCTTAAGTCTGAACCTTTTGCTCAATCAAAGTGTTGATCTATCTCAATATGTGCCAATCTAGAAAGGAAAATTGGATCTGCAGTACTCTTTGAAGTGCTTCTTTGGTCGTAGAGGATTATGGGAGGTATCATTAGAACAACTGCACTAGATACTTCAACAAAGTTATCAACTATTTTTTCCATAGATTTATTCGGTACTTCCACACTAGATCTAGAAACTCTAGATTATAGTTACTGGAACCTTGAAGGAAAGGTCACGGACCCACTCCGGAACCTCAATCGCGCGATTCCAGCTAGGGGATATTGGACGGAACGAGGATCCCTATATTGTGATCCTCGTTCCCAGCAGGTTTGAACCATGGTTCTCAAGTGTATGACGCAGTGCATATGATGTTTTCTATATTCGGCACTGATTCATATGTATTGATTCATGTTTGTGCCCAATGGTAATGTGAACCCACGCATCATTTCCGAACCCTTAAAACATAATATTACGATTTCTTCCTCAAGAAATCGTGCTTGCCTGTGACAAGGATCGTGATCCCTTGATATAGGTTCGTACGGACGACGATCCCAACCACAAGGAGCTTCCAACAATCCACGGTTCTGCATACCAGAGCCAGCTCCTGCACCCGGGAACGCACCCGCACCGGACAACTATGCTCTAGATAGTTTCTACAGCCCCAGATACCAAGAATGACATCAAAGAATATTATAATTTAAAATTAAAAAGAAGCAGATTTCTGAGCTCCAAACCACCTCTCCATCAGCATCAGCAGAAGAAGAAGATTTTGGCTTCTAAAGAAGAAAAGAACAGCCTATAATTGATGGTGGTTCCGTGGTATCTCAATATACATTTGCAGCTTCCAAGCACTGTTTTGATGAAAGTTCCATTATATATTACTATGGTTGAGGTTTGCATACCGTTGCAACTTTAAACAATCAAAGGCGCACCTCTAAACTTTGTCATAAAATGCAATTTTGGTGTTGAAAACTTTTAGGATGGTCCAAGAATCTATTTTCATCCCTAATTATAAAATTTTAAACTCCAAAAATGGAGCAAATCAAGCAGATCGATAAATGCATGAAAATCTTGAAAATAGATGGTCCAGATAATATGTTACAAGATGTATTATTATTGGGACTCGGAATCTTTTCTTTTTTACCCATATCTATACATCTCGATCTCGAGATTATCAATTAGAAGGTTTTCCAACATCAAAATAGCCTTTTTGAGATGGATTTTTGAGGTGCACTTTAATTCTACAATTTAAGGTGCCAACCTTATATAAAAATTTTCCTTTATATAAGATAGTTACAAAAAAGACACAAGATGTGAGCTAAGGGTTATCACAGGCCGAGTACTCAGTACAAGAAACTGAGATAATAAGTTACAATGAACTACAAAATAAAATAA
Organism: Amborella trichopoda; assembly: GCF_000471905.2. The sequence goes on along the minus strand of NW_006499949.1, from coordinate 482,862 downwards.
AGCCAAAATAACGAAGGTGTGTAGTGAGAGATGGCAAATTGAGCAGAGAGAGAGAGACAGAGGAGAGAGAGGGTAGGAGAAGGAGAAAGAGAGAAAATTTAAGGTCTGGTCTACTGAAGCTTTAATGGAGGTAGACATATGCAGGTAAGAAAGAAGTAGAGAAGAAGATCAGTAAGAGATTAAGGGGAGGGGAAACGAGAGAGGTCCCATCCGAGAAGAGGGGATTGGGAAGGGAAGAGGAAGCGAGAGATAGCAGCTGTGCAGAAGGTTATAGAGGATTCTCAAGAGGAGGAAGGGTGAGAAGGAAGGAAGGTGCTCATTGGGTGCCTCATAGTTCTCAGGGGAGGAAGGGTGATAAGAGGAATTATGATTAAAAGAAATTTTAGTGAAATTCACAACTAATGCTTCCAAGCATTGTTGTCATGGGACTTGCATAAAACAACATACGTGTTTTAGCATAGGAAAAATTTAGGTCCAGTGAACAATGAATATTCTAAAGTAGCGAAGACTTGTACAATTAGCATTAGTGTTCAAGGTAAACCCCATCATCCTTCCTAGTTTAACCCTAAATCCAACAGGCATATCAATTGGATCAGGAAATGAGCATGCAAACTATATGTGGGACGGTGCAGGGCCATTCCTTGTCAAGAGGATTGTCATCTTCAATCCTACTTCCATAAATGCATACAAGGTATTGAAGGGACACGAGAGCTCCATCCCAGATTATTGCAAGAATATGCATCATAATTACATAAAGATGAATCTTATATTATGTATGTTCAAAATTGCAGATTCGGGCGCCCAGGCGTTTTGGGTGTTTGGCCGCCGAGACGCCCGGATGCCCGCCCAAAAGACAAGGTGCCCACCAATATTGAACCTCAACCCCCCCCCCCGTCGTCCCTACCCCAAACAAAAAAAAAATGGTTTTAAGTCTTTGGGAATTTTTCGGGTAATTTTAGAGCTCCAAACTCCTCGTGAAATAGAAGAAAATGTAATAGTACAATCACATAACAGATTTATGGATATAAGTCTGAAAGAGATAGTAACTTGTAAGACATTAAAATACTTGAAATCCTAAATATCATTGTAGGAAACTAGAAGTCTGGACTCGAAACGATACACAAAGTCAACAAGGCAAAATAAAAAAACAAATACAAGTCATTAACCAAACATGTAAATATCTTGTAAAAGAAAAAAGAAAGGTAAAAAGAAAAAACACATGATTCGTAACATAATATGTTGTAGCAAAATAAAATCAAAACCCTCTTTCAAATATGATAATATTTTAAAAAAATCAAAATCAAATCGATGTCGGTGCAAACTTCGTCTATTGGGTATCCTCAAAATCAACTACTAGAAGCACTAAATCCACCCACGAACTATTGCCTTTGTTTTGGAAATCACAAAAATCAAAACTTTATTGATCTTTCGACAAATCACAACAAGAGTAGTTTTTTGGAGAGATTTTCTTATCCTAAAAGCCACCGGTTTTGTTTTGGAGGTTTAGAATTCCCCCAAAACCCTTTTCCCGCCTTTTCACGAGCAAAAGTAACTTTTCTTTTCCCTCGCCGAGGGTTTTTTTCGCCCTTCCGCAAACTGTCACTGGGCGGCGCCTAGGCGGGGTGCCCAGACTGCAGCGCTTGGGCAGCGCAGGGGGACGCCCAGAGACAGGCCGCATAATTCCACCACCCAAACAGTGCCTAGGTGTTTTTTGAAATTTGTCGCCTAGGCAAGCGGGCAGCCAATTTTCGAACATTGATTACATATAACATTATTATCCAAACTGAAGGTCAAAATGCATGCAAATTTTCGAGGAATTTTGGTCGGAACACACATATAAGACTACCGTATCAAACAATCTTTCGAGATTGAAAATGAAATCCAAGATGTGTGCACAACACCAACAGTTTCAGCTTCAGTATTTTGGTGGGGTGTAAGAAATAAGACTTGAACAACCTAGATAAGCATTAGGATGGATCAGCAAATCAGTTGCAAGACATTTCACCTGCGAGTGCTTCATGTCAATCCCTAGGTGCATCTTCATGGAATATTATCTATGAGCATTGTCCTCACCTAAATCCAATAAGGTTTTCCGTAAATTCCTTTGGTAAACTTTTCTCTTTGTGCATTTTAAGTAGTCTGGTGTGCCAGTAGCATAATCCACCAATAAGAATACTAAACATTGGCTGCCACTCCGGACATCAACTCACTAGTTAAATGTGCATGATGTGCAACTTATATTCTATGCATGGTTTGTAAGCCACTTTAGCAACGCTCTAGTACCAAACATAGGCCTTTTTGTAATATGTAAAAAGTTTTAAAACTTGTTTAAACCTCTGATTCTGGATCGATAAAGGGTGGAAATGTCCAAAGTGGACAAGAATGAAATTCATCCAATCTCTCTCTAAGTCAGGGCATCTCACAATTTATATTGTTGGTGGGGTATATTTTGATGCCACTCATCAACTTGAGGTTGTAAGGGGCAGCTTGTTACTGTTCTCGGTTTATAGTTGCCAGTATTACTCCCTAGTACCATTCCAAGCCACAAGAACTACTTATGTCATTGCTCATGAACTTTAAACAGATTAGAAAGTTTAATCACTTGCATAGTTATGCTGAAATGGCTGAAGAGACCTATGTCAGATTATTTATAAACCTTACACAGATTAGGAAGTTTACTTGCATACTTATGCTCATCTGGCTAAGGAGATCTATGTCTAACTCATCATTTCCAGCAGGTATGAAATATTTAGTCACATGAGAGAAGTTAAAACATTCACGTAGAAAATGTAATTTCTGGAGAGCAAGTTCCTTGAAAGACATTCATCTATAGGTTATATAAAATCTGTTCCTCATATTAACCACCAACAAAATAAATAAACAAATAAATAACAGAGAGTGAAAAGGAAATTCTGTTGCTTATACTTCCACAAAAACTGATCTTTTATGGGACATTATGGAACCAAAAGTCTCAGTTTGTCCAAAAGATCAACTCACTTAATCTTTATTATCATCATGACTCCAAATGATCAAGATTAAGTTTCACCATTGCCTATAACCGAAGAAATGGCAGACTGCAAAGAACTGAAAATCAATGTTTCACAATGCACAAGCAGACCCACTAAAGACTTAGCAATTAATGATCTTTATTAACGTAAAGATACCTACCACCAAATCTTTTCCTGATTTCTTTGCATCAACAAGAGGGACACATAGTTGATCTGGATTGCCATACTGAAACTGCATGTCTTGGAAACAAGGTAATCATCTACTGACAGAGAATAAAAATCCAATTATTCAAACAAAAAAAAAAAATAGCTCTCTTAGATTGATAACATACCGCTGTAACAGCAGCATCTGCAAGCAAGTATAAAAAATCATCATTCCTTTCAAGCTGCAGCAAACACACCATTTAATGCATTATGGGGACACTCACTGCACTACATTCATGGCAAGCAAAAAATTGAAAAGAAAAATTAAGGCAATGTGGTGTCTCAACACAAACAAAATAAATAAAGTGAGCCATGGTACAGAATAGATAAATACATATTGTCAATGGATATATTCAACTTATATTAACCAAAGGAAAAACAATGTCCAAGAGTCAGAAAAGAAACGGGTAATTTAGATAAGCAAGAACCATATGCTTATGTAAAAGATGATAAATGCTAAGAATTTTATCCTCATATGACAACCATAAAAAGACAGAGAACTCTATCCATTAGCTCTTTCCTCAAAAACCTAATGTCAGGAGCATCATCTGCACATGACCACAGAGCTTACAATCCATAAATTTCATAAATGTGAGAGCGAAACTTCCCAATTCACATAACTATTTGCCTGGTTTCCTCTGTTGCTCGCATAAACCTGATAAATAATGCCAGACAACTCAAGTAGAACTGCTTCACCCTCATACAAATCCCAGAGGTGGAACCAATTGAAGCCCTCAAGCCTTGAAAATAAGCCCTCCAACTTACATAAGACTTCCCTATACCAAACAAATGAAAGAAAACAAGTTCTAAGTGCATCTTTCATTAGGGATGGAAATGAGCAGGACAGCCAAGCTTAAATAGGGCACCCTTTTATGTGGCCCATGAACCAGGCCAACTTTCAGGTACAGATTCTCGTCAAGCCAGGCAGTTCATGGCCCAGACCTGCTAGTAACATATACTACAAAAGCTAGAGCCCAAACCTGCACGGCCACATAACAGAGAGGCCCGGGCCGGGGCCAGACCTCTAGGCTGCCAGGCTCGGACCGGTACAACCTCGGCTAGCCCATCACCAGCCCTAATATTTGTCGTCATAAAACCAGCAAGCTATTCCTGACCTTCTAAATCATATTCCTAATAAACATCCATGCTGCATAAAACTTTCTCCCCTTCTTGACCGATCACCCTAAACTTTAGTACCTTCCAAGACATTATTACATGTCACGTATAACTCGCCCCAAGCCCTCATTTTGTAAACTGCATAACCAAATCGATGTCAATAGTAATACCTTATTCATGAAATTTACATCACAAATACCTCAACATTGATCTCTTTCGTTAAAGGCAATCCACTTGGAGATGAGGCATATACAAAGTAACATATACTTGTTGTACTCACCCAAAATTTTGAGCAAAACTCCTGGTTCCGAGATATCCGCACTCAATGCAAATTGATGCTTCCAATTCCTCAAACAACACCAATCAAAAGCCCATAGGCAATTTTGGCTTTTGAGTTCTGGTATGGGAGATCCGAGCTCTTTTAATATTTGGATAAATGGTGAATCCAAAACTTAAAATCTCTAAGTTCCAAAATTTTTGTATTTCTTTGGAGGAAATAAGCTTATGATTGGATAAAGAACCCAAAATAGGCTAAAGGAAGCAATTTCATCAAAGATCGACCATCCGTTGCAAAGATATCACAACTTCTTGAAATCGGGAAAATTTTGGCTGAAATATATAATCTCTAGACACGATAAAATTTGAATTTTTTTTTCTCAAATCTGATATATCTAGTGGATGGGTCAGGTAAAAGAATCAATCTATACCCCAATAATGGCTCAAATCACATTATGGTCCAAAATCGAAAAAATGAAGAAAAAGAGGGCAGATTCCCACTCCCCTTATAAACTGCTTTTCACAGTACTAGCCCGACTTTTATAATACTAGGGCGAGTCTATACAGTACTTGCCAGAATATTGTACATTTTATTATGCATAACCCCGCCCAAAAAAGAAATAGGGCAAGGTTTGAGGCCCAGCAGGGTGCCGAGCATGAGGTGGCGAGTCCAAGCAGACTTGCCTAAGTTTTCGAGCATTGGTACTTTCCAACAACTGTTGCATTTAACAAAGAGATACGGGTCAGTAACACAATGTTGAGCCCCCTCATGAAGTATGGCATTTGATCACAACAGTATCTACCAGTTATCATTAAGCAAAGTCAACCGTTACAGCAAAATTTTTAAGGTCTGAATATGATTGATGAGATACATGAGTAGAAAGCAACCTATAAAAGCCTACATTGCAAAAGATTTGCACAAGCACCTTACCATCTCAATATAATCATTGGGTGCATGAATGGCAAAAAGGCATAAAAACCTATGCAAGCATGTATAACTAAGCAATGCAGAAAGAAGTTATCATTCCCATGCAATGTGCATGTACAATCAACTGCAAACAGTTAAAATAAAGGCTATTAACTCACACCTTCTAGGAAAAACATAACTACACTACAACAGGAAAAAGGTACCTTCTCTGCACCAAACAAGGACTTAACAGCTATTTCATTGTCTAGAAGACGTTGCTCCACTAGTCGAGTAATTTCTTGTAATGCACCTTTACAATCAGGGCCAGCCGAAACCCCAACCTGTGATCATAAATGATTTCCATGCATAATATTATTTCCAAATCAGAGAGAACCTTATACCACCATAAAAGAGATTAAACAATCCAGAATCATGTTACAATACATGATGAAAACATAAAAGCGAAGATTTCATCCAAATCAGAGAGAACCTTATATCACCATAAATGAGATTAAACAATCCAGAATCATGTCACAATACATGATGAAAACATAAAAGCGAAGATTTTATGTTGAAGCATGGGAAATGACATAACAAAAAGAAACAAGAACAATAATAAATTTGCAAACATCCAATCACATATATGCGTGTGACTATTTACATGCATGTGACTTGGTAATTCACATTTTTTCTTTGTTTCCTTACACAGGCTTCAAGAGCAAATTGCTGTGAAATGAGTATGCATATGTATGGCGTGTGTGCGGGTACGTCAGTGTTGGGTGCATATGAGGAGGTCAGGGAGTTGAATGAACAACCTGCTTGTCAAATTCTGTGAAGTTGAAGATAGAAAGAACAACACCAGAACTTGCAAGGCTTCCACATGTCAAATGCGGAAACTTTAAACGAAACCAAGCACTCAATGCTCCTGAGTATGAGACACCAAAAACAAACCAGGGATTTTCAATATTCGAACGATTCCACTTCACATTCAAAGAATCCTGAAAGATGGCCCAAAATTTATTATTAGTACAGGAATGCAGACAATTACATGCCAAGTCAGCAACCATAAGGAGTACAACATAAGAGAAAGACAAGAAACAAAACAAAAACAGGCGAACGACCTAAACCATAATATGATTGAGACAGGTCTATAATGTATCAGATTAAGACTATAAGCATAAAGAATTAGGATAATTATAAAATTATTAAATTATTACATAAGAAGCACCTTATAACTAAACTGTGGAATACACTCTCCAAAATCCCTAGCCTTCTCCACCTAACCAAAATTTGACAGTCGATTTGCCTCTCTAGATACAGGGTGGGTGCCACAGTCCAATAAGAAACTTATAGGATGAAGGATGAAAGATGAACATTAAAGGCTAAAACTCGGTTGATCTCCAATTTAGGCACTTAAATTTTCTAAACTCTATCCTCTAGGGGCGGAAGTTCATATTCTGAGATTGAGAATTAAGATCTGAAAGCCTAAAATACAAGAAAATGAATTTATATGGTCAACAGCCAATGTCTTTTGAAAGCATGGAGGATAAATAGAAGATAAATTATTCCATTGAGTGTAACAGTGCTCGGTCCCCAGTGCACTCAGTACAATTGAACTGTTGAATAACAAACAAACCAAGGCTACTGGTATACAAGTAATATTTATCAAATACTATTTTTATTTTTTTTTATTTTGTTTCTTTTTTTTCTTTTTCTTTTTATTTTTTTTTTTTTTGCATTACACATTTCTCAAATACTATCACAATCTTAAGTATTTGGAATCAATTGCATGCATCTCACAGATCCAGATAACTTAAGCTTGAGATAAATGTACGACTTTCATGCATCAGATAATCCAAACTGTGCATCAGTTTGTGCTCTTAAGGCCATAACTCAAATAGGGGAAGCATTCCAAGAATCAATGTAATATGCAATCATTTTCTGAATGGCACGAATATAACCCACATAAAAATAAGAAAATTAAATAAAATTAAAAAAAAAAAAACAATCAAACCTGCATGGATTCAAATGTATAGCAACATGAGCAATCAGACAAAGAACCAATTTCTAATTTTTCGGAAGTACCCAGTTTTGAAATGGAAAATGAAGACCTTTTGGCTGAAGGTAAGCTGTCAAAATCAAATTATTCAAAAGAAAGTCCTTTGTAAAGAAACTGTATCATTGAACTACTCATTTACCTGATAATACTGACGGAAAACTGCCAAGTCAAAAAGAGCCTGCTTTGAAGAAAGAAATCTTAAGTTTTCTGTTGTTAACACATTGAAAGGAGAACTTTTCCCATAGTAACGATGCTCGAGAGAAATCAAAGCAGCACCAAATTTCTTTGCCAGGACCTGTAACATTCAACAAGAATGGGAAATTGCCTTTTATAACCATGAAGTTGTATTCTGCCCATTTATTATAGCAAAAAGAAAAATTATAAGAGATAACATATCTTCCCAAAAAAACCAGAAACATAACAGAAATCTAAGTCCTCAAGAAACAATCAAACAAACCCTAGCATATTTTCTTTATCCAATCCCCCTCAAAGTACTAGCATTAATCTTTGCTGTAACAACTATAATCAAGCAATTTTTGTATGGTGAAATCTCATGCAGATGGTTCCCAGTGCAACACAGCTTATCTTGTTCTTAGGAGGGGATTACACAGCAATGTTGTAGGACTATTAAAGAGATTTTTGCACCAGTTACCAAAACTACCACAGTCTAGAATATCATGGTTCTTGAAGTTGTTTCTCAATGGCTCCCAAATCTGCTTCTTGTAAAGAATAAATTATTGATGAAGGTCTTTATGACGAGATGTATATGCAGCAACTCAAGAGTGGTTCTTCAAGATCCCCCGCATGGGCCAAATTTTAGCTGCATGAATCTGCAAACTGCAATCTATGGACTTAAACATGCACTTCATGATCAGCTTCACAAATTCAGTTCCTTGTTTCTCAAGACCAGTTTCTTCCTAGTACATCAAATGTTTCTTAGCGCTTCACCACGTGGCCAAGCACTTATTCCACTTTATGTAGGTGAACAAAAAGATTACCTGAGATGAACATGACATGATTTCTGCCAATAAGTTTGTGTTGCACACAAGTTCAAGATGAAAGCTCAAGACCACTTAACCTTTTGTTCATTGATGGGAGTTGCCCATTTCCCAAGTGGCATTCTTTTATCTCAACTGAGAGTACACACAAGACCTGGTTGGACATTCTCATCTGACCAATCAGAAGACTGGAATACCAATTTAACCCTCATAAAGTTGAAATACAAATAAGTTACAATCAAAATAGGTATGAGTTACCTGAAAGGTACACTTTTGCATAAAGGCATATAGTTCATAACTTCATAAATTTTAATTTCTAGTATAGCCTTCATGTCCCTCAGTAAGTATTTAATGGCAATTTAAATGCATCTTTATAAATAATAAGTCAGAATAATGCACCATTCTAACTAATTCCATCATCCAAACAAGTTTCCAAATGCTGCTTTATACATTGCCAGTCAACGACCCCCTTATGTAGTGGGTAAACCTATTGATTCCCATACAGTTTCAAGATAAATTTGGCCTATTTTTCCCATTTCTGGAGTTTTGACTTTCGTGAGTTTGGAACTCATATACATGTACAAATTAAAGACTGGATCGGGTTTTCCATCAGAAGTTGAAAAGCTTATCATTAAGGAAAGAAAAAGGAAAAGAAAGCCAAGAGACCAATCATTATTGATATAGAATTTAGTGCATACCGCGGAATAGTCATTCACTATGCCATTACATGTAGACTCGCCACAAATCATCAAAAAGATCGGCCCATCAGGAACCCGAAAATAATCAAGATATTCATAGTATCGCTGCTCAAAGACTCTGTGATCCTGGCAAAAAGTAATCCAACATCACCACCATCGAGAAATATAAAGTTCATGATACTTTCACCCAAGAAAAAAGAAGTGAATGATACAAAATTACAAACAGATTATAACATGGATGCATTACATAATGCACGATAACAGTCTGAGATTAGGTAATAGCTGCTACATAACAGTGACCAAGTTGTAACAACTGCCATGTACATGCACACTAAGATTTTCCAACTGAAACTTGAATATCTCACATGAAGAACATAATGAATTAGTACAATAAGAAAAAAACCAAAAAAGGACAGAATGAATAAATACCAGCTAGAGAAATCCTTAACAAGGCCTCGAATGCCACGTTCATAGCTCTGATCAGTTGAAGGAGTAGAGAAACTAAATGAAAAGAGAGGCTATGTGGAACTCAAGGTATTAAATTTAAAAAATTTCTTTTATTTTATTCAATATACCTGAATTTCACTTATATGGGCCACTAATATTGTTGTAAATCAAAATTAATACCCTAGATACAAGCTAGGATCTTTACTTTCACTACCAAAACAAACAGAAATTATCCACGAGCTTTAAACAAACTTCCACTATAATTTTAGTACAATATATATTCCTGAAAATTCACAGAAAAATAAGATATATTACTGAAAATCAATTAAATCAACTGGGAAGACTTACTGGAAGATGCATGGAGTTACCATCAATGGTCTTGGTACACCCCACACCCAATTCTCTGACCAATGACACTTATAGTTCTTTCGGTGTCATTGAAAATTTTGAGATGGGAAGCTTTTCAGGCAATACCATTCAATCTAGGGTTTTAGAGAGCTCAAAATTCTACTATGGTTTGTAGAAACACTGTAGGAATAAACTAGGGCAAGGCTTGCGGGTTTATTTATCTTTTGGCTGGTTGTACCTCTCTTCTTCTTCAAACAATCAGCAAACCTTAGCTCTAGGGTTTCATATGGTACCACCTCCTCTCTTTTACTTTTGGGTGACATGATACACATAAAGAGGAGAGAGACAAAGAGAGGGAAGTCACGTATTTTTTACTTTGAGAGAGAGAGTGTGTGTGTGTGGAGGAAAGAGGGATAGAGACCACTTTAATTGTCATGAGAGAGAGAGAGAGAGAGAAAATAGGTGTGTGAGAGAGAGAGAAAGAGATCTTATAGGGCATAAGAGGGAGAAATCTTGTTGTAACGAGAGAGGGGGCTCAAATCTTGTTTTAATAAAAACAAGATCTATGCCCTACATTGAATAGGATTCTAATTTAGGTGTGCTTTTAATTTCCAGCTTGACCTTTAGGATAACTAGAAAATCTATGAGAGAGATTTAATCAAAGTCATTCATCCCACAAATCACCATCATGATTTTGGTCGGAAAATAAGAACCTTATTCCCTAAAATTTTGACCCATATCCAACTCTTATTTAAATTTGAAATGCATTTTTTAATGAATATTACAGGAGAAATAATATTTTAAATTTCTAAAAAAATATGTAAAAATCATAAAAACATTTCTAATACCAAAATAAAATATATTAAGGACACTCCCCTTGCCCCAAGAACCATGAACCACTATTATTTTCTAATCCAACCTAACAAAGACCCATGACCCATAGTCTCAAAGCAGGGGCTCATGATTAGCTTGTCAAAGTTGGATAATAAGCAGTAGAACCACGATTTTAGAGCAACTCTAGCACTTGTCACCATAGTGTAAAGGGGGCTCTCTATATGCACATGTACACGTGTCCCTTTAGATGACTCTTATGTGTACATGTCATGCAAAAGTTTGTTGAGGCTTTGGCCTTTGGTCTCACGGGCCTATAACCATACACAGGAGACCACACAGTTCTCCTGACCTACAAACATCATCCTCGGCATCTATCCGATCTCAATAAGGGATGACCCACTGTAAACCCTTCTCAGTAGTGTCACATGCCCAGAGTAAGGGTTTTGGGAATGACCAAAGCCATAAACCGCCCAACCCTTGGTCAATCAACACACACATTCCTAGTGAAGTGCATAGTCTACTAGAAAATATCATATTTACAAGCTCTTTATGCCTTTAAAGGCCACAAAACCCAATGTCTCCCACTTGGCCTTTGAAGGCCATACAATCACTCCTCCCTCTCAATTTCTCTAATGCCCATCCCATGTACATCTTTGGCAAAAACATTTGCAACCAATCCTTTTTTCAAGGGATCGGCTAACATAGCCTCTGTCGAGAGATAAGCAATATAAATCTCTCCTGCTTGGATCTCGGTGCAAATGTGGTAGAAGCACGGCTTTATATTCCTCGATTTCTTGTGAAACGTTGTCGCAAAAGATTCTAACATACAGGCACTTCACTGGATCAAATCTGAGTTGATTCAGGAACTTCTTCCACCAGACTGTTTCTTTAGCCGTGAGACAACAAGACACATACTTTGACTCGATAATCAAGAGTGCAACAACATCCTGTTTCTTTGAGCACCAAGAAACAGCTCCACCTGGAAGAATGAAGATATAATTTGTACTTTATCTCATGTGGACCGCCTTAATAGCCCGCATCTGAATGTATTTGTATATTCGAGCCTCCTCCATAAGTGAAAGCGTAATTAACGGTTCCCTTCAAATATTGCAAAACTCTTTTGATGGCCTTCCAGTGCTCCAAGCATGGATTACTCTAGAACCTGCTAATCAAACTCATGGCAAAGATAAATCCGGTCTTGTTCCTTACATGGCATACATTAGTGACCCAACTGCACTTCTGAATGGAATTCTATTCATGGCTTCATTTTTTTCTAGAGTAGTGGGACACATGGCTAGGCTAAGCTTGGTCTTCTTATCAATGGGGGTTAATATGGGTTGGCAATTTTTCATTTCAAATATTTCAAGAATTTTTTTACAATATGTCTCTTGGGATAATTGAATAGTTATATCTTTTCTGTTTAGGGTAATTTTGATTCCCAAAACATATGATGCATCTCCAAGATCCTTCATATCAAAATGGTGTGAAAGGAAATCATGTCTCAAATATGAGACTCATCGAACTACTGGCAATTAACATGTCATCCACATATAAAGTGATGAAAACAACATCACTCCCACCGACTTTGACCTATATACAATAATCCTCCTGGTTAGGCACAAAACCAGCTGATGACAAGGTCTTCTGAACCACTGCCTCGATGCATGTTTAAGGCCATAAAGGGACTTATTAAGGTTACACACTAGGTTTTCCTTTCCCGATTTTATGAAGCCCTCTGGTTGTTTCATATAAATTTCTTCTTTTAACTCCTCATTTAGAAATTCAATCTTAACATAGTGGAGTTCAATGTCAAAATGGGTTGCTAGGGCTATTAGGATCTTAATGGAAGGGATTTTGCTAGGAGAGAAGGTCTCATCATAATCTATTCCTTCTTCCTGGGTAAAACCTTTAGCAACTAATCTGACTTTGTATTTCTCCAATTTCCCTTATGAGTTTAATTTCTTCTTATAAATTAACTTGAACTTATGGGCTTTCTATCAACAGGTAGTTTCACTAGTTTCCAAACATTATTTTGTTTGATCGAGTTAAGTTCATTGATCATGGCTTCTTCCCATTGTGCCTTTTCATGACAGGTTATGGCTTCTTGGTATGAACAGGGTTCATGTAGGGATTCTTCTTCAATTCTCCCATAATATTCTCCTAAGTAGCTGAAGAACTTAGGTTTTATCCTAATTTGGCTACTTCTCCTAGGACGAGATGGTTGGGGATTCAAGGCCTGACTTGTGTCGCTTTTATCTCATAAAACTCGGCTTGTTTCAGAGTGGCACGACCCTCAAGGAAGTCTTCCTCAAGGAAGTCTTCCTCAAGGAAATGAGAATTCATGTCAGGATCATAAAAAGGGTATCGATCGTATCCTATGAAGATGGACTTAACAGTTCTAAAATCTAATTTTATCCTATTTTGATGGGGTATTAGGACCTGGGCAAAGTATCCACACACTCTAAGGTGATCAAGGGACAGAGCACGACGAGTGAAAATCTCATGAGGAGTTAGTGGGACAGCTTTTGTGGGAGTCCAATTAAGGATATAGTTGGCTGTCAAAATAGCCTCTCCCCAAAAATCAAGGGAGAGTTTAGCATGTCCTATTATACTCTTCACCACTTCCATCAAGATCTTAGTCCGTCTCTCAGCTACCCATTCTGTTGAGGAGTATACGGCATAGTATACTGATGTATAATACCATAATAAATAATTCTTTCAATAGTCGTGAGGAATATTCTCCACCCCTATCAGATCTAAGGACTTTAATTTTCTTATTTGTTTGGGTTTCTACCTCGGCTTTATACTCTTTGAACTGGTCTACAGCTTCAAACTTATCACTTAACAGATAGACATGGCCAAAAGTGGCATCTATAAAGGTGATAAAGTAACTTTTGCAGCCCTTAGGGGCCACATTCATAGGTCCACAAATATCACTATGGACAACCTCTAATATGCCAGTAGCTCTCTGAGCTTTCGCAAATGGTTTCTCAACCAGCTTTTCTTGAACACATGATTCACAGACTCTGGCTAAGTCTCCATTTAGATTATGTAGTAATCCCTCGCTCTTTAATCTCTCCATCCTTTTAGGATTTATGTGCCTTAGTCTCATGTATCATATGTATGCATCATCATTGTTATCATTATATCACAAGACATAAGAAATGGAATTCTTTATTGGAACTGAAGAGAAACCATCTACAAGATGTTCATTCATGACTAGTTCATTCCCATATTTCACTTCCACCTTATTACCACTAAAACAGGTAGAGTAGCTTGCCTTAGCCAATTTAGCGACTGAAACCAAACTCTTCCTCATCTTAGGAGCACAAAGAGTTTGCTTTAAGACCATGCTCTTTCCACTCTCAAGTTGAAGGATGAAGTCTCCAATACCTAGAATTTCAGTCTTTTGATTCCCACCCATATAGATGTACTGATCCCCAAGGGCAATAGGGTTAAAATTCCATACCCATCCATGGGCAGTGGATGCATAGTCAAAACACCATGACCCCACTTTAGGGTCCTAGCATGATCTCAAGGACCACTCAAGCATGCTCCCTATCACCCTTGAGATTCGTATTCTTGGGTGCTCTACAATACTTCGCAATGTGCCCAAATTTCTTGCAATTATAGCATTGGGTATTCTTAAAATCCTTCCTCTTCTTAGGCCCATTATTCACCTTTTGATTCTCATTGGTTTGTTCTTATTCTTGCCTTTGCCCTTCTTCTTCCTGGATGAACCAGAGTTGAAATTAAGGCTTACCAGATTTACGGAGTCATTCAAGCCTGAAGTATTGCGACACAATCTCCTTTCTTCTTCGTCTTTAAGTTTGGTGATGATCTCGTCCAACTTCGGCATATGCTCTCTCTTGCAGTAGGGCATGAAATGAAGCTTTCCCATGAGCTCGGCATAGAATTCAACAACTAGCAAATTTGCATGTTTTCATCCGACTTAACCTGTGCAGCCTCAAGTTCATGAACTAAAGCACTTAATTGTTGTATATTCTCGTGAACTTGCCTCCTTCCTTCATCTTCACATCTAAATATTGTTTCATAGCCATTGTTTTCCTAGTGAGAGAAGGTGAGGCATAATCGGTCTCAAATCGTTCACAAATCTCCTTCACAATCTTCAAGTGCTCATACTCGAGAATATGGGCGTCATCCATGGCCATAAGTGCTCAAAAATTCTATTAGGGTTTGTAGAAACCCAGTGAGAAAAAACTACGGCAAGGCTTGAGTGTTTATTTCTCTCTTGCCTCACTGTACCCCTCTTCTTCAAAAAAAATCAGCGAACCTTCGCTCTAGAGTTTCATATGGTACCACCTCCTTTCTCTTATTTTTGGGTGGCATGACGCATAAAGAGGAGAGAGGGTGGCATGACTCTCTACAAGACAAAGAGAGGGGAGTCATGCATTTTTACTTTGAGAGAGAGAAAATAGGTGTGTGGAGGAAAGAGGGAGAGAGACCCCTTTTAATTGGCATGAGTTATAAAAATAGAAAATAGGTGTGTGTGTGTGTGTTTGTGCGAGAGGAGAGAGAGAGAGAGAGAAAACAGGTGCGGGGAGAGAGGGCGAGAGAGAGAGAGAGATCATTGGGCATGAGAGAGGGAGAAATCTCCTTGTAATATGAAAGTGGGCTCAAATCTTGTTTAAATAGAAACAAGATCTATGTCCTACTTTGAATAGGATTTTAATATATGTATATCTTATCTAATTTCCAGGTTGACCTTTAAGATAATGACGAAATCTATGGGGTGAGAGAATTATTTTTACCACGAATAATGTTTGAGCCAACAACAAAGAAGAACAAGATTGAAGAAGGTGGTTTTGATGCTGAATTCACCTTAGCACACTTCAAAACTGACAAGTTTTCTCCAACCAGAGAAAAATGATGCAAAACAAAATTATTCTACTTTTTCATGTTTGTTTAATTTCAAAAGATATATATTCTAATTTTAGTTTTGGGGTCTATTTCTATTCTAAGGTTTCTTTATATTTTTTTTACTATTTACAGGCTACTATTCATAAGAACTATTTAAAGGTATTGTTCATAGGTACTATTCACAAGGGTACTTTTGGAATTTTAGATATTATTTAGGGGTATTTGAGAGTCTTAAATATTTACTTGGATCTCAAGTTAATTTTAAGGTTTCATAGCCTAAAGTGGTTGGATGTCACATTTTGGGTGGCTTATGTTATTGGAATATTTTTATTTATGAAAGAAGAAAGCTCTTCTTACTTAGCTTGATATATAGTCATCATCTTCTCTATAATTGCTGATTTCTACTTGTTTGAGGTTCAGGAAAAAGGTGGATTCAATATCCCACCTTTCCTTCCTGCATCACTCTCTCTACACCGCACAGTTTTAAACCTCAAAATAGGACCACCAAAGCATGATCAGATGATACAGGACTAGTTCATCAAGCCCCCACATTTCAAATCTAAAGGGTTTGGATCCCCTATGGGCTGGCTCTAAGTATAGAATAATTGAGACATGATCGAGGTCAGTATGGGGAATCATTTGGATGGTCTCCATGAAATACATTCTTCAGCTCAAGGGAGATTGAGAACATATCTAGTTTCCATATAGTAGACAACCAAGACTACCAACATAGTTGGATCAAGTGCAAGAGGAGCCACAAAAAGGGAGATTAGTCAAATTAGTCCTAAACAATGAAAATAAAATCTCACAAAGGGGCCAAGGACCATAATATGATCATGCCTATTCCTTTTGAAGGACCATGCGCACCCTGTAACCAGGGTGAGGGGAAGAGGAAGCAACTCCATCACATTTAGCTTCTCTAAGGTTTGGTCTGTTTGCATCATAAGCCGTAGTGAACTTCAAATTGTCAAGGACTCTAGCAAGAGCCACCAAGACTAAGTAGCAACTTGCGTGGGCCGACAAGAGAACGAAAAATGAGGCATTCCATATGACCCAAATCCCTCAAGAGGTCCCTTAGGCAAGCAGTGCATCATTGGCAGGGTTTTCAAGCCCCGACTTGGTAGAATAAAGGAAGAGTGGAGTGACTCAACTTGCTATCTATCACTACTAAGATATCATGGTTGAATTTATGGGAGAAATAAAGGATAGTCTTTTCCTAATTGAGCCACCCATACCCCTGATACTCCACACTCAAGCTCTCACTTGGGAGAAGGTGGGAGGAGGCCAAATGCCTAAGGGAACATCTGGGAGGCAATATTTCTGGGGCGGAAGAACAAGGGAACACGGAGGCAAAGGTAGAAGTTGTGGCCTTCCTATAATTTAAGTCGCAAAAGAGGCATTTCAACTCTTAGCAAGCTTTACCTTTTGATTCACCTTCTCCAAAAGCACACGTTCCTAAATACGTCACTGATGTCATTGGCTTGCCCATCATATTCGAACCCCATCACTCAGAGCATACGATCAACATTGCCTTCAGCTCTGTCCATTAGTACATTTTCATCCAAATCCACACAAAGAAAGACTCGATCTTGAGTTTGGGTGATCCAGTCCTTCCTAGGTGGCTTCAGTGACCTCTTAGGGGCACGATCACAAGTGGGGAGACTTAATGGTTGATTAGGACTTGAAGAGGCTGGGTTTTGGCCAAATCATCTTTGATGTTTATTGGACAAAGGGTCGGGGTTGGGCAATTCGGGAAAGGGGATATGTCAAGGGTGAATATAGGTCTTAGAGGAAGCCTTTCTGAACCCATGGCACAACATCTCCTAGCTTCTATCTAGGTGGTGGTGAGGTCAGGTACGTGGATGCATCGAGGGGATTGGGGTGGAATAGTGGTGATTTAAAACTAAGTTGGTAAAGAAGAGTGGAGTCTGGTGCCACATAATCTATACTTATGGGTAACCTGGATAAATCAAAGACCCCTTTTAATCAGAAAGCAAGAGGTTTGAGAAGAACAACAGGTGAAAGAACATCGTTAACTAATGCCTGAGCCAGCAAGCTAGAACCAGAGAAGTGGGGGAAAAAGAACTTGGGACTGAAACAAAGATGGGTTAGGATTTGAGGGGCAGGGAGAAGAGGGGAAGGAAGAGACTTTAACTACTTCGTCCAACTAATTTTAAAACCTTTGGATTTTAAAATCTTTTGCAACTAGATAACCATAGCAAATTTTACTCACTTCTGAACCTAAAAAGACACCGCAGCACGAACCATGAGCTGAAAAGGGAGTAGGTGAGGTCCTTAGTCAAAACAATTACATTGAAGGGAAAGAACCTGACAAATTACTGATATAAAAACACCTGCAAAATCTACATTTAAGCATGCACCTCTAATATTTGAACAGGAATTCATCACCGTGAAACCACTGAAGCATTGTCATATATTCTGAAATTCTCCTTAGTCTCCCTTAAAACCCATATCTATAAATGCATTTAAAAAAGCTAATGGAAATTGAATTCAGTTCCATTATTAGAATAGACTGACAGAGAGAAACGGAAAAAGCGCTCAACATAAACAATTACAATAAAATGCTAGAATCAGATGACAATTCTCAAAACAAAAACAACTGCAGATTCCTCATTCCACCACGAATAACTGAACTGGTACACATGAGCTTCATCACTTTTAAACCCAAACCATATGCACCTAGCGTTTTCTCACCAGTCCCTTCTAAATTTTCAAACCCATTCTACAATAACCCCAAATTCAGCAAAATGAGATTGGGCTCGAGAGAGATAGAGAGAGAGAAAAAAAAAGAGCGAGAGCTAACAGTTGGAGAGAAGTGATCAATGGTTTGGTTGAACCAGTGCTCTTCATCGGTCAAGTAGTATCCCTTTGCCTTGTTTAACTGTGATAGAACGCGGGACTCAGAAGCGATAGAGCCATGGAAGGTCACAAAGAGAGAGAGGAGAAGGGACAGAACGCATGCTACAGAGAAACCGGCCATTTTTTTTCTCTCCGCTTGTCGCTGAATCTACGGTACACCATATAATAGACGCTTTGTTTCCCCTCTGTAAAAGTCAATTGGTTTTTCTCATAACTCACAAGTTACTATAAGGTGCACATATAAGTTCAGATTGAACTAGCATCATAAAAGGGCAAAAATAAATATTGCTTTTATTTTAAACTTTTTAGTTAAAAATGTTAATAATCTGAATTTTAGATTTGAGGTTTATTTTTATAAGTAGAATTAAATGAAATAATAAAAAATATATTATGGCAAAATTATTAAACAAAATAAACTTAGTGGTACTTTAGTTATTTTTTACTTACAATTATTGTTAATTATTTTTATTTAGTTTTTTATATAAAAATAAACATGTATCTAAATATTCAGATAAATATTTTATTTAGATAAAAATATAAAATATATAATTATTTTTTTACCTATAGCCTCGTGAAATCTCAACCATTTAAAGGGTGCATATGCACCCTTCCTTGTAGACAGGATACATTTCATTTCCAAATTTAGACAAGTAGATGAGAAAAAAGCTATATGAAGTTTCAACCCTATGCACTTCAAATATTTCATTCAAAAAGGTTGTTTTGATGTTGAAAAGCCTATCATTTGAACTAGAGATAACTAGGTATGAAAACAATTAAGTCTTAAAAATAGTACATCTTATAGCGTATCATCTAAATTGTCTATTTTCAAAATTCTAAGTGTTTTTAAATCGGCTCGATCCACACTATTTTAGGAACTTTAAATTTCATAATTGGAGATAAAAATAGATTCTCAGATCATCGTAAAGGTTTCCGACACTAAATGCATCTTTTAGCAAAACTTAGAGGTGCACCTTATTTTGATTATCTACTTAGAAAGCTAAAAAATAAAATCATCATCGCTCTGCATGTATCTAGCAACATCTCAGGATTAAATAGCAAATGTTCAATTACTGGATTGTTTACTCTTCGAAAAATTTTGTAAACTCCCTTCGCTTATTTTTCTATAAATAGCCTCTTCTAATACTTTTTTATTTATATCTACTGTTTTATTTTGTATTAAAACCCCAAAGTAAAAATTTTAGGTTATTTTGGATGAAAATACCCCTCTCAATCAAATACAAAAAGTTTTCACACTAGTTCGACCCTTGAAGGGCCTAACCCTTGGATCCATGCCAAAGGTTGAACCCGCCTTAAAATTTTTGGCACTGGATGAAGAGGGGTGTTTCTGTCCAAAAAGTTTTAAAATATTCACCAAT
>NW_006499949.1:425330-460330 GCF_000471905.2 Amborella trichopoda | reverse complement strand
GTGTAGCTGTAACCTTGAGGAGAATGGAGAACTACGAGGATTATGCAATTCGCATGATAGGACAGCGCCACCTAGTCGTAGTCATTCCATTATCCACTTGACATGGCTGAGAAACACGTTTAAGCGGCTACCACATAACTATAACCACACCACTATTCAACGATACACCTGTGCCTACCTCTTATATTTAGTCAGGTGCACAATATTTGCGGATTCCATAGATAGTACGGTTTCTACAATATATTTACAACTTTTTGAGGATATGGATGTAACTGGTCAGTATGCATGGGGTGCGGTTGTGTTAGCTTTTTTGTATTAAGCGTTGTCAAAGGATGTTTGTCCTAATCATCAACATCTAAGTAGATCAACTACTCTTTTACTGGTAATCGTAGTCTATTAATGTTTTGATACTTTTTATAAAGTTCGATAGATATTTGTTGTTGTGATTCTTATTTTTTTATACATGCATTTTAGTGTTTGGTGTATGAGCATTTCAAATTGTTGCGCCCAATTCCCAAAGAGATAAAGGCAGGGCAACCTAAATCGCTCAGGTGAGCCCCTCCTAGAGAATTGGATAACACTCACAATTTCGGTCTCATGGGGCGACAGGAGATTGATAACACGCAGATAAATGATGTTAGTGTAGTATAGTTATAATTTATTTTATTTATTTATAATTTAATTAATTTTAGGTACAAGTTATATTATCTTGAAATTTGTCTTCATTTTGTCATAGGTCATCTGGACCCCACACGATGATTTTCCTGACATAGGAGAGGAAACTGCAGAGGATAAGATTATAGGCTTCGTGTCCGTCAGATTGCTTTGTGTCGCACATACCTCATATGTGGACACATCTGTGAGGGGTATTTGCCAGATCGTGTGCTCCGACAATTTGGACTTCACCAAAGGATACCGGCAGATCCCTTGCAGTGGGAGATGAGGGAGAAAAGGGGAAAGAGGACTGATAACTGGGGAGATGAGCTTAGAGCTAAAATAAATATGTGGACGAACCGCTTAGATTATATTTGTCAAGAAGATGAAGATATATTCGATGGGAAGCTGACACGAGAATACATCGAGTGGTACAAGCTAAGGACTAAGCCTCTTATCCATATTCCATTTACAAAACGTCGCTTCAAATTTACACCTCGAGGTTATATTGATGAAGATAGAATGATAATAATTTATTTTCATATTTCATATGACTTGATGCAATTTAGAAGTCTCATTAATCTAATTTCTATTTTATATGACTTGATGTAGCCTAGGGACATCAACCATGTAACCGAATTTGTACGTGAAGGTTACAATTCAAAAAATTGGGACCTAATTGGCGAAGCATTAGATGTGCTTAAAATGTATGACTCAGAAGTTGCAAGGGAAGAAGTATATGAAGAATTGGAGTTGAATGATGAGATGGATGACAACGTGTCAATATGGCATCCTTTTCAACCATATGAGGGGCCAAGTAATACACAACCCATCTCCACACCGATTCAACCAGATGAGCCCAAATGGCAGTTATGTCCTCGTGTTGCAAGATGGGAGGAGAGCAGCTCACAACAGTAGAGCAGCTCAAATACAGAGTTGCAATATTGTTTTATGAAAATTTTTATATATAAATATTTTTTGGTGCATAGTTGGATGCATGATTGAAAAGTTGTCTTTGTATGTGAATTGCATAGGTGCTATGTATATGATTCAAGTGCTCAATTGCTTTGTATGTAAATTGTAGATGTGCTTTGTATATGATTCAAGTGAAAGTGATTGATATGATTCAAGTGAAAGTAAAAAGTGATTTCATATGATTCAAGTGAATGTGGATTGATATGATTCAAGTGAAAGTGATTTGAAGAATAAGTCTTTAAGAGCATGCATGAAAAGGTTTAGGAGCATGATTGAAAAGGTTTAAGAGCATAACTGAATAAGAGGCATTACAGTCTTATTATGACCGTAATGCATTTGAAGGTCATTACGGTACTAACAATAACGTAATGCGCATTACAATATTGTTAGTACAGTAATGTCCTTCAAGTACATTACGGTCATACAACGACCGTAATGGTATTACGGTCATACAAAGAACGTAATGGTCAAAAAGTCCACTAGAATTCTAGTGGATTTTTTTTACCATCATGGTCTTTGTATGACCGTAATGTACTTGAAGGGCATTACGGTATTAACACTACCATAATGTGAATTACGATATTGTTAGTACCGTAATGCTGCTGAATTCCATTACGGTCATACAAAGACCATAATAGTCAAAAGTTCACTAGAATTCCACTGAACTTTTAACCATTACGATCTTTGTATGACCATAATGTTCTTGAAGGGCATTACGGTACTAACAATACCGTAATGCACATTACAGTACTAACAATATCGTAATGCACATTACGGTACTAACAATACCGTAATGCACATTGCGGTATTGTTAGTACCGTAATGCTACTGAATTCCATTACGATCTTTGTGTGACTGTAATGTCCTTGAAGCGCATTACGATACTAACAATACCATAATGCACATTACGGTATTGTTACTATTGTAATGCTACTGAATTCCATTACGGTCATACAAAGACCGTAATGGTCAAAGTTCCACTGGAATTCCAGTGGACTTTTGACCATTACGGTCTTTGTAAGACCGTAATGGACTTCAACAGCATTACGGTACTAAAAAAGTCTATAAAATTATCGTAAATTGATTAAATTAAACACATACTTTTAAAAAATTGAACAAGCACTTATCAAAATCAACAACTTTAGATATTTCATTAATTAAACCAAAAATTCATATCAGTTGGCACTGACCTCTTTACAGATTAAAAAAATAAATGATATATCAAAAAAAGATATACTGGCACTAATGGCCTCTTTACATCATTTTAAATACTTGATTTACATGTCTTTCGGTTATGGCCCACAACCCCACATCAACTACGCTCAAGAGGCCTAATCTCTTTAAACTCTGTTTACCTGTGACATTTCTTTGGCCGACCCGCAGTTCGCTTTGCAGCTGATGGCATTACTGTTGTATATACAATATCTGGCAACTGTAGTACATCAGACACTGGGTTGAAGAGAAGGGAATATGCTTTATGGTACATTTGAACTGTGAAATAAACGTCGTAAACGTTTGTAATATCTTCATGCCTATGATCTATAGTGGTGATTGCATGATTTCACGATAACCCACTAACTTGTCACACTCGACAACTGCATGTATGAGTCACAAGATTAACAATATATTTCTCATCCGCATTTATCTCATACATACCATCATATGCCCATGTGACTGTATGAAGGAATCTGGACTTATCCCTCCTCAAGTCTATTACCTATTGGGTCTTCGGTGTAAGCATGCCACTCTATTTTAAAGACACAGACATCTTCTTTGAAATTTCTCTCGTGAGCTTAACCCTTAAGCATTCAAGGAGTTTAATAAGGGGCTTCTCCCGAGCCTGTAATATCCACCGGTTAAATGATTTAGAGATGTTCGATGTCATATGATTGTATCTACACCCCTTAAAATGTACTTTTACCTAATATTTCAAATGCTATAACATGATCCAGTCATAGGCCTCATCATTTGCACTCTTAATCTTTGTCATGTACTCATTGAAGTCTGATAAATAAAATGTACGTGCAGCTTTCCAATAAAACTTTGTGAGCGTCAAATTTCTATAGGGCTTTTTGAAGTTATCGGCAAGGTGTTTCATACAATAGCCTTGTTCACTGTTTGGAAATACTGTTTCAATTGCGGCTTGTAACCCTTTCTGACAATACTAGACAATAGTCAATGCTGGCAAATCAGGCTTCTCACTAAACTGCTCATTCATAAGCTCTAAAAACCAAGTCCAACTTAGTGTATTTTCACTCTCAACCACTGCGTATGCTGTAGGATAAATATTTTCATTCGTATCTACCCCCAACTGCAGCCAATAATATCCCTTTGTATCTTCATTTCAGAAATGTCTCATCTAGTCTTGTTAGTGGCCTACAACCAAATATAAATCTATACAAACATGGACGATTGCCTATAAACACACGTTCAAACCTATCATGATCATATGTTTTAATAATCGTTAAGCTTCCAGGGTTAGTGACTCGGATCTTATGTCGCTATTTAGCGAGATCCTCGTATAACTTCACATGAGAACCCCCATTTATATGTTGTGTAACCTCTTTGCCCCACCATACTTGTTAGTAAGATAACATGACACCATGATCACGTTATATATCATTAACCACATCTCCAAGTGTAACATTGGGCATATCATTCGACTGGTCTTTGATCTTGCTTGGCACCCAATGGCTTCGAGCAAGTGGCTGATGAATCCTACCTATTCCGCCAGCACATAAGTGCACGTTTACAAACTTCTTCATCCTAAAGAAGTTTGTTGTATTAACCCTCCAACATCGCACTTGCCATGAACACCCATTTGTAGTACACCTTGCCCATACACGTCTCCCCTAGCTTTTTATAAACTTCATATTGAAGATTTGTGATATGGCATAATCAATAAGATGATTACAATATGACTGTACATCATTAAAATACTGACCATCTTGAAGTACAACTTCGGAACGGTTAATCCTCAGGGAGCTTTCTATCGGATCGATGTCATCCATATGCTGCTCGATTTCTGATTTATGCTCATCTTGTATGCCTATGATAGCAGCATATTCACTGTGACCTACTTGTTCTGATCGGGATGTGCTGTAGAAAAAAAAATTCAAGACAAGTTAAAATTATCTTAACCCATAACAAAAAATTGACAAATAAGAAAATTAATGATTTCCATTGCAAACTTCTTATATGACCAATCTTGATATATCATTATCGGACATTGTTGGTGGTTGATATTCAGTGTAGTCAGACGAACCAATATTAAGCATTGCTGGTGGTCGATATTCAGTGCAGTCAAACTCAATAGGTCTGTTTAATGCGTACATAGCGATGGGAGAAGATCCTTCCATCATATTGGCAATGTCGTCATCATCATCAATACATATCATATTACTTGGTAACCCTAGGTCAATGTACCTAATAGTCATGGTACTTAGGGTATAGTTTGATACTTTTGATAAGTGATCATTGACTTGTTCAAATGATGGGGTCCCCTTAAAAAATATAATCTTTACGTCCCCACCGTCATAAAACATACTTCCATCATTAGGTTTCCTATTAAAAAAACCACCAAAGTGTAAAACGATTTTTACTTTGTTCTCACCCATTATTGTTGCGTACAAGCTGAATCATTGCATAGAAATTTCAGATAGAAACGTAAATAAAATACTTATAAGTAGTTCAAAATACTTATAAATAGTGAGGAGGTTGCATGAGGGACATTAGGTCGCAATACAATTGTCATAATATAAATAAAATTTACAATGGCCTACCAAACTACATCAAGTATTATAGGAAAACATTATTTTGATGGCCAACCATTAAATAAATTTAAACTTATTTATGCAACAATATAAATAAATCTAAAACTTATTTATGCAACATAATATAATTTTTAGATGCTAAAAAAAAACATAATATTTTGATGACGTACCAAAACTCAGTTGGTGTGTAAATTTGATGCTCTCAGAGACCTCCTTCAAAGAATGATAAATAATAGATGATATGAAAGAAAATATATGAGAGAGATAAAAAAAAGGATGAAAGTGCTAAACAATTCGTCAAAATAGGGTTTTATGAAAAAATTAGTAAAAAAAAAGCAGGAAACAATTACGGTAACTTTATTACCGTATAAAACTTTGGAAGTATTACGGTACTACGAGTACCGTAATTCATTGTAAAAACAATACGGTAACCATATTACTGTAAAAATTTTATTTATTAATAATGTTTTCCCATTACCGTATAGAGGCCATTAAACATTATGGTATTAAAAATACCGTAATGAGTTTTACGATACAAAGACTATAATAAAGGGTAGTTTCGTCCAAAATTTCGTGAAAATGGGAAAAAATTGTATGGCTGAGGTTTTGGGAAGTTGGGTTAGTTTTTTTCCAATTTCCTTAAAATATAGGTATATTAACGATAATTTCTCTAATAATAATAATAATAATAATAATAGTAATAACAACACTAACAACAACAAGAACAACAACAGGAGGAAAAAGAAGAAGAAGAATAACAATAACAACAACAAAAAACATTTGTACCGTTAATTTCAATTGTCTTTAAATGGACGGCTTAAGATGGGATGTTTTATACCTTGGGAAAGCACATTGTATAAATGCGATCCAGCCCGCTTGAAACAATTTTCCCAAGCAAAATCCTCTTAAGCAACTCTTTGCCCACGAGAGCAAGTGTCCAAAACTAGTACTCTAGGTAGACCCTCGCGGACTCTCTCTAGTGATAATAGACTCCAAATATGAATGCGACTCCAACACGTACCATATCGGTATCCTAATCCTAATCAAATATAATTTAGGAATGCTAATATTAACCTGAAGATAAAGGAAAAGCCGCTAAATTTATGTATATTTTAGATATAGACTAGGCTCGATCAGGTAAGGTGTTGATAATTGCAACACAGTCTCAAGATCGAATCCTACTATTGATAACAAAAAGAAGATGATTCCGCAAATATTATTGCATGGAGAAAAGGTGAAGCCAATATACCTTGAAGGCTTACTTCAATCTTTCATAAGATATGCGACATTCTACATACTCTAAATGTTGAAATATGCCATTGCTACCTGGAGGTCAATGCGGAAGCTGATTCTTTAGCCAAGGGAGGTGTCAACCGAATCGGTGGTCATCTTTTCAATGAATTTTTTGTTTTTATCATCAGTAATTATTTTTTATTAATGGAAATTCTATGTTGATGTTGAAAAAAAAAATTTCAAAAATAAATGCATAGAAATGTTGTTGTTCAAATCCCACATAGTTGTAGAAAATTATCACTAATGCATTAGGTATGAAATTAATTTCCCACAAAACACCAAGAAAATGTATGACTACGCTTTCCTTGGGGTTTGCTAAAAGCCATTTTCCCAGTATTTTACAAACATAGGAAAGTGGCTTGTTTCTCAAAAATCTCTCTATCAGGAAAGTCCTTGAAATGAAAGAAATGAGTCCTTGAAACAAACGAGTCCTTGAAAAACTAATGCTTCTATTAATTAATCTCATAATCTGATTTGACTTCATATGTTCACTAAATGGGAAATAAAGTTCAATAGACAAATTTATGCACATTTTCATCCTAGTCCCTCATCCAAAAAATCTCCCCCCAAATTTCCAGTTTTATGTTCACATTCCTTCCTTTTTTTTCTTTTTTATTTTTATTTTTTATTGTTGACCTTGCTACCCGTATTTTTTACCTTAAAGGTTTGAAGTGTTTCTCATACATTTAACACCACCACCTTCTGGAAAAAGGGTTGAGGTTGTGGTGGTAGCACCCCACACCCTAGTCATCATGTCGTGGTTTTCATTCCCACCATTAACACCACCCTACTAATAACTTCAAAAAGCTAATTCTTAATCTTCTTTAAAAATACAGATAGGGGCTTGTCTTCCCCACTGAATTGCCCAAAAAAAAAAAACTTGGACCTTCAAGGTCTAAATTTGTTCCCAGATAAAACTTTGGGCATTGAAGGTTTGTTGTCAATCCTATACTTGAGATGCAATTTCTGGTTATTCCATAAAGCAGTTTTGAAACCTTGAAGGTCTGGAGTTTACCTTGAGTTTCAAAACAAATTTTGGGCCTTCAAAGTCTGAAGTTTGTACCTAGTTTTTTCTTTCTTTTCTTTTTTTGGCTTTTGGAGCTTTGAGATATCTTTTCGGAACAAATTTTGATCTTCATGGTTTCTAGAAGGTATTTAGACCTTGAAGGCCCTAGTTCAGTATGAAAAATACTTGCCTCATCATTGATATATAAATTACACTTTAGATCTTGAAAATTCAAAATGTAGACAATTTTATTCAAACTAAATATTTCAAAAAGAAAAAAGAAAAAAAAAAAAAGAAAGGAAGAAGAAGGAAGAAGTCAAAATAGAAATTTGAGTATTTTTAGATGATAGAAATTGGGCACTAAAAACTGCGGACATACATCACACGCTATTGTATGACCATCACCTTCGCTCTATTTCACGATTCAAAAAGCATTTATAGTGTAATAGAATGGGGCTGTTTTTCTTCCGTTTTACATATACAGGAAAATACATGCTTTATTTAAAGGGAAACGTTTATATAGAGCCGAGGCTTTAAACAATCAAATTAGAGCCTACGTCAAAAATTTCATTAGAAGATGTTGTTTTGATGCCCAAATATCCTCAAATTGATCATCTCGACATCAAGATGCATGACATAAGAAAAAAAATGGATTTCAAGTTTTAAAAATAGTGTATTTTGTAACGCATTTTTTTACTGTTAATTTTCTTGATTTTCATAGATCTGTCAATCGGCACTATTTTTGAAGCTTTAAACTTTATAAATAAAGATGCAAAATATATTTTAAGGCTATCACAACGATTTTCAATATTGAAATTACATTTTTCGACACTATTTGAAGTTGCTCTGGTTTAAAAAAGACGTACACTTGAGACTCTGCAGTTGCTAAGGTCCATTAGCTTACTCTCCTCCATTATAAGATCTTAGCAAAGCTTCTTGCAAATCTTTTAAAAATTGTGAAGTTGTTGGAAAATCACAGGCTACTTTCATAAATGGAAGGCAAATAATAGATGGTATTTTGGTGCAAAGGAGGTCAACTAGGAGATATGAGCAAAAAGGTATTAAACTCGACTTTATGAAGGCTTATGACATAGTCGAATGGGGCTAGAATGAAGTTATGAGATTAATGGGTTTTAAGGATAGATAAAGAATGTGGATTACAGATTCTCCTACTTTGGCCTATTTTTGCGTTTTGGTGAATGGAAAGGCTTGTGGATATTTCAAGGGTATAAGAGGATTAAGACAAGGATATCCTTGGTCTTTATCTCTATATACTATCTTAGGCAAATCCTTCAGTCAAATACTCAATGGAATGATGCAAAAGGGGCGTATCCAAGGCTTAACCACATTGCATCAGGATCGAATATCTGCCACTTACAGTATTATGAGGATACCTTAATCCTTACCCAAGCCACTCAAGACCATATCCAAAATCTTTGGCTTTTTCTAAAGTGTTAAGAGCTTATTTCTGGGCCAAGATAAGTGTGGGAAAAACGACGTTGATGGACATAAATTGTACTGAATTGGAACTTAGGAGTTGGGCTAAATGGTTAAACCAAGTGCTTAGGTGTGTCCCTTACTGATGGTAGGTTACTCCAATCTGCTAGGGACTCTATTATGCAAAGGTTTCAATACAAACTAGATGGATGGAAGAGCATGTACTTATCTTTGGGGTTGAATTACACTTATTAAAGCTATGCTTTCAAATATCCCCATTTATTACTTCTCTATACACAGAGCCCCAGTGAATGTGATCAAATGTTCGGAGGCTATAATACGAAACTTCTTGTATTGTGGATCTACCGAAGAGAGTAAGTTCAATTTGGTCAAATGGGACAAAGTATGCCTATCAAAGAGTTAAGGAGTTCGGGCATTCGAAAGTTGAGAATGATGAATGAGCCATTGTTAACTAAATATTGGTGGAGATTAAGCCAAGACTCCAGGCAAATTTGGCAAGAGGTGATCCTTGGAAAATATGTAGTAAATGGTGATGGCTTTATTGCTAAAGAACTCCTTTCTGTATCATCAGAATCGACCACTTGGAAAGGCACCAGTTCAATCAAGAACCTTTTCTTATCCAATACTACGATGCTAGTGGATTCAGGAACAAGAAGAAGATTCTGGTCTTCTAAATGGAAAGGTAGCACCCCCTTGAAAGAGCAATTCTTGGAGATTGATAGTAATCAACCAATAAGTCATGCTTCTTATTGGAGGTAGCATAGGGAGAAATAAATTAAACATTTTGAAATATTACACGCATCAACAAAAGAGCAGATGAAGTCATAGAGAGGCAATTTCTTAATCTTATACAAGGCTTTCATTCCTTCTTCTACTTTCCCAGAAAGAAAGATAGGGTAATTTGGGAATTAACCGCTAATGGCACTTTTACAGTTAAGTCATTGTATGCACTTATCAGTATGGACATTATATTAGCCGCATCAATTCAAGAGTAAAGGTATGGCTAATCAAGGCACGAATGAGGGTAAAAACCTTTCTTTGGGTGCTAGAACGAGATTGCACCCTTTCCGTAGAACAATTGCATAAAAGAGGATGCTGATGAACAATATCTACCTACTTTCTAAGCAGGGTGCAAAAAACAGACTCTCATATACTATTACATTGCCCTTAGTCGAGCATTATCTGGGAATGGTGTAAGAACCTGTCTAACTAGAATTAGATCATGCCTAAGAAAATACAATCACCCTCCATTACTAAAAAAACTGGTACCTACCTATGGAGGATTGTCATTTCAATAATGTGTTGAATTTGTAGAAAGAAAGAAAGAAGCACAAGAACTTTTGAAGGCAAAACAAATGATTATTTATAGATTATTAATAGTATGAGAACTTTTCTTTAGAACCTAAAATGATTGTTTCACACTAAGACGACCACAATTATCGAAACTGCTGCTTGGAAATATTTCCCATCAACGGGATGGCTGAAGCTCAATTGTAATGGTAGTTTGAAGAGTGAGGTACATGTTGAAGGATTTGGGGGGGAATTGAGAGATAGTTAGGAAAACATATTATGGACATACATGCAAGCACATGTGTGAGATTAATAAGGCTTAACAATGGGCACTCAAGGAAGGAGTATGTAAACTAAATTCAGAGCACATAATCTCGCGGTAGAAGGTGAGTCAGCTAATATCTTTCAACAATGCACAAAGCCTAATTCCATCATGTATCTCTGAGCAACAGTGATGGATTTTCATCTAGCTGGGAGGGAAGTCGTTTTCTCTCATGTCAATAGGGAGAAGAATAGTGCAACTAATGCGTTAGCAAAGCAGGCGACACATTAGGCTGCTTAACCTCCTTTTGGTACCCATACAGGCTTCCTTTTCTCAGCCTCACTTTTCTTATTTTCTTTCTCTTTCTCTTCGTTTTAACTATATTGTTTTCTGATTCTTAATGAAAACCTTCTTAATACTAAAAAAAAGAAAAAGAAAAATAATTGACCCTTTAAAGAGTTGTTAGTGAAGAAGATGATAAAAATGAGTTGTGAATGGAAAATATCCCTTTTACATGTGCCACTAAAGATACAAAGGATGCCTTCGCTATCAGTCAACCATGGACGCACATAGAATATTATAACGATCATATTTTTTTTATTGCATGGTGCTTAGAAGTATGACGTGTTAATTTATTGCCGATATAGGGTTATCACTTTATTGCTTGATATTTTATGAAAAGGATGGAAGGGTGGGATGGAAGGAGGAATAGAGAGAGTGATTTAGAGGAAGAAACATGATTTTGGTGTTATTTATTTATTTTTCATTCTTCTATGATGTAAGATTAATGTAATCCCTGAAATACAACAATAATAATTCTTGAGCTCCTCAAAATTACAGTATCAATGAAATGAATGTGATTCAAATGAACTGATGAAATACAACCTACAATAATTGGGCAAGAACTCATCGAGCAAGGCCTTATCACCCCTAGATTATGCATCCTTATAAAATCAGCCACAACACTCCCTATTATTTAGAATGGGTAACTTATAAGTATAAAGAGATTATCCAACAATACTCTTTATTAATCAGCCACAACACTTCTTATTATTTGGAATGGCTAACTTATAAGTATAAAGAGATTATCCAACAACACTCCTTATTATTTGGAATGGGTATGCATCCTTATAAAATCAGCCACAACACTCTTTATTATTGGAATGGGTAAATAAAGAGATTATCTGATAACACTTGGAATGGATATATAAAGAGATTATCCGACAACACTTCTTCTTATTATTTGGAATGTTTGGAATGGGCAAGTTATAAGTATAAGTGATTCTCCATATTTTCTCTTGTTTTTTCTATTATCCATGTTTTCTTATATTTTTCATTATTTATTTATTTTAATTGAATATATAGAGCCATATTTTTTCAAATTATCCATATTTTCCTATATTTTCCATTATTTATTTATTTTAATTGAATATATAGAGCCATATTTTTTCAAAAATGGGTATATTATTGAGGTATTTTGACATTGCAAGCACCATTCTTTACTTTGATCCAATACACCCGACAAGATATCCTTCGTACCATCACTATCCAAAAAACAACAACTCTATTTTTATTCTTAATGTTCAACATTGTTATTTTCACATTGAATAAACAACAACTATATTTTTATTCTTAATGTTGAACACTGTTATTTTCACATTAAATTCGACCATTTCCCCAGCTTGAATCTGGTTCTCATAATAACAACACATCATCCAAACAAAGTAGATTGACAAATGATTGGTATATAATAAAAGAGTATTAATCTAACTTTGGGTCTGAATTAATCCTCTCTCCTTCTTTAGATGTCTATATAATATCTCTATACTTAATTCTCTTTGTCGATCACCTCCAATATCTTAATTTAGTGTAAAAACTCAACAAGCTAATAATAAAAATTTTAAGATAAAAGATTAGAGAAGGGAGTTATGTACACAACAATGACCACAGTATTAAAACATAAGAAGGGAGTTATGTACACAACAATGACCACAGTATTAAAGCACAAGAAAATATTAAACGTCACACCAAGTGCATGTCTAAAATCACCTCATAAGCATGGTGCAGCTCACGTTGTTGTGGGATCTAAAAGAAAATACAAATAATAATCACAAGCTTTTGAAAATTGGTGTTTTTAGGTTATTGAAGATTAATGGTCATCATTATAAAAAACACCCCAAAAGTCAAATCACCCCATAAGCATGGCGAAGATCATGTTATTGCTAGAGCTAAAAGAAACTACTGATAGTCATAGTAATCACAAACTTTTTATAGTTGTTTTTTTTTAGGTTATTAAATTGGTTCAAGCGGCATTGAGACACCGCTTACTCATCCATACTGCATGCTAAGATGTCTGTTTTGATTTCATCATAGTAGTTGGAAACAATGTTCTAAAATGATGATCTAGATCATGAATAGGTCAAGACTTGGAATTACCCAGTTATATTAGGGAACCGGGTGATTTTGTCAGGAAACTAGGTAATTTGGACTAGTTGGATCACTTAGTTACAATATTTTATTTTGTTTTTCTAATTTTATTTTATTTTTCTAATTTTACTTTGTTTATATTCTAGTTTTTAGGCCCATCTCACATTGAAAATTTAGATTGATTCACCTATTCACATCGATGATTCACTGATCCAGATCTGTGATTCACTGATCCATACTAGTATTTTACAACACTGGTTCACCCAGCCGATCCAAATTTTCTTTCTTCTCTTGCCACTTGCCCCTTATCTTCCTTTATTAAAGCCAAATGCTCCATTTTCTTTTTCCTCTCTTTTCACGTGCCCCTTTCTTCCTCTATGTAATCATGTATTTTCTCTATCGTTCACTCTTTCATAGTTTCTTCCCAGGGTTTTTCCATGGACTTTCTGGCTCGGGCATAACTTGGGCTAGTCACTCAACTCGTATGCCCTTGGCCAAGGGCCAAGATCCTTGGCTGAGGCTAGCTGTGGCGGGCATAACTTGGCTAGTCATTCAACTCGCTTGCCCTCGGCCAAGGGGATAGTTCCTTGGCTGAGACGAGCTGCGGCACACTGATAGAGAATATGCAACCTATCTCTAGTTCTATTCAAGAATCTGAATAGTGGGGCTCGGGATTTCCATAGAAATATCCTTTTATGGAGTTTAAAGAAAAAAGATTTCTATATATATAATAATAATAACAATAATAATAATAATAATAATGACAATGAATAATGATAATAATAAAAGTGCGGTTTGTATAGAGCCTAGGCTTTAAACAATCAAATTAGAGCCTGCCTTCAAATAGTATCGAGAGATGTAGTTTCAATATTGGAAGTCTTTGTGATAACCTTAAAATATATTTGTGTGAGAGACTCAAAATTACCTCATACTCCTTTAAAATTCTATTTCCAAGAGTGAAATAATTAATTAATTATATTATATTTTATCTTTCATATTTTAGGTAACAAGTGGAATTACATGCAGACATAGAAATGAAATAAGCAATCACATAAATAATCGCATCAATAGGCAATGGAGATTTTTTATATGAAATAAGAATTCATGTAAATAATCACTCATATAAATAATTTAGTAAATATGCAATGCAATACTATTTTAGTCAGTGTCTTAGCCCAAAAGCTAGCCTGTGTGACCCACTGCATCTAGTTTCATTCTGTAGCTCCAAGCCAATTTTGTAATTATAAATAAATATTATTTAATTATAATGGAAATAAATATGCTTAATAATGTTAATAATCTCTGTAATATTCTATTCGTAATTTACCTATGTTTTCCCCTTTGATAACAAGATCATTTTTTTTTTATCATAGCACTAGCAAGATCTCATATAAGTTTATTCACTAATATTCATGGTATACTATTTGAATTCTTCTAAATTCGAATGCGTATGGGTTTTGTTTGTCTTTCATGCCTTCCTAAATTTGTAATCCACCAGGCAAGAAGGTAGGTTTTATGTTTTATTTTTTTTCTTTTTTGTGATATTCTATATATCTTTGTTGATTTGAGATTTTTCCATTTTCTTTTTATTTTATTTTACTTATCCTAACTTCAATGTATAAAAGTCTTTTTGCATATTAGATAAATGTTTTATATATATATATATATATATACATATATTCAAGTCGTGCTAAAAGGTATTGTTAACTCAGCTAATTGCTTTGGCATGTAGCATGATCTTTTTTTGTTAATCTTTTCCCACAACTTTGATGATAATTTATTATTATTTATATATTTATTTATAAAATAATTTATTTTTCTTTGTTAGTTTACATTCATGCATGGTAGTCCCACTCTTTCTATTTGATTTTTATGAGTTTTGTCCTACATATATACCCTCACATATATAAATCTATTTATGGTTTTGAATATTATTTATATTCGTAATATCAAATTTTTAATGTTTTTAAAAATTATTTCTGTTTAATTTTATTGTTTTAAATTAATTTAAATTAACTATTAATGTACTTTTTCATGAACGTTTTATGCTTTAAAAATAGTTTATGACCAATTTTCAGATATCTTATAATGATTTCTTAGAGCATTAAAATGCATTATATTTTAGTTACAACAAAGTACCAATTTTAAAACATTTTCTACTTTCAAATACTGAACCTTAATAACTTACATTTACGAAAAGTTATTTTTATTCTATTTGTATTCATTATTTATAGGATGAGGTTTCTATAAGGCCTAGGATTTATGAAAACAAATTTAAGCCTCACCTCAAATCCTCGTTAGGAAAGCACTTTCGGTAATGGAAATCTCCATGATGGATCTACAATCAATTCTAACACCGACAATAAGATTTGAAAATCAATCTTACGGATCTATGAATACTTATTTTTAGGGTGAAATGAGCAGACTAGATAATTTGTTACAATACACACTATTTTTAGATTTTAATCCTAATTATTTTTTACAACCATAATGTTCATGCTGAGATGATTGATCTAACAGTTTTTCAATACTTGAACTGTAATTTTTGATGAGTTATGAGGTAGGGGTTTACTTAATTTTAATTGGACTTCAGTCCTATCAAACCATTTTCCTTATTTATATCATGTTTAAACATTATTTATTTTCCCCATGTGGTTCATGTAAATGACATCAACTCTAATATTTCGGCACAATGGATATTTTAACTGGCGCCAAATATTGCAAAGTTCTAAATTGATAATTAATCTCCTTTATTCATTGAACTTTTTGTCATTATTCCATCATTCATTGCATTTCTACATGCTATACACGCAAATCTACTAGTACATAAAATTTCTCCTTCCTTGCTAAATACTGTCTTAAACCTTCTTACTTCAGTCTATTATCGGTCTTTCCGATACCGATATGAGAGATTCATAAATTTCTTATCTTTTTTCTGTTTATTTTGAAAAAACGTTACATGAAAATCATGTTTCATTGTCTAGTTAATAAGTAATAAATGGTACCCTACTATTATTACAATTTACAAGTAATGAGTGATGGAAAAAAAAAATTAATTAATGAAGTCAACTGTTTGTTTTTTCACAGGAGTCTTTTATCAAGAGACATCAACTCTAAGACAAGAAGGCATTGCATCAGCTCTAGATGAAGAGTTTGAGATTTTGAAAAGAAACAAGAAATTTACAAGATTTTAAATGGCTTAGATGCATTTGATTCATAAGCTTTGGCAACCATTTCGCAGGTTTTGGAGAACATGGGCTTACCTTGAATCGTTGGTTGCTTGAATGAGCAAGAAGAGGAAAGAGGAAGAACAGGGAACATGTCACAATTGCAGATCTCGATCATGTAACCATCCGAATCATGGAAGAAGATCTGATCCACCTTGATCCCCCCTTCCTCAAACATGCCTTTCACATATCTGATCCCCATTGCTTCTAGTTTGCTTATGACCGATCCTATGTCACTACACTTCATGAGATAAAGTGTGGAAGTTAGAGAAGATACTGATAACTATTACTCTTGGTTGTGCCAAATTTTCATGGAAAGTATATGTTTGTGAGAACATGAAGAAGAAGAACCAACCCTCACCTGGAAGGAGATGCGATTGTCCTTAGGATTTATTATCTTTGGCTCCCTTGGGAGGTCGTCCTTTGAGTCGGATTGAATCAAATGTATTCCAAATCTATTATTGATCAACCTGCAAAATAAAATAAAATTTTATAGCGTAGGTTTGTTTGGTTCATTCGGAGCACAATTGAAAACCGTGTCAAAGAACTAAAAGAAAGGCCAATGAACATGAAAAACCAGTGTAGGAAAGCACGAACTGGAAATGGAACCTGCCCCTAGGCTAGGCTGAGTACCCCGAACTAGGTCCGAGTAACCCAGCCCTAACATGGTAAGTCTTGGCTAGGACAAAGAGTGTTAGAAAATAAAAAATATAAAAATTCTCAAAAAATTTAAAATATATTTAATATAAAATTAAACAAAACATATCTAAATGAAATTAAAAAATTAGTGATCAGGGGTATTTTAGAAATAATGCAAAAAGAAGGGAAAGTAAAAATAAGTATTCATATGGACAAACAAATTTTATTTCTTTTTTTTGGTATTTTATAATTACTTTGATTTTTTTTTTAAGATCCCAAACTTGACCTCCAAACTCTGGATGTAATGGAGATAACCAAGATAACCGGCCCAAGCAGCCCGAAAACTGGCCAGGTTACAGGATACCTAGCTGGGATGTGAGTAGGACGCCTACTCGAGTAGGTCAGGTAGCGGGGCTATTCCCCTAGCGATTAGACCCCCTAACCGGGCAAAACTAGGCTCGCCTAGTGAGTGGGTCCAAGTAACCCGTGCAGGTCCCACCCAATTTTACGAACAGTGCCAAGAATCTAATGTCATTCTCGTGTGAGCATGTGTGTGTGTGAGAGAGGGGATAGTTACCATCCACCGTCAAAATTAAATGATGACGGCCGTCTGATGTGGTTGAAGCCGAGTAGCTCTTCATAGAACTTACTAGAGGCCATGACAGATTGGAACACAAATGAGACATGGTTAAGTGAGAACAGTTGCATTGGAGGGCCAGAAATCTCTTCCTGTTGAATTCCCATTATCACAAATGTGTTCCTAGGCAACCATGTGAGTATTAATTATCAGAAATGCTGTCATAGGGAAGCTTGTGAGAATTTATAGATGTGGGGCTCAAGAAAATTGAGTCGCAGGCTGTTTGCTTTCTTTCACGCATAGGTTATGTTATCTTAATGTTCATTGCAAACGTAAAAGCGTTTACTAAACGCTTCCCATGCTAGCGGCCACTCAAACGCGTAGGTTGTATCTGTTGGATCCATGTCAGGATAAAGAACTTGGAACTTTCTACAAGTTTTTCAATAACCTTAATCCTATCCTTAAACCCATTTAAAGACTAGGTCAAAGAACGATTATGCTTGTTTTTCAAAGGATAAATTGCTAAAACCCCCTTCACTCAACTTTTTTAAGATTCTCCCCCCAACAATTTTTTAAAATACTAAAAAAAAACTATTATTTTTTCTTTTACAATTACTGCCTCAATTCTAAAAGATTTTTGTTTTACCAAAATACCCCCACTGACCTTTGTTTACAATAACTTTTTTTTTTTTTATTAAATTTTTGTGTGCGGGACTTAAAAATGAATCCATGTTGGTTTGGCGAAAAAAATGTGTTGGACAGACACAAATGCTGGATTGGAATTTCATAATGCTGCTCAGCCAGACCGACACTGTGAAAACATGGATATAAGGCATGGAGGGGTATGACGGTCATGGATTTTTGTGATTGGGGGAAAGTGCAAAATAAAACAATAGTCCACTTTTTGTAGTGTTTTAAAAATTTGTTGGAGAGGATGTCCAGAAAGTGGAGTCAAGGCTGTTTTAGTAATTTTCCTTTTCTAATGAATGCTGAACATCCTGTTGAGAAAAAAAAAAAAAAAAAAAAAAAAAAAAAAAAGGAATGGGATCACCATAGTCTCAACTTCCACTAAGGGATTTTTTATTTGATTTGGTGGATATATTTAGTCTTGAATTGAAAAAACACTTGGTTTTGGACTAGCCGTAATCGTGTCCTTGTATCCCTTTAAAGTAGGGCGCGGTTTGTATAGAGCAGGGGCTTATCGTTACTGAAAATCTTTGTGATAGCTTTCAAATATATTTTCATCTTTATTTATAAAATTTAAAGCTTCAAAAATAGTACAGATAGAGTTGATCTTTGAAAATTTGAAAAGCGTAAAAATTGACGGTCCAAAAATACGTTACAACCAAAACTTGAAATCCATTTTTTTTCTCATGTTCATGCATCTTGATGTCGACATGATCAATTTGAGGACATTTAGGCATCAAAATAACCTCTTCTAATGAAATTTTTGAAGTGGGCTCTAATTTAATTGTTTAGAACGTTTGCTCTATATAAACTTTTCCCTCTAAAAAATAGGCCAAAGAGCGAGTATACTTGTTTTTCCATGCTGAGCATCGTATGAATAGAGAAGAGAAGGATGGATGGATCACCATAATAATATTTTATTTGAATTGGACGACATAATTGGTTTTGGACCCAGAAAACATTTGGTTTAAAAGATTATGTATTGGGTTTGGGGAACATATGATTAATTCCTTCTCTGTTTAGGAAATAGAGCGAGATTTTATGAGTTTCTTACGCACACTACATATTTACTCTCTTGAGAAGAAGACGGGAGGACTTTTTTTCGATGGGAAAATCTTGAAACGACATAAGAACAATTAGATGATTATTTTTAAAAGGAAAACTTTATTGTTTTTGAGTTATCTAACACTTAGATCTTACACACAAAAATTCAGACTGTCTCTATTCATTCAATCACGATGTATCATTTTCTTCAAGCACATAGTTGGTGAAATTTGGATTTTTTCCAAATGCATTGAGGATGTAATTTGGATTTTTTTTTTTTTTTTTTTTGAGTTTAGCCCATATGTTGAAGCAGTTACATTCCTGGAATTTGGGGTCCTAAAAACTGTCCTATATTAGATTTTACCTGAGGGAATAGACGGACATTATACTCCCGCACGAGCAATAGAAGGACACGCCTCCACAAATACTATAGCTGGACCTTGAAATCCGACCCAAAAATGTTGAAATGCTTTTAACATGAAAAGTAAAGCTATACCTGAAAAACCCCAACTAAAACTGAAGTTTTGTTGTTGGAAAAGCACCAAATCATATTTGGACCTTCAATTTTTAAGCTTCAAATTTCATAATTGGGGTGGAAAAGATTTTCAAATCATCAAAGCAGTTTGTAGTAGTACTCGAACTGCATTCCCCAACGGGGTGACTTTAATTTTAATTGTAAGTTCTAGGCCATGTACTAATAGCACTCTTTAGTTACCCTTGTGATGCATAGACACAACAGATGGAATTATAAAGAAACTTCATATTTTTCATATTTTAGGATATACAAAAATATTTTAAAAAAATAAAATTATTCACCTAAAATGAAAAGAAAGTCATATTTTTTTTTTCAATTTCATTATATAAAAATTAAGGGTTTGTAATGAATTATTAAAGCTTACTTTTATGACTCTATTTTGTTAAAATTAGATAGGATTGTCTACAAAGAGACCATTTATCTTTTGTACATGGAGGTTACAATCATTCTTGTCCATTAAATTTCAAAATGGGTAGTTAAGAGTGTCATCGAAAAGACACAAAGTTCCAAATAAAAAAATTTCTTGGACTTCATGACTCTCCCCAAGCTTCTATTTGACATCTAATTAGTAGGAATGATTGTGACTTCCATGTACAAAAGATAAATGGTCTCTTTATAGACAATTCCAAAATAGATACCTTTTTGCTTCCGTTATTAAATGATAAATTCATATATAATATTCTATTAAAAGCATAGTTATCATGACTGGACCGGACCCCCCAATCTGACCAATTGGACTACCAACTAGTGCTTTCATAAAAATTAATGTTTAACTGGTTTTAACTAATAAGACAAACAAATTTTGACTGGTTGGACCAATTAGGCAAAATTGTATGTTATTCTTTGTAAGATATCTACATGTTTTAAATTATTATTCTTTTAGTTTTTTTTTGTGTGGTTTATATAAGGCTGAGGCTCTAAACTATCAAAGTAGGGTGCGCCTTCAAATAGTTTCAATATTGAAAAATCTTTGTGATGGTCTGAAAATTTATTTTCATATATAATTATAAAATTTAAAGTTTAAAAATAGTGTAAATCGAGCAGATCTATGAACACTTGGAAATCTTGAAAATTGACGGTCCAAAAATACATTATAAGATTCACTATTTCCAAGACATGAAATCCATTTTTTGTGTCATGTTTGTACATCTTGAAGTTGAGATGGTCAATTTGAGAAATTTTGGGCATTAAAACCTCTTCTAATGACTTTTTTGAGGTGAGAACTAATTTGATTGTTTAGAGCCTCACACTTATATAAACTTTTTTTTTTTTTTTTACTTTTTAAAAATTCAGTTTAATTAGATCACTAGTAGCAAACCACTTTTGATTGGACTAAGCGCCTCACTGGTTTGGTGGGTGGTCAAATCCTGTTAACACTAGCCTATTGCATAACCATTTCTATTTCGTACAAGGAGGTCGCAATTACTTATAACCATCCAATATGAAATTTGATAGCTTGGATGTGTCATAAAGTTCGAAAAAATTTCATTTAAATTTTGAATTTGGTCAATAGATTGAATGCAACGACCTAGTTTCACATCCGGTCAAGACTATTTGTCACTACCTTATACAAAAAGGTAAGTGGTCTTATTGTATACTTTTCCAAATATTTAAGAAAGCAAAATGCATTGGCATGGGCCATGCCTCACGAACTTCTTGAAAAAAAAAGGATTTTGTTCCCTACAGATGCTCTATCTTGAATATTATATCAAAACCCAATCTAGACCATCCATTTCCACTTCAGATGGATGCTAAATCGATCATAGTTGGAACATTTTAAAAGCTCCAAGTCAATTATTTTTAGTTGGTACTGGATTGTCGCTTTATGGATTTTAAGGGCGAGCAGCAAAGTGGATATGGTTTGGCCAGGCTTAATAGATTTTGAAGGGTAGTCTCAAAGTGTTGACTACAAACACTTTTAACACAGTGTTCGTCATTATCTAAAGGAAGATTGTTTCATGCGGGCTGGACCGCATTTCTACAAAATGCAATTCCAAGGTATAAAGCATTCATTTTAAAGATGGATGCAAATAGGTGGTCTACCTAAAAACCATAGAAATTAACGGCCCAAATGTTCTTTTAATATAATTACTACTTTTAATTCTCAAAATTTATTTATTTATTCTTATTCATGTCTCTATGCTAGAAATTACATGTCCTTAAAAATTAAGTCCAAAAATCCATCTCAAAAATAGATTTTTAAGAGGCGACTCGTTTCTACATGGACATATAAGAACTGTGTCCTTATCTAAATTCCACAATTGAAAATGCAAACAACTTATTATTTGAGTTTTAATTTTGTTTTTTGATTAATATGCAAGATTAATGGATTATGATCTTAATTGGAATAAACTTTTTGTTTTTCTATGATGTTGGGAACCAATTCGGGGGTAGCTTTAGACTAGAATGATTTCGAGTTAAAAAACTACATTTTACTTATTAATGCATTGTGCAAAATGAACTTAAGTAAAATACAGTTTTTTAACTCGAAATCACTCTAGTCTAAAGCTACCCCCGAATTGGTTCCCAACATCATAGCAAAACAAAAAGTTTATTCCAATTGAGATCATAATTAATTAAGGATGCGGTTTATATAGAGCCTAGGCTCTAATCAATCAAATTAGTGCTTACCTTCAAATAGTGTCGAGAAATGTGGTTTCAATACTGGAAATATTTGTGATAGCCTTAAAACATATTTTCATCTTTATTTATAAAGTTTAAAGCTTAAAAAATAGTGTAGATCAACAGATCTACGAAAACTTGAAAATCTTGAAAATTGACGATCAAAAAATGCTTTACAAAATACAGTATTTCCAAAACTAGAAATCCATTTTTTTCTCATGTCCATGTATTTTGATGTTGAGATGATCAATTTAAGAATATTTGGAGGCACGCCTTAATTGAAGTGTTTAAAGTTGCAACCTTATTGCAAACCACACCCTTAAAATAAACATATTTAGATTGAGGTACATGGCTAGCCTTCCAAACGAGGGAACCCACATTTAGCATATAGCGCTAAAACATATTGAAATAAAGGTGGATCAAAATACTGTGCATCACCACCAATCTAATAAACCCACATTTAGTGTATAGCACATGAAAGCAGCTTGGGAAATGTATATGGATGGAAAGCTTATTAGAAGTTTGAATAGGGGATGCGGTTGAGGTTGTGGTGATAGCATCACTTGAGCCTCAACTATTAGTTTAGGTTTTCATTCTCACTAACGCATTCGGAAACCGCTAACTATTTTTTAAAAAGGGTAGGGGCCTGTATTCCCTACTCATCTACTAAAAAGCAAAAGTTTGAATTGAATCCCAAACATGAGGTTCTAATGAATAACATTTTCGGATTTGGAATTGCAAAGGTATTTCTCACTTCTACATGTTTCAAAATCCAAAGAGCACAATATTTTTTAATGAAATAATTGAGTAGGCTTGGCAATGGGCTAGTTGGCTCTGTCAGGTGCTAAAAATATGCGG
The DNA here is from genome assembly GCF_000471905.2 of Amborella trichopoda. The sequence goes on along the minus strand of NW_006499949.1, from coordinate 437,003 downwards.
CATGGGCCACAAAATGTGGTGGGAGGGTGGGGCCTAAGCTAGGGCTGCCCCAGTTTGGCCCAGCCAACCCTTCTTTTCCTTATATTTTCTTTTGTTTACTTTTTTACCCTTATTTTATTGGTTCGGCCCAAGCTCAGCCCGACCCTACAAGGAGTACAACTTGTTGGGTATATGTGGCCATTAAAGGCATTATGAGTGCTTGTAAATGAACTTTTGATATAATGGAACATGAACTCAGCGAGAGTGTGGCCTTGTGTGGACTATACTAAGCAAATGATGTTTGTTGATACTAGATGATGTTACCTGGGCATAAAAATAAAACCGGATAAGGGCTATAATGAGTCATCCCTTGATGACATTGGAGTATGCCCGGATGGGTAAATCAAGGGACTGTGTGGCCATTGTGTATGATGGAGGCCTTTAGAGATGGAGGCCAAAGCCTCATCCGCATACCATCACATGACATGTACATATGATAGCCGTTTCGAGAAAGCGAACCACCTTTCAAGGTGAAACTTCTGCATGTACGAAAGATTCTTCCGATGTTGTGAGGTCTGAAACATTTTTGATCGTTGATCTTGGTTACATCTTGAATCGTTTCTGATTAATGCTAATCTCAATGTTCTTTTCGATTTGATGCATAACCTGTGTATGGTGTTTTGAGTGATACTGTATTATTGTAGGGATTGGGAGCTTTCCAACGGTGCAAAAATTGCTCAAATCCGAGCGACAGTCAGAAAGCCCTGATCTGTACCCCAAAATTTTTTGATGCGCATCCTAATGCACGTACTCACATCCCAATGCACATGATTACAATATGATTTCCCCCCTATTCAATGATTGCACATGCTCTCTCTCTCCTCTCATATGCCCTCTCTCTTCATGCATGAGTGCCATGTGGCACATGCATGCTACCATCCCATGATTATTTCCCCCATGCTTGCCCCCCCTCTCTCTCCCCTCATGCATGCCTCTTATGTGCCACTTGTCAATTACATGCTACCCCCACCCTTACTAACTTATTTCCCCTTCTTACGTCTCATAATGATTTTCCCTCTCTCTCTCTCTTCTCACTTCCCACTTCCCTCTCTCACCCACGTTCTCCCTCTCTAGTCTTAAGACCTTAAGACTTTGAGACCCCTCACAGCCTTAGTTCATTGAGCTTGAACCCATGTTTTGGAGCTTGGCATGTGTGGTGAAAATTATGAAGAACCTTGGAGTTTCTTTTGGTGCATGTAAGTGGATCTGGTTTTCATGTTTTCATGCTTTATGCATGTTTACTTAGCTTATCAAAGTAAGAAATTCACGAATTCATATGGGTGTGAATATGGGTGTGGATATATGTTACTGCAATCCTGCTATAACGTGCTATGCTTTCCAGAACTATGGCTTTGGTTTGAAAAAATGTTTGAGGATCCTATATATTTCCTTAGATCATGAAATTTTGTGAAAAATTAGTTTATTGAGTCTAATTTATCATGGAAAAAACTTCTTGTTAATATCCCTTTTGGTTTAAAAGTTATTTACCATTTTCTAAAGCATGTCAGATTTGTGAAATGAAATTCTAAGGATTTTATATATTTTTGTATGGAGCTTTTTACTGACCAAAACATATCAGAATAAAGTCAAACCACTTCTAAATGAAAGATAAATGAATATATTTTGAAAATGAATTTGAAATCATGCTAAAATTCTTATGGTTTGATTGTTATTCCCATTTTTCTATGAGTATGTTATCCTAGGTTTTCTGCAGTGAAAACAAGAACTTTGTTCAAGAATATCAAATAGTTTGGTAAACTTTAACTCCAATTTTGGGGTTACCCCCTTCACAAAAGTTATGTTTTCATGACCCTAGATTGTTATAAAAGTTGTCTCAGATCCAAATTATATTTTTATCTCATGATATGCTTTTATAAGTGGACTTTGTTCACTGTGAAAACCAGAAAAATGGAATGATGATGCCTTTGAGCTAATGAGTCTGATGACATGATTATATGTGTAGCATGCTTTGGACATGTTGATATTTCATATGAGCCTGTATCAGTTATAATATGAATGCATGATGATGATATATGCTATGTTATGATATGAATGCATATAGTAAGTCATGCTCAATTATGATATGAATGCATGATAATGAGATATGCTCAGTTATGATATGAATGCATGATAATGAGATTTGCTCTATTATGATACGAATGCATGTAGCAAGACATGCTCAGTTATGATATGAATGCATGATAATGAGATATGCTTTGTTATGATATGAATGCATGTAGTAAGACATGCTTAGTTATGATATGAATGCATGATAATGAGATATGCTTTGTTATGATATGAATGCATATAGTAAGATGTGCTGCATTATGATATGAATGCATGATAATGAGATATGCTCTGTTATGACATGAATGCATGTAGTAAGACATGCTCAATTATGATATGAATGCATGATAATGAGATATGTTCTGTTATGATACAAATACATGTAGTAAGACATGCTCAGTCATGATATGAATGCATGATAATGAGATATGCTCTGTTATGATATGAATGCATATAGTAAGAGATGCTCAGTTATGATATGAATGCATATAGTATGGCATGCTCTGTTATGATATGTGTGCAAGAAAGCAGGCTCAGTTATGAAATAAATGCCTGATAATGAGGCATATTATGTTATAAAATGGAAATATGCTATGTAATGAAATGAAGTATGCTCTGTTATGATATGTGAGTCACATGGGAGGGTCGCACCCCCCAATATATGTGTATAGCGCTACGCAACAGGTCATCCGTTGGTAGTGTAATGCCCTCCAGCTAGAGAACAAATGAGGGTCGTGTCTTGCAAGGCCTTCGCCTATCAAAAGCCCCAAAGCGCGTTGAGGACTGTGTATGTGTGAGGCATTATGAAATGGGTCATCCATTTGTGGTGTTTTCCCTCATGAGTGATGGTAGAAGTCTTAAACAATGGGATTGGCTTGGCCTGATGGATAGGGCTTCTACTTCTTGAGTAGGTGATATTAGGATTGTTTACGCTTAATATATATATGCTTGCCGGATTGTGTTGATTTGTTTTAATGCCCATGCTTAAATGATATGATATCTGATTTGTTATTGCTCCACCGTGAAAGAAATCACTTACGACATTGCTAAATATAATTGTGATACATGGCTCCATGTTTGTAAGACTTGCATGAACCTTGAGTATTATCATGAGTTATTGTGTGCAGGCAGGATTACATGGCACCTTGATCAACTTGTTGGGCTTTACAACTCACTCTTTTAACTTTCATTTATGTAGAGTGGTAGCCCGTGAGTTGTGGATGGCCGGTTTGGCGATCGTGACTGGAGCCTCGTAATTCTTGTGGAAGCTTCTTTTTTATTGTATGTTTTATATGGCAGTCTGGCCATATAGTTCTCTTTGTATTGAAGCCATGTAATGTTGTTAGGCCTTTGGTGCCTTAGACTCTTGTAATACTTTGAAGCTTTTATATATTGTTTGGAACTTGCTTGTCCAACTCTTTGGTGGTTGTGTGTGGTTGGAGTTTTGTTTTCTTTCATGGTTTGCTTTGATTCCTTCTTTTCAAAGCACTCCCACGTGAGTGGCATTCACTACATGTGGTCGCAGACCCGCACCCTATTTTCCTCCAGCGTATGCGATAGGGGGTAGGGGACGAGGCTGTGACAGTTTATGGTATCAGAGCAGTCAAGATAGGATTTTTGGCCTAGAGAGCCTTAGAGGAGTCTTTATGGTAGTAGTTGGATAGGCTAGTAACTGGGTTTTTCTGTTTTAAGTTAAGATGCCGAGGACTTGTGCCAACAACTCTAGCGCGAGTGATGGGAACACAGAAGCTTATAAGGAATTCTTTAGGACGCTCAGGGCCATGACTCAAGTTATGAATGATTGTATGCCGACCCCGACTACCCCTACCCCATACCAAGCAGATAGTGGGTTGATTGAAAGATTTAGGAGGCTTGCGCCTCCAGCATTCTCGGGGCACAGAGGAGGAGAAAAGGCTGAAATATGGAGTAGGCAAGTAGAGAAGATCTTTGAAGTTTTACATTGTTCATATGAGCAAAAAGTAATTGGAAGCGTTTATGCCGAAAGAGGATGCCGAGCATTGGTGGAGTTCGGTGAAACAATCTTGGATGGAGACTGGGACTGCTTCCACCTGGGAGAACTTCCTAGTGGCGTTCAATGAGAAGTATTTCCCCGAATCTGTCTGAGAGAGGAAAGAAGTTTAATTCATTGAGCTGCATCAAAGGAGACTGTCAGTAAAACAGTATGCAGCCAAATTTGTAGAGCTCTCCCGATATGTGCCACATATCATCAATATAGAGGTACATAAGGCGAGCATTTTTGAGAGGTGTAGACACCCCATTTTAAATCTGGCAAATTTTATGGTTTTCTAAACCCTTAGGACCTCATTATCCTAGTAGACCCAATTTCATTATCCCAAAACTACTTTTCCCTATTTAAAGTAGAGCCCAATAGCTTTCTAAGGGTCCAAGAATCGCATGAATCAGACCTACGGATAAAAAGATATAATAAATGACAATTTAGTCCCTGTGAGACCCAACTATTGGGCCGCGGACTGGGCTGTAACGGGCCAAACAGGCCCAGACGCAGGTTGATGCCACAATCAACACATTTAATGATGCAGCACATATGTTTTCTTTAATTAGATAAGGCTAAAACTTCAAGATAAATCCAAACAATTCCAAAAAAAACTCCAAAACATTTAGGAAAAATCACCAATTGAATCTTATAAATACCCCCTCTTCCTAACCCAAAATGAGAGGGAAAAAGACACAAAAAAAACTTAGAAATTCCCGAAATTAGGACAAATAACCAAAAATACAAAAAGTAGGAAAAACCTTTAGAAAATTCCTAAAAATTTAGAAAAAATCCCAAAAAATTAGAGAAAATCTCAAAATTCATATTCAACCTCTGAAAATCATAAAACCTTCAGAAAACTAAGGAAATTCTCTTCCATACCTGAGAGAAACACAGAGAAACAGATAGAGATTGAAACCTTAGAGATTCAGAAAGACAGAAACCCTAACCTCTTGAGACCCTAACCGCCAAGCTTGAGAAAACCTAGACCTAAGGCACAACGACCCTAGATCAAAACTAGACTTAGGGCACAAAAACCCTAGATCTAACCCTTCTACACCATACATCTGTTGGTCAACATCTGAATCAAAGAGGCAAAGAGAACCGGTTCTGATACGGGCGAGGCCTCGAAGGCTCGGGAACTCCGGGCCATCCGAACCGAATTGGTATTGTTTCATCATCTCTCTTTTTTATTCTTTTATTGTTTTATTTCTTTTCTTTTTTTTTTTGATCTGTTAACTTTGTCTTAAAATCGTATTTTAATGCTTTGGATCATGCTGGCTCTGCCATAGATTTGAGAGTAGATCTGCTCGTTTTCGGGCAGATTTGGCCTCAGATCTGAATTCGATTAGTCCCACTTTCTCTACCACTTTATTTACATCTATTTAATTAGTTTAATATATTAAAATTCGAGAGATCTTTATCAGAAGATCTTTCATATTTTCATCGTAAACAGTTTGGCGCCCACCGTGGGGCTATTTCGAGCTTGATCAAAGCATTAAAATACAATTTTTATTCACTGTTTTTTACTTCTTTGCCAATCACCTGTCCTTCGAAGAATATAGAGTGTCAAAGAGGGGTAACTGTAGACACCCCATTTTAAATCTGACAAATTCTATAGTTTTCTAAACCCTTAGGACCTCATTATCCTAGTAGCCCTAATTTTAATACCCCAAAACTACCCAAATCCTATCCTAATTTGAAGTAGAGCCCAAGAGCTTTCCAACGGTCTAAGAATCGCATGAATCAGACCTACGGATAAAAAGATGACAAATTAGTCCCTATGAGACCCAACTGTACGGCCGCAGGCCGGGCTGTAACGAGACCGACAGGCCCAGATGCAGGTTGATGATGCAGTGCGTATTTGATGACATAGTAAATGCGTTTTCTTTAATTAGATAGGGGTTAAACTTTAAGATAAATCCAAAAAAACTCTAAAACATTTAGAAAAAATCACCAATTGAATCTTATAAATACCCCCTCTTTCTAACCCAAAATGAGAGAGAAAAAGAGACCAAAAAGCCCTTAGAAATTCCCAAAATTAGAAAAATTACCAAAAATAGAAAAAACCCTTAGAAAATTTCAAAAAAATTGGAAACAAATCCCAAAAAATTAGAGAAAATCTCAAAATTCATATTCAACCTCCAGAGATCACAAAACCCTTAGAAAACTAAGAAAATTTACCTTCAGACCCGAGAGAAACACAGAGAAATAGTTAGAGATTGAAACCTTAGAGATTCAGAAAGACAGAAACCCTAACCTTCTGAGACCCTAACCCCCAAGCTTAAGAAAACCTAGACCTAGGGTACAATAACCCTAGATCAAAACTAGACTTAAGGCACAACAACCCTAGATCTAACCTTTATATATCAAAGATTTGCTGGTCAACATCCGAATCAGAGAGGCAAAGAGGATCGATTCTGATAGGGGAGAGCCCTCGAATGCTCAGGAAACCCGGGCCATCCGATCCGATTTGGTATTATGTCTTCCTCTCTCTCCTTTATTCTTTTATTGTTTTATTTATATTTTTATTTATTTTGATATGTTAACTTTGTCTTAAAATCGTATTTCAATGCTTTGGATCATGCTGGCTCTGCCACAAATCTGAGAGTAGATCTGCTCGTTTTTTGGCAGATCCGGCCTCAAATCTGAATTCGATCAGTCCCACTTTCTCTACCACTTTATTTATATCTATTTGAATAGTTTAAGATGTTAAAATTCGAGAGATCTTCATCGAAAAATCTGTCAAATTTTTATCGTAACAAGAGGGGCATTAGGCTAGATATCCGAGGGCGAGTGATGTTAGCCAATCTTAAGACATTCTCCCCATTGATGAACCTAACTATAAAAATCGAGAAGGATTTTGAGAAGTATCAGCTAAGGAAGGAAGGGAGAGTAGGGCTCCACCATTTGATAATTTTGAGACTAAGAGAAATTTTAGGGGAAGGATTAATCAGGGCAAAATGAAGGCCCAAAAGACTTTCCCAGGCGATGTGAGGGAGAACCAGTGCTCGACATGCTCATACTGTGGGTGGAGCAACCACTATGCAATTGAGTGCCAAAAGAAGCTGGGAACGTGTTATGGGTGTGGCAAGCCTGACCACCTGATCAAGAACTGCACTGTGGCGAAGCCGGAGAACAGACCGAAGACTCAGGGTCCGGTGTTTGTACTTACGAAGCAGGAGGTGAAGGCTTCTACCTTAGTGATCCTAGGTGAGCTCTTTGTTTGTGATAGATATGCTAAATCTTGATAAACCCTGGTTTTTCTCATTCTTTTGTTGCACCTTATTTTGCATGTCATCTAAATGTTGAACCTACACTTCCTGATTGTACTTTAATAGTATGCACACCTATGGGGGAGTCTATGAAGATTGATATGGTATATAAACAGTGTGGGTTTTTGCTTGAAAGGTGTGTCCTGCTCATAGACTTGATACTTTTAGATATTAAGGATTTTGATGTTATTTTGGGAAGGGACTGGTTGTCCACACACCTTGCCATTGTTGACTATTATGATAAGAATGTGACCTTTAGAGCCCCTACTCAGCCTAAGCTGCACTTTGTTGGTATCAAAGATGCTTCCCCTCTACACTTTATTTCTGTCCTTAGGGCGCCGCCTTTTGGCTAAACAGTGTGTTGGGTACTTAGCCTATGTGGTAAAGAATTGGGACATCCAGTCCAAACTGGAAGAGGTCCCAGTGGTTAGAGCATACCCTGAGGTTTTTCTCGAGCGGTTGTTCTCTTTGCCCCCAGTAAGGGAGATAGAGTTTGAGATAGACTTAGCCCCTGGCATTGCTCCCATCTCTAAAGCCCATATCGGATGGCACCAGCAAAATTGATGGAGCTAATAGTGCAATTGCAAGAGTTGTTAGAGAAGGGGTTTATTTGATTGGGTGTATCACCTTGGGGTTCACCCCGTCCTTTTTGTGAAGAAGAAGGATGAATCCATTAGGCTTTGCATTGAATATAGGCAGTTGAATCAAGTGACAGTGAAAAACAAGTACCCTTACCTAGGAATGATGACCTCTTGGAGTAGCCTCAAGGGGCTCAAATGTTCTCTAAGATTGATCTCCGAACGGGTTATCATCAATTGCATGTCAAAGAGGTAGATGCTTCGAAGACCGCATTCAGAACCTGATATGGTCACTATGAGTTTTTAGTAATACCGTTCGGATTGACGAATGCCCCAGCTATTTTCATGGACCTGATGAATAGGATATTCATACATTTTTTTGGATGAATAGGATATTCATATCGTTTTTGGATAGATTTGTAGTGGCCTCTCTTGGGCACATTGTTTCTAAGGAAGGAGTAGCAGTTGACCCTTCAAAAATTGAAGTTGTATTTAAGTAGGGAAGTAACAACCAGACCCGTCTCATGTTCTGAGATATGAACATGTACCGATCAGAGAAGACCTAACCTTCTTTGAGCAGCCAGTTTTGACACGGATAGAAGGGTGCATATATTGTGGAATAAAGAAATATCTTTGGTCAGTGTCTTGTGGCAGTATCATTCAAGAGAAGTGTCGACTTGAGAACGAGAAGAAAAGATCCGGGAAAAGTAACCTCATTTAATTGAATAACAGATGTATGATTTAGAGGACTAAATCCTTTTTAAGGGGGGGTTAATGTAAGGTCTGGAACTTTTTCGGCCGCTGATCCTTGTTACATCTTGAATCGTTTTCGATTGATGCTAATTACAATGTTCTTTTCGATTTGTTGTATAACCTTTGTATGGTGTTTTGAGTGATATTATATTATTGCAAGGATCCAACGGTGTGAAAATCTCTCAAATCTGAGCTATCGTCAAAAAGCCTTGATCTGTACCACAAAATTTTCTGCTGCGCATCCCAATGCATATACACGCATCCCAATGCACATGATTATAACATGATTATCCCCCATACAATGATTGTACATGCTCTCTCTCTCCTCTCACATGCCCTCTCTCTTGATGCGTGAGTACCATGTGTCACATGCATGCTACCATCTCCTGATTATGTCTCCCATGTTAGGCCCCCTCTCTCTCCTCATGCATGCTTCTTATGTGTCACTTATCAATTATATGCTACCCCCCACCTTGCTTACTTATACCCCCTTCTCACCTCTCACATTGATTTTCCCTCTCTCTCTCTTCTCACTTCCCTCTCTCACCCACGTTCTCCCTCTCTAGCCTTAAGACCTTAAGACTTTGAGACCCCTCACTGCCTTAGTTCATTGAGCTTGAACCTAACTTTTGGAGCTTGGCATGTGTGGTGAAAATTATGAAGAACCTTGAAGTTTTTTTTGGTGCATGTAAGTGGATCTGGTTTCTATGTTTTCATACTTTAGATTGATGCATGTTTACTTAGCTTATCAAAGTATGACATTCAAGAATGAATATGGGTGTGAATATAGGTGTGGATGTATGTTACTGAAATCCTGCTAGAATGTGCTCTGTTTTCTAGAACTGTAGCACCAGTTTGAGAAACTGTTTGAGGATCTTATATATCTCATTATATCATGAAATTTTATGAAAAAGTAGCTCATTGAGTCTTGTTTATCATGGAAAAGACATCTTGTTAATATCGCTTTTAGTTTAAAAGTTATTTATCATTTTTTGAAGCGTGTCAGATTATTAAAATGAAATTCCAAGGATTTTACCTATTTTTCTGTGGAGCTTTTCACTGAGCAAAACATATCAGAATGAAGTCAAACTACTTCTAAATGAAAGATAAATGAATATATTTTGAAAATAGTTCTGGAATCATGATTAAATTCTTATTGGTTTGTATACCCATTTTCCTATCAATATGTCATCTTAAGATTTCTGTGGTGAAAACATGAACTTTGTCCAAGAGCATCAAACGGTTTCGCAAACCTTGACCCAAAATTTGGGGTTATCCCTTCACGAAAATTGTGTTTTTATGGGCCTAGATTGTTATAAAAGTGGTATCAAGTCATCTCATGATATGCCTTTATAAATGGATTGTGTTTACTATGAAAAATCAAAAAAATGACATGATGATGCCTTTGAGCTAATAAGCCTGATGATATGATTATATGCACAACATGCTTTAGACATGTTGATGTTTCATATGAACCTGTATCAATTATGATATGAATGCATGATAATGAGATATGCTCTGTTGTGATGTGAATGCATATAGTAAGACATGCTCAGTAATGATATGAATGCATGATAATGAGATATGCTCAATTATTATATGAATGCATGATAATGTGATATGCTCTGTTATGATACAAATGCATGTAGTAAGACATGCTCAGTTATGATATGAATGCATGTAGTAAGACATTCTCAGTTATGATATGAATGTATGATAATGAGATATGCTTTGATATGATATGAATGCATGTAGTAAGACATGCTCCATTATGATATGAATGCATGATAATGAGATATGCTCTATTATGATATGAATGCATGCAATATGACATGCTCAGTTATAATATAAATGCATGTAATAAGACATGCTCAGTTATGATATGAACGCATGATAATGGGATATGTTCTGTTATGATACGAATGCATATAGTAAGACATACTCAGTTATGATATGAATGCATAATAATGAGATATGCTCTATTATGATATGAATGCATATAGTAAGACATGCTCAGTTATGATATGAATACATATAGTATGACATGCTCTGTTATGATATGTGTGCAGGACAGCAGGCTCTATTATGAAATAAATGCATGATAATGAGGAATATTTTGTTATGAAATGAAAATATGCTCTGTTATAAAATGAAGTATGCTCTGCTATGATATGGATGCATGTAGTAAGATATGTGTTGTTATGATATGATATGCACATACTCTGATATGGTAAGAATGTGTGTAATACTATGCAATGGGTCATCTATTGGTAGTGTAAATTGATATGATAAGAAATATGTGAAGCACTATGCAAAGGGTTATCTATTGGTAGTGTAAAATGATATGATAAGAAATATGTGAAGCACTAGGCAATGGGCCATCCATTGGTAGTGTAAGATTATATGATAAGAAATGTGTGAAGCACTATGCAATGGGTCATCCATTGGTAGTGTAATATGATATGAATAGAATGTGATATGAGGCACTATGCAATGGGTCATCTATTGGTAGTATAATGTGATATGATAAGAAAGTTGTGCCGACAGTTGAGATTTTTCCCTGACTTCCCATGATAAGACGGGAATTAGGATGTGAGTCACATGGGAGGGTCACGCCCCCCAATATATGTGTATGACACTACGCAACGAGTCATCCGTTGGTGGTATAATGCCCTCAAGCTAGAGAACAAATGAGGGTTATGTCTTGTAAGACCTCCGCATATCAAAAGCCCCAAAGCACGATGGGGACTGTGTGTGTGTGAAGGCATTATAAAATAAGTCATCCATTACTGGTGTTTTCCTTCTAAAGTGATGGTAAAAGTCCTAAGCAATGAGATTTGATTGGCCTGATGGATATGGCTTCTACTTTGGGAGTAGGATTAGGATTGTTATGTCTTTTTAGTGTTATTATTATATATATATATATATATATATNTATATATATATA